>WESN01000145.1:0-62210 GCA_011033385.1 Fusarium cf. solani
TATAATCCTTAATTATAATAATATTAAGTATCTTAAAGTTAATATAAAATTAGAGCTTTTTATTTTTCTTTAAAATAAATATAATAAAATATATAATAAATAACTTATTTTCCTTAATATATTCTCTTTATATTATATTTTTAATATATTTCTTTAATATTAATAATTAGGCTTTATTAAGTAAGTAAAGTTTATTAAAGCTAGGTTATTTCTTATTAATAAACTTAATCTTTAAGTTATAATATATATATTTAGGTAAACTTATTTTAAGTTTTTTTATAAAGAATTTCTTATAAATATAATACTTTTATAATATATTCTTAAGTTATTTTTTCTCTTTTAACTTATTATATAATATCTTTAGTTATTTAAGGTTTTTCTTAAATTTATAAAATTATTATATAACTCGCATAATTATCCTTTATTATTATTATTTCTATTTATTATAATATTTATATTTTATGCCTATAAGTATAGAGATATCTTATATTTATCTTTATTTAATTTCTTTAGTCTTTTTAATAGAAGTTTAAGATCTTATATTATATCTTAAGTTATTATATATTATAAAAGGTATTATATTATTAAAAGAAAATACCTAGCTAGTTCTTTAATTAAAATATAAGTTATATTATTATAACTATAGGTACCTAAGCATAAGGTTATATTACTTATTTAGTATAATATTAAATAATATCTCTTAGTTTTTTCTTTTAATAAAAACTTTAAAGTAATTAATCTTAGAGTTAATAATTTTATTATTATAATTAAAAGGAATTCCTTTTAGGTTAATAACTAAATAAAGTCTTTATTTATACCTTTATAATAATTTATGCTTATTTATTATTATTAGGTTAAAGTAATTTTACTTAGCTCTATTATTTATTAAAGTATTTAATTATTTTCCCTTAATTTATACTTTTAATTCTAGGTATTATTACTTATATACTTTATTTATAAAATAAAGGGCCTTTTATAAGAATATATTTTTATATTTATTTATTTATTGCCTTATATTAAATAAGGTATTTAATTTTTTTAATATTATTATAATATAGCTATAATAATTATATTTATATTTATTATCTATATAGGCTTTATAGTTATAGTTATCTTTTAGGCTATCTTATTATTATTAATAGCTTCTTTTTAATATTTTATCTTTTTTATATTAAGTATTATTAAGTTTTCTTTATTTTTCTTAGTTAATTTATTTCTATTAGTCCTTAATCTTATAAATAACTCGCTTCTTTTCTTAGATAATATAATAAAGCTCTAATAAGTATTATACTATAGCGATATTCATAGATTTATATTAATAAAATACTTAATACCTTTTTATTTTATATTATAAATAAGGTTTATTATTTAATTAATAAAGTAATATAATAAGGAAATAATCTTATTTTATTTCTCTTTTTAATATTCTTTATATTAATAGTATTAATATAATATCTATTAGATATTAATATATTCCTTATATATTAAGTATATTTATATATTATCTTATAGGTTAAATAGTACTTTAAGGTATTAAGGGTTCTTAATTAGTTCCTTATAATATACCTTAATATAAATTTCTTATTTATTTATTATTTTTATTATAAAGCTAAGAATAATTTTCTTTTTATAATTTTTTATTAATCTTTTATAGTTTTTATTATTATATCTAGGCTTTATATAATTCTTTTTTTAATTTCTTTTCTTTATATCTTTACTTAATTTAATAGGTATTATTATTAATTAATTTATTAAGCTATCCTAGTTATTAGGGCTTATTATTATATTTTTATTTTTATTATTTATAGGTTTTATTATATTTTTATAATACCTTAAGTTAGTACTATAGGCATAGATTATAGTTATATTATATAAGTTTATTTTATCTATAGTCCCTCTTATATATAATAAAGGGTATATAAGGTAATATAATATTATACCTTATAATTTAATTTTTATAATTAAAACCCTTTATTATAGCTTCCTTAAAATTAGCTTATTTAGCTAATATTAAAGATAATTATTATCTTTATTAATATTACTAGGGTTATTATTATTAGCTTTATAAGTTAATTATATCTACGTATAGCAATTATATATTATAATAAGGTAGGTATAGTTTTCTTTACTTAGTTTAGTTTTATTAATAATTCTTATTTATATAAGTTAATAAGGTATAGCTAATAAGCCTTTAGAGGTTTAATAGGCTTATAGAGTTACTTTTTTATAATATTACTAATTATATAATTACCTTTTATTTATTATTTTATTAGGTAGGCGGCCTAATAAGGCATTATAATCTCTCTTAGTTAAAGTCTTATTTTATTATATTCTTATTATATTATGCTAAGTATCTTAATAATATAAATAGCTATTTAAGGGTTATTATCTTAATTAGTTATATTTAGGTATTTCTTACCTTTAGGAAGTTATTAAGGGTTCCTTAGCTTATAGTATCTTTCTTAGATATTTTTATTCTTTTTTTAATATTTATTTACTTTATGCCTTTTCTTATAGTAATATTAATATTTAATACTATAAGGGTCCTATTAAATAGCCCTTAACTCTATAAGGCCTAGGTTTATATTATATAAGGTATTATAAGTCTCTTAGGGGAGTAAAAGACCTAAGTATTACTAAAAGCGGTTAGATAAGGGCTAGTTCTAATAGCTAAAAGGTTATAATAAATATAAGTTATAAGTATAAAGAAGGTATATTAAAGATAATCTAAAACTAAGTTAATTCTATTTAAAAGCTATTAAATCTAATTATTATAGAGCTAGATTTATTATATAAGGGACTTATATAACTAAGGCATATAATAATTACTAGGGTCTCTAAAAGCTCTATTATTTTAATAGAGTCTAAATTTATACTCTCTTTATTTTTCCTTTCTTAGATTTAATAATAATTAATCTTAAAATAATATTCTAAGTATTTCCTTAAACTTTATAATTTTATTTATTTATTATCTAAAAACTTCTTATTATTTAACCCTTTTATCTTTCTTCTTAATTCTTTTTAAATATTACCTTTCTTATTTTATTTTATATTAAATAAATTCTAATCTTAGCTAAGTTTATTATTCTTATATTTATTATAAGTATTACTTAACTTAATAGTTTTATTAATATATTTCTTAGCGGGTTTAATAAGTAATTAGCTAAAAGAAGAGGCCTTTATAATACCTCTATAAGCACTTATAATATTATAAGCGGCTAGGTTTAATATAGCTAAGATAGCTTACTTATTAATTAGATCCTTTATAACTAAGGTTAGCTTTAGCTTATAGATAGAGATAGCTAATTACTTAGTAATAAGTTACTTCTTAACTTTAATAGCTATTATCTTTATAACTATAATATTAAGTCCTTTTAATATCTTATTAAATTTATTAATTAACTTTTTTATTTCTTTATAAAGGCTAATTTAAATAGCCTAATTATTAAGTTTTTTATTATAATATCTAGTTTCTTTATTAAATATATTAACCTTATTTATTAATTTCTTTTATATATTATTTATTTAATATACCTTTATAACTATTTAGTTATAAAGTTTAATTATATTTATTTTAATATTATTAATTTTATTTATAATAATAATTAAGATAATAATAATATTAATAATAATTATAAATATATTATTATTAATTTTAACTTATTTATTACTAATTTTAATATTAAGGTATCTCTTAATCTTTATTATTTAAAAATATTATATAATTTAAAAATACCCCGCAATAATTATATTAATAATATTATAGGGATTAATATAATACAAAAGTATAAATTTAGTATAATTAAAAAAGAATTTAATATATTACTTTTTATTACCTCGGTTATATTTATATCTATTATAAAGGTAGGCCTTTATAGTATCTTAGATATAATTCTTAGTCTTATAAATTATATTAGATTTACCCTTAGCTTTATTATACTTACTTTTAATAAGCTTTTTTTTTAATAAAATAAATTATAAAAATATTAATATTAATTACTTTTTTATTAAGATTATTATTTTTATTATTAATATAATACTTATAAATTATATATTTAAGGCAAAGATATATCTTATAGTCTATATAGTTAGCTTTAGCTAAGAAATAATTAAAATTAAGTTTTTTTTAACTTTATATTCTAAGTAAGTTAATTAGAATTTAATATTAAAAAACTAAAATATCTTATTAAACCTAAGTCTTCTTTATAATAGATTCTTTAATTAGTCTATTATATCTATAATTAATATAAGATTTATCTTAAATAAATTTATCTTCCTTATTATTATTAATAAAAGCGTGGCTATTTATTAACTTATTAATTTTATTTTAATATTAATAATAAGATATACCTTTAATATTATATAAAGGCGCACTAAGAAGTATATATTTATTACCTTTTTTAATAAGGCAAGGAGGCTTAATCTCTTTAAGATCTAACTTATAATTATAATTAGATTTATTTATAGTAATATTAAGCTCTTTTTAATTAATATTAATATTATTTTTATTAAAAAGGTTACTAAAATTAAGCTTATTTTTAATTATAATAATAATATTACCTAGGTTAATATTATTTTATATAATATTATTTTATATAATATTAGCTTTAGTTATAATAATTATAAGGGTTTTAGTTTTATTTATTTTATAAGTAACCTTAGGGTTAGGGATTAAAGTTATTATTATACTTTATATTAAGTTTAATAATAACTAATTAATTTTATAAGATATAATTATAAATATAATTAGGTTTAATAATAAATATTTAAGTTTATTAATAGCTTATTAGTTTTAACTTTATTTAAGTAACTTAATAATTATTAAGGTAATATAAGGTAAAAAGTTAATAAAACTTTTATAGGGCTAAGGGGATTTATATAATTATTTTTCTTTAATAAATTTAATTATACTTATTAATAAATTTAAATTTATTTTTTATTTATTTTTATAATTAATATTATTTACATCTTATATTTAGTATTTTAAATTTATTATATTTATATAAATATTAGCTTTTACTTATTTACTTTTAAAGATAAGATTTAATTTATTTTTACTTTTTAGGGTAATAATATTAATTATTACTTTTAGCTTAAATATTAATATATTTAAAAAGAAAGTAATAAATAATAAAAAAGAAAAAAATAAATAATTAATAATAAAAGAAATTATTTTATTAATAAGTTATAATTTTATATTTTTTACTTATTATTAGATTTAGGGGTATTTATTTTATATTTTTTATTTAATTTAAAGGATTTAAATATATATATATATTTTTTTTTTTTAAATTTAAGCTCTTAGTTTACTAAGTTTATTTTTTTTTATACTTTAATTATATTTCTTATAATACTTTAAAGTTTAAGTTTAGCTATTTAATTATTATCTTTTACTATAAAGCATATTTATTTAATTAATAAGTCTTAGTAAGGCCTTTTATTTTTGTATTAAATTTATTATTATATAATTCTTTTTATTTCTTAGTAATCTATAACCTCTTTATTATTAATTACTATAAGAGCTAATAGTAAAACTATATATTAATATAAGTTTTCCCTTTATATTAATTTTTATAAGTATATAATTAATATTACTCTTTAAACCGAGAAAGCACTACTAGAGCTACTAAATCAGGCGGAAAGCATTGCTATTTTAATAGGCACTAGTAGTGCGGGGAGTCTAGCGACGAGAGGTCGCGGGGCAAGTACTATTAAACTAAAGCTATTATGCACATATAAGTATATATAGAGGGTTCCGTATTACGTCTTAGTAAAATAAACTATAGAATTAATTAAGGTAAGGTTATATAATATAATACCCTCTAAATAAGAGTAGCGCAAGGTATTAGCCTAAGAGAAAGGTAAAAGTTATATAATTAGGTTTAATTAAGTAATTTATTAAATATAGGTTTAATAATTAAGAGTCTTAAAGCTATATTTCTTTAAGGTAATTATAATTATTAAAATAAATATTAAATTTATAAAACTAACCTTAATATTAATATCCCTACCGCAATAATATATCTTTTATTATAAATATAAAAACCTATTTCTTAAATAATCTAAATAATTAGGATTCCTTTAAATAGTCTTATATTATAAAAATAACTATAAAATAAATATATAAACTTAGTTAATTTAATAATTTAAGCTAATTTAATACTCTTTATAAAAAAGAATTAAGGAAATCTAAAATAAGTAATTACTTAGTAAGAGAAAGTCTTAAGGCTAAGGTATATAATATAAGACTTATTTAAAGTAAATATATTATAACCTTATTTATTAAATTAGTTTTAAAAGACTAAAAGGTATATAAGGTAAAGCTAGTAATTTATTAAAGTAATCTTAATTAATATAATAAATAAGTAAATAATATTTATAATATATTTAATTAAATAATTAAGAAAATTAATTTATATTATATTAAGATATACTTATTAGCTATAAATAAGTTAACTAAGTATAATAATATTATANATTTATTAAAGTAATCTTAATTAATATAATAAATAAGTAAATAATATTTATAATATATTTAATTAAATAATTAAGAAAATTAATTTATATTATATTAAGATATACTTATTAGCTATAAATAAGTTAACTAAGTATAATAATATTATAAGCTTTTTTCTTAATTTAAAAGTAGCTTATAATATTAATAATAGCCTATAAAAAAAATAAGCTTAAAAAAGGTATTTTAAGGTATTAAAAGTAACCTTAAATAATAAAATAAATTAAGAAAAATAAATTATTAATTAAGAAAAGTTAATATAAATTATAAAGCTTAGATAAATAATTAAAGTATAATACCTTAATACCTAATTTAATAACCTAAAAAAAGCTTTAAAATATTACTTTAAGATTTTTCTTTAGATTAAATAAGGTTAAAATAAAGAAAAAAATTAAGAATAAAACTTATTTATTATTAACTTTTTTTATATAATTCTAATAAGAGATTTAAAATAAGAAAAAAAAAAGCAATAAGCCTATAATTAATTAAATAGCGAAAAAGAGCTTTAAATTAGCTTTTTAAGCCTTACTTTCTTAAGACTTAAAGTAAAGCTACTTATTTATATAGGGGTTAAGAGAAGACTTTATAAAGTACCCTTATTAATCTCTAGAAATACTAAAGTAATATATATTATATAAAAAATAATATAAGCGCTTAAACTCCTTTTTATATTAGGTAATATTCTTAGAGAATACTTTAAAGAAATATTAATTATCTTAGAGATAGCTAGACCTATAAGAGTAATATCTTAAATAAAATAAGAAGGTTTAAGAATTTTATAAGAGGTTATAAAATAAAAGTAAGGACTTATTAAAGAAATTAAATTAATTATTTAGCTTAAAATATTATATCTTAAAGGAAGTAATTACCTTCTTAGTATTAAATAATAAATACCTATTATATAACTTATTAATCTTAGATTTTAAGATTATTATTTATATATTTAATAAAGCTAAGTAATTTATTTTATTAAAAGGCATTTAATATAAAAAAAATATATTTATTAGCTTAAAATAATTATTAATCTATAGATATAAAAATATAAATATTATAATATAAAACCTATAAAATAAGCTATAAATTCTTAATTTATAATATATTATATATTATCTAAATATAAAAATAAACCTGATATCTCTATGCTAATTATATTAACTTAGATATTAATAAGATTAATATAATAATAAGGATATTATTAAATACCTTAATAATTAAGCCTTATATAAGCTATAATAAGAATATATTTAATATATATTAAAATATATCCCTAAAATAATAAAATATATTATATTTCTTATAAGGCACTTATATTATAACTTATAGACTATAAAGAAGCCTAGCTAAGCTTAAGTAATAATCTAGTATTACCGCCTAGGGCATCTAAGACTAAGAAGCTTAAAGTATCTAATAAACTATATATTTAGAGTTAAGATTAAGGGATTAATTATAATAAAATATAATATATATAGATTAATAAAAATAAAGCATTAAGAGTATTATAAACCTAGGGAATAAGCCTTAAAACTTAATAAATAAGTCTTATTAAATTTCTATAATTATCTAAAAGAGATAAATAGTTATATATTATATAGAATTCTTATAGACTAAGAATTAAGTCTTTACTAAGATTATAATTTTATTAAGTATTAAGAAAAGAGCTTATTTATAATATTAAAATACTTTATATAAATACTTAATATAATATATAATATTAAGCTTTAAATCCTTAAAATAAATAATAAGCTATAAAAGNCTTTATATAAATACTTAATATAATATATAATATTAAGCTTTAAATCCTTAAAATAAATAATAAGCTATAAAAGGCTAATTTAATTTATAAATAATTTATTAAAAAGGGAATTAAAGTAAATAAAAATATATCTTATACTTAATAGTAAAATAGCTTTAAAGAGCGCTCTAAGGGGGTAATAAAAAAGAAAATAAGACTATTAATTATTAATAATAACCTATCTATAAAACTTTAGCTAAAAATAATAAGAATAGCTATATATTTACTTAATTAAACTTTAAAATAAGATTTATATTAGAAAATGCTATATAAGAGTTTTTTTTTAGGTATTTTATATATATAAAAATAAAACTAACCTTATATTAAGTATATAAAAATAATTAGCTTTAAAGCCTTTATTTTTATAGACTTAATATAATAAAAAAATAAAAGACTTTAATTAAAAATAAATCTAAAGGCTTAAATAGGTTTTTTTAATTAAATATAACTCTTAGAATATTTTTTAAATATAAAATCTTATAATTAATAAGATTTATATTACTTAAGATATAATATTTAATAAATAAGAGTTTTTTAGCATTAATAAAATCTAAATAAAAGAAACTATTAAGAAATAAACTTTAAAAGAGATCTAATAATATCTATAAGCTTTTTTAAATATTTAATAAGTTAATTAAGTTATAAACCTTATATAAAGCCCTAATAAATAAGAAATATTAAAATTAAGCCTTAAAAGTCTTATTAAAGACTTATTAATTACTAAAATAAAATTAATAAAATATATATAAATTAATAACTTAAAGTATACTTAAGTAAGATTTAAATTTTTCTTAATATTATTAAAAAGCTTATTTTTAAGTTTTTTTATATAAATAAGGTTATAAATAAGCTAAAATTAAAATAAAATAAAAAGATTAAAAGATAATTTATTTATTTTAAACTAAGTATTTTATATAAAAATAATAATAATACTTATAATAAAAAAAAAATATATTAATTTTAAAGGTAATAAGAAATAAATATTTTAGAGATAAGCTTAAGCCTAAATATAAGATATAAATAACTTTAATATACCTTAAACTTAATAAATAAATATATTATAAGAAGAATCTACCTTAGGCTCTAAGTTCTTATAGTAATCTAATTAAATATAAGTTTAAGGTAAAATTTAAATAAATATAAAGAAATTACTTAGAGAGCTATTACTAGATATTATCTTAGATAGAAATTATAAGGTATAATCTATAAGTCTATAACTTATAAATATTAAACTATATATAGGTATTTACTTATAAGTTTAATAAGTATAAGTACTTATAGAAGTATAAGGTAAGACTTATTATTTAAGGAGATTAATAATAAAAGTTAAGCGTTAAAGATATTTATATTATAACTTTTATTAAAAAATTATTTTATATAATATTAATAATTGTAATAAAATTTAATTTTAAATTATTATAATATAATATTATAAATATATTTATTAATATAAGATTATAAAGTAATATATTTATAAACCTATCTCTTAGGTTTAAGAGAAAATAAAATAAAAATTAAATATTATTTTTATATAAAATATTATATAAACTATAAGTTATATTACTTTTATAATAAATAAAACTTAAAAATATATTTTAAAGCTTAAGCTATAAAGAAGTATTAAATAAGCTATATTATTATTAAAAGGATAAAATTTTTATATTTTTTTATATAAATAATATAATTATTATATTTAAGAAAAAAAATAAAAATAATATATCTTAAATTATTAAGTCCTTAAAAAAGAAATATAAGTTAATTAAAGGCTATAAGCTTTAATAATTCCTTAGAATAAAAATTATTTAAGATTATATTTTAAAATATATCTAAGTTATATAAATTATATATCTAGAGAAGATATATAAATTATATATTATAAATACCTTAAATAAATCTCTAATAATAAAAAAAAAACTTATTTTAAGTAAAGAAATAATAATTAAATATATAATTAATTAATATAAAAAAGTAATTAAATTAATTCTTTTTATAAATATTATTATAAAGTTAAATATTACTTTTATAATTTCTTAATTAGCCTAGTTTATAAATAACCCTAGGGAGAAATATATTTAAGTAATTAATTAAGTCTTATATTACCTTTATATAATATATTTTTATATTTTATAATTTAGACCTAAAGAAAGCTTTATAATTTATAGTAATACTTTATTTATAGATAATATAATTAATTAAAAAAGCTTATAAGGTTTTATAATATTATTTTTTAATAGCCTAATTAAATAATAAGTTAATAAATAAGATATTATTATAACCTTTATAATAAAGGTAAAGCTATTTAAATTATCTTAAGTAATAAAAAAAGAGTTATTTTAATAAAGACTACTTTAAAGCCTAAGACTTAAGCTATAAAATACTAATTTATATCTTTTTTCTAATAATAAATATATAATTTAATTATAAAAAAGTCTTTAAAAAAAATTAAAAATAAAAAAAAAATATATAAATATATATAATTATTAATTATAAAAATACCTTAAGAATAAAGTAATTTTCCTTAATAATAAAGAAAACTTAAAGCTAATTATTAATAGCTTAATAAAGGCCTTATAAGGCAATAAATAAAAAGAAAGTTATAAATAATATAAGCTAATTAATATTTAAAAATATATTATAAAATACTATAATAAAGTACTTAAAAAGAGATTAATTAAAGAGATTATAAATAAGTTATAATTATAATAAATAAAGCTTATATTAATATATTAAAGCTTAAAGATTATAAAATTATAATAAGGTAAAAAAATAAAAAGTAATAATAAATAATTCTTTTTATTACTTAAAGGTAATTATATTAATATAAATTATAATACTTAAATAAGACTTAAATAAAGGAAATAACCCTTATTTAAGCTAGATAAAAGTTATTAGCTAAGAGAAACTCTCTAGTTATAATACCCTTTAATATAACCTTAGTTATAATATAATATTTATTTTTCTCTTATTAAATAATTATTAGTAATAAGGCTTAAATAATTAAAATAAATTATAGATTATATTTATAGTCTTATTAACCTAGGAGGGGTCTTATTAGATATAATCTAAGAAAAATAATATTATAAGAAAGGTAATAAAAGAATTATAAGAGTTAAATTAATAAAATAAACTATAAAAGTAAAAAAAGAATATATTTATATTTAGTAATATAAGCTATTAAGATTATATTACTTATAGTAATATATACTTAGCTTAGCCTAATACTTATTAATACTCTAGCTAATTAAAGTATTATTAAGATAGGCTAAATATAAAATATTATATTTTTTATTTTAATTATATAAAAGGTTAAAATAAGTATTAAAATATAAAAATAAGGTATAACTTATATAATAATAGTAATAGTAATAATAATAATAACTTATATAATATAATTAATATATCTCTTTATAGATTAAATAAAAGGTAAAAAGGTAATAAAAGAGTTATAAATAAATTAGTATTTTATTTTATAAATTTAAAGCTTAAAATAACTAACTTAATCTTAGATAAAATAAGAGAGAAAAAACCTTTTTTATAACTTATATTAATTAACTTAAAACTTTAAGTTTAAACTCTAAAAAATAAAATAACTTATAATAATATTATAATAAGAGTAAAAATATAAAAATAAAAAATAAAAATATATTTTTATATAATATAATTAATAAAAGGTAGCTTAAAAAGCTTAAAGTAAGCTTATAAAAAAGAAATATAAGGTAATTTAAGAAATTATATATTAAAAATATATAATAAATTAAAAAAGAAAAAAAAAAAAAAACTAAGATAAAAAGGCATTTTATTTATAAGCCTTAAATATAAATTATAATTAATAAAAAAATAAATTACTTATTATTTATAATTTATAATTAATTAAAGAGAAAAAAGACCTTTATTTATTTAAATAAATATTTCTCTTTTTATNAGGCATTTTATTTATAAGCCTTAAATATAAATTATAATTAATAAAAAAATAAATTACTTATTATTTATAATTTATAATTAATTAAAGAGAAAAAAGACCTTTATTTATTTAAATAAATATTTCTCTTTTTATTTTATAACTTTAAAGCTATTTATAATTAATTAAAAGAAAAAAAGGCCTTTATTTAGCTAAATAAATACTTCTTATTTTAACTATAACTTTAAATAATATAATAATATATATTAAGTAAAAATGCCTTATAAATAAGGAAATTTATAAAAGAAATTACTTAAAGGATATTAAATATAATATAAAGGACTTTAACTATTAATTAAAGTATTAAAAGCTTTTTACTCTAAGGGGGTATATTAAACCGAAGCTATTATATATATATAAGTATATATAGAGGGTTTTATACTATATCTTAGTAAAATAAACTATAGAATTAATTAAAGTAAGGTTATATAATATAGCACTCTCTAAATAAGAATAATGCAAGGCATTAGCCTAAGAGAGGGGTAAGAGTTATATAGTTAGGTTTAATTAAGCAATTTACTAAATATAGGTTTAATAAGTATTATATACTTAGCTAGCTCGCCCACGCACAGACCATTTATAAGCGCCTAGGGCTGTCATGGAGGGGCTATTAGGGCGTGCCCTATATTATTAGGGGGCCTAGTTTCTAGCCCCTTGTTATGTGTTTCTCTTTTCTCTATTATTAAAAGAAGTCTATTTTTAGTACCTAGCGCCTCTGTTTTCTATTTCTTATTATCCGTGATGGATCTATCCTTTGCTGCCCTAAATAGGCTTACCTAAGCTACTATAAATACTTCTATTAGATTAAACCCTATATAATAGCTCAGAGGGTAATTATATGCCTTTAGTATTAGGCTAGGTAATCTCTAGATTATTAGTATATTAAGCCTAATTAAAAAGACTATATTATAGCTTAAAAGGGAAAAAAAAGATTCCTTTAAGAATAATAATATAAGTAATATATATAGGTTTAAAGATAAGCTTAACTTATTAATAATTAAAAGTTTTATATATAAATTAATAATTATTAATTAAAATATTAAGTAAAAAAATATTTATTAATTACTCTTTAAATAATAATAATAAATATAAATATAAAATTAGTCTTTAATAATAATTAAGTTATATAATTTAATATCTTTAAAATAAAAATAAAAAACTAAGATTTATAAGTCTATATTAATTTATTAGCTAAGAATAAGCCTAGCCTTATATTAAATCCTCTTATAAAGCTAGATATATAAAATATAAAAAAAAAAGGCCTAAAGACTAAGGTAATAACTACTAAGAGAACCCCCTTAATATAAGGCTTAAGTATTACTCTTTAAAAAAAAGATCTCTTTCTTAAGGCTAATATAAATAATAGCTAAAAGGCTAATAAAATCTTAGACCTCTTAGTAATTAATCTCTAAACTTATAATTTCTTATAAATCCTTTATAAATATCTCTTATTTATATATAAAAACCTTAAAAAAAAATAATAAAAGTTTAANAGAGAACCCCCTTAATATAAGGCTTAAGTATTACTCTTTAAAAAAAAGATCTCTTTCTTAAGGCTAATATAAATAATAGCTAAAAGGCTAATAAAATCTTAGACCTCTTAGTAATTAATCTCTAAACTTATAATTTCTTATAAATCCTTTATAAATATCTCTTATTTATATATAAAAACCTTAAAAAAAAATAATAAAAGTTTAAGATTAAATTCTTAAGATAATTAATAAGCCCTTTATTTATTATTATTACTTAGCTAATAATATATTTATAAATTAAGTAAAATTTTTATATAAAAAATTCTTTTTAATTATAATAAATAAAAAATAAAAGGCTTAAAAGATATATAAAAATTACTTAGTAAAGCCTTATTAAAGCTACTTAACCTCTTATTAAGCTCTTAATAAGTAAATTATAAGGTAATATAATATAATTAATAAGGTAAGAGATATAAACTTTTAAGAAATTAAAAAGATAAATTAATAGTTTCTAGACCTTCTTAAAGTATTTTATTTATTACTTCTTAAGTTATAAATCTTTATTTATAATATAATAAAAAAAAATAATATAAAAAAAAATAAACTTATAATAGCCCTTATAGTTATAAATATAAAGTAAGCTCTTAATAATCTTAGAGAATCCTTAAAGAGAGAGAAAATAATATATAATATCTTTATAGTAGCTAATAAAAATAACTTAAAGGAGGCTCTTAAACCTAGATAATAAAAGGGCTACCTTAAGGGAACTCTAAGAAAGTAAAAAAAAGCTAAAGAGACTAGAGATAAAGGTATATAGCTAATATACCTAGTATATAATTACTTATACCTTTTAATTAATTATTATAATATATTCCCTAAGAAGTAATATAAAAGATATAAATTAAATATATTTTAAGAGAAAATAATAAAAAATAAATCTTTCTTAATATTAATAACTTAGCTAATTAAATATAAAAAATTAAACTAAAAAGGTTAGCCTAATTATAACTTATTAGCTCTTATAATTAAAAAGTAACCCTAATAGCTATTAAGTATTACCCTTTAAAAGATAATATATTACTTAACTTTAGGGCTATATTATATATTTTTAGAGATACCTTAAGGCTTAAAAACCTATAAGCTACCTTNTAATATTAATAACTTAGCTAATTAAATATAAAAAATTAAACTAAAAAGGTTAGCCTAATTATAACTTATTAGCTCTTATAATTAAAAAGTAACCCTAATAGCTATTAAGTATTACCCTTTAAAAGATAATATATTACTTAACTTTAGGGCTATATTATATATTTTTAGAGATACCTTAAGGCTTAAAAACCTATAAGCTACCTTAGTAAAAGATTTCTTTTAATTAAAAATAAATTAAATATTAATAAATAGCTATAAAGATATTATTATTACCTTAAGAGAGACTAATAATTTAATAAAGAGATTAAAACTTTAAGATATTACTTTATATATTAATCTTATTATAAATCTTATTTTTTTTATTAAGTTAAAAAAGTAAAACTTTTAGTAAGATATAAAACTAAGTAAGAATTATTTAAGAAAAATAAATAATAATTATCTTAAAGAAATAAAAGAAATTTATAAATAATAAGTCTTAAAGTATTAAAAAATAGCTTAATAAAGCTAGCCTAATTAAGCTATACTTATAGTTAATAAAATAATAACTCTCCCTCTTAGAGTAAAATATAAATATATAACTTATATAATATAAAAACTACTTAAGGGAGATTCTCTTATATAATATTAGTGCCTAGGGCATTTAAGACTAAATATTTTTTAATGCCTTATAATTACCTTAAGGGGTATTAAATTAAGGCTAAATAACCCTTAGGGCCTAGAGAGGATTATTATAATTAATTATAATATATATAATATAGCTAAGGCCTAATAAATAATTTAAAAAGTCTTTAGAGAATTAATAAAAGAAATAAAACTAAAGGAATATATTATTATAAACTTTTATTTAATAACTTAAGGCTATAAAAATTATATTTTTATTTAGATCTTTATAGATAAAGCCTTAGGTTATTTATAAGATTATTATATTACTAATTATTATATAAGTATTATTTTCTTAGTAATAAAAGAATTCTTAAAGCTCTTAAAAATCTAATATTCCTTAGTAATAAAGGTCTTTAAGTATAATAATAAGATTATAAAAATCTACCCCTAAGTAATTACTTATCTCTAAAAAAGAGAAATATATTATAAGTCTTTTATATTAAATACCTAGGTATAAAATAATAAAGCTAAGAAAATTAAAGTAATTATTATTTAAAAAGGTAAAATAATAAAAGTAAGAGCTAAGCTCTTAGAATATCTTTAGCTAGAGATAATAAAAGTAATAATATACCTATAAAATTATATACCTTTAATTTAAAAAAAAAAAAAATTACTTTATAAAATCCTTTATTTTTAATAATACTCTAAGAATATATTAAAATTAAACCTCTTATATTTATAAGTATTTACCTATAAGATATATACTCTTATAGCTAATACCTAGCTATAATAAAACTACTTATAAAAATAAGCTCCCTAGGGATAAATAAAATTCCTTATTAATTATATCTTAAATAACTTATTTTATATATAAAATCTACTTTATAGGGAAATAATTATAACCTAAGATATTATATTTAATAAAAAATAATTCTTTAATAATTAAATTAAGTCTTTAAGAAATAACCTCTTTAAAGAAAACCTTAAGGTAATTTAAAAGTAAATCTAAAAGCTTATAATAAAATAAAAGATATTAAGCTAATAGGCTATATAAGCCCTAGATAAAAAACTAAATAAGGTTAATAAGTTAAAATATAATAAAAAGAGAAAAATACCTTAAGACCCCCCTTTAAAACTAATAAAAGAATTATATAAAGAAAGACCTCTTAAATTAAGAGAATATATATTAACTAAGTTTAAAGTCCTCTCTATATTATTTAACTCCCCGCTAATAATATTTATTTATGCCTAGGCTATTAACCTAGATATAAAGAGATATAATAAGAAAGATATATATAAGAAAAATAAAAATATTCCTAGTAAAATATATATAAACCTCCCTTTTAATATTATATTCCTCTTAGGGACCTTTTAGTCCTTAAAATATTATAAATATACTTATTAGAAAATACTTAGAGGCCTAATTAGCCCTAATTTATTATTACTAGGAAAAAATATAACTTACCCTCTAGATATAAGTATATAAAAAGCCCCTAAGAGTAATATAAAAAGCCTTATATTTATTAATAAAAAATAACTTAATATTAATATATATTAAAGGCTATTAAAGTAATTTCTTAGCTTATATATAAATATAAAGAGTTATTTATATTAAGATATAATTTATAAGGCTAAGAAGATATATCTTTAAAGCTATAAATAATTAAACTTATAAATAAAAGTCTTAAGACTAATAATAAGAAGCTATAAAGTCTTAAGGTATTATTAAGTATATACTTATAAATTAAATATATATAATAAGTTCCTTAAGGTTAAGATATACCTTATAGTCTATAAAAACTAATAAATAAGAAATAACTAAGATATATATATAGCTATACTTATAAGTATATTATTTAAAACCCTAGTAATTATTATTAATTACTTTAATTATAAGATATTATAATATAATATAATTAATACTTTTATATATATCTTACTTAATAAAGATATCTTTATAGAGATATTAAAAAAATATTAAAAGCTAAGTAAAATATTAAAGCTTTAAAAAGCCTTATATAAATTAAGAAGGTCTCTTTTATTATAATAATATTACTTTAAGAGAGGTCTCTTAAGTAATAATATAAAGAGAGTATTAAATAAGGATTATTATTAAATAATTAATAATATTATTTTATTTTTTTATATAAATAATTATATTTTTTACTTTTTAAAGTATATGTAAAAAAAAGTAATAATATTAATAAAAAATCTATAAAAATTATATTACGTTAAAGAAAAAAAACCCCTTTATTAATTTCTAAGGATAAAAGTTATATAAGACTAGGAGAACTACTAGTTATAGCTCTTTTAAGTTATTTATATTAATAAGATATATTATCTTTTTTTTAATACCTTACCTTAATTTAAGATAATTATCTTAATAATATAAAAAAAACTCTTTTTTTATAATANTTACGTTAAAGAAAAAAAACCCCTTTATTAATTTCTAAGGATAAAAGTTATATAAGACTAGGAGAACTACTAGTTATAGCTCTTTTAAGTTATTTATATTAATAAGATATATTATCTTTTTTTTAATACCTTACCTTAATTTAAGATAATTATCTTAATAATATAAAAAAAACTCTTTTTTTATAATAAATTAATATCCCTAGGGAATATTAATTTATATTTAAGAAAGGTAAATATAATTATATATACCGCGGTAATAATTTAGCTAAATATTACTTTTACTATAAATAAGCTTATAAGATTTAATTAAAACCTAGGCCCTTAATATTATTAGGCTACTAATTAGGTCTTATAGTATTTATTTTAAATTAAGGATTATACTCTTAGCTTTAAAGTAAATTAAAAATCTAAGGAAAATATATTTCTTATAGCTATTAATATAAGCTTTACTAATAATATAAAGAATTAAAAGAGCTCTTAAGTATTTATTATAAGGCTATTTAAAGAAATAATTACTTAGAGAGTAAATAAATAAAATATAATTATTATATTTATTATAAAGGTAAAGCTCTTAGTTTTTTTATAAGTTACTAAGAAAGGTATTTTTATAAGTTAATTATTATTTACCTTAAGAGTTAACTTTATAAGGCTAATAGCTTAGTAAGGTCTAATAATACTAGCTAAAATTATAATTTAATATAATAACTATTAAATAATTTATTTTATTAAGGTAAAGCTTATTTAATTATATATAAAGCTTTATTATATAAATATATATAATTATTAGCTAAGGTAAGAAATTAAAAAAAAAAAATTAAAGTAAAATATACTTTCTTAAATAAGCTNTAAATAATTTATTTTATTAAGGTAAAGCTTATTTAATTATATATAAAGCTTTATTATATAAATATATATAATTATTAGCTAAGGTAAGAAATTAAAAAAAAAAAATTAAAGTAAAATATACTTTCTTAAATAAGCTTATTATTAATAGCCTAATAAAGGTTCTCTTATTAAATAAATTTAAATAATTTTATACTTAACTTAGCCTAAAAGATATCTTAGTAAGGCTATAATAAAAAGGGAATTAAGAGCTATTTAATTAATAAAAAAAAAAGATATATAATTATATAATACCTTTATTAAAGCCCTTAAATTAAAGCCTAAGTAAAAAAATAAAAAGTTAAATTACTAGATTATTAGCCCTAAAGGCCTTAATAAGAGGAATTATATAATTATATATCTTTAATAAAAGTAAATAAATTAGAGCTTAAAAAGGGTTATTAAAACTAAGTTACTAAGAAAAGAAATATTAGATAAGTAAATAAAAAATATAAGATATATTATAAATTTATTATAAAAAGAGTATAAGGCTTATTTATATTAATAATAATTAAAGCTAGTAATAAAATAAATTTCTCTTAATAAAGCTAAAGGCCTATAATATTAAAAAACCCTAGGCTTAAAGGAAAAAAATAATAAATATAAAAAAGAAATTAAAAAGATAGGTATAAATAGCTTAATTATTATTAAATAAATTATTACTTAAAGAATTATTATTATTATTAGTAATATATTATTATTAAGAAAAATAGCTTCTAAGAGCTAGCCCTAAGGTAATTTATTTATAGGTATTATAAACTAAAGGTTTCTTAATATATAAAATAATATAATTAAGGGCTAAGTTATTATAATAAAAAGATAAAAGTTATAAAAAATTAATATTAATACTTAGAGCTAACTTATTAGCATTAATCTCCTTAGGATAAAAAGTATTTTTATAGTTATTAAGCTATAAAATAGCCTCTTTAAGAGTATAAATAAAGAAATTATTAGAAGTATATAAGGGTATAATAATTATTATATAAGATTAATTCTTAAAGAGAGAGAGCTTAATACTTACCTATAAGATATATAAATTAATTATAAAGACTTAAGAGAGAAAAAAAGATATATATTAATTATAAAAAAAAAAAAGTTAATAATTACTAAGAGAAAATAAGCTCTTAAAGTATTATTTTATTTTTTAAAGTAACTTTAATAAAGGCACTTAGAGCTAGCTTAATTAAGTATTTAAGGATTAAGTTCTAAGTAAAACTATAATTAACTAAAGTAATAATTATTTACCTAACTTAATAATAAAATTAATTATTATCTAAGTTATTATATTATTATTAGAGATCTTTTATAGCTATTTAATAAGCCTAAGTTATACTTAAAAGCTCTAGAGGTATTTATAAAAAATTAATAAAAATAAAAAAAAATAAAAATCTTAATTATTTATTATATTATACCTCTTATAATTATAATTATAAAAAATATAAGTCTTTAATATATTATTAATTATATATAATAAGATAAGATCTTAATAAGCCTAAGTAATATAATAAAAATATAATATCTTATTAATTATATAATTAATAAAAATATAATTAAAATTATAAAAAAAATAAATTAACTTAATAATATATATTATAAAAAGAGATATAATAAAAATTAATATTAGTATTTAAATAAAGAAAAAAAATAAAAAAAAGTTATATTTAATTAAAAATTAATTCTTATAATATTAAAATTACCTAGGCTTAAATATTTTAAGCTCTTAATAAAAAATTAAAGTAAATAAGTTATTATAAGTATAAAAGAAATAAAGATAATTTTATTTATATTTAAATAATATAAAGGCCTAAGAGAATATATAGAGATATCTAGGCTTTAATTAAAGGCTATCTTAATAAAAGAAGCTATTTTAAGATAACCTTAGTAGTATTAAGGTAATACCCTTACGCTAAAGAAATATATTAGATTAGACCTTATATAATAGCTTAGAGGGTAATTATATACCTTTAATATTAGGCTAAGTAATCTTTAAATTATTAGCATATTAGGCCTAATTAAAAAGACTATATTATAGCCTAAAAGGGAAAAAGGGGATTCCCTTAAGAATAATAATATAAGTAATATATATAGGTTTAAGGATAAGCTTAACTTATTAATAACTTTAGTCTATAAGAGGCAGCATTGCGCCTACCTTAGATACCCTTTATGCTCTCTTATTTATATCTGCTCGTAATAATATTATTATTAATTATTATTTATTTACTCTCTTAACTAGATGCCTATTAATATAATAGCTATATTATGGTTTGCCGCTGCGGCTAGCCTGTATAAAAACTATGCTATTTTTTTTTTAGCACTTTGCTAACTAGGAGGCTTAAAACTAAGAGATAAGCTAGAAGCTAATACTATTGATTAAAGAGTATGCCGCGCATTAGGCGTAGATAACTGCTATTTGCTTTATTAGACTTAAATACTTTGGCGAAATTAAAATTAATATCACTAGTATCTCGAGAAAATGGACGCGGTATGTAATGCTATCTTTTAAGACCTATCTTATATTTACTATATTTTCTAACTTTATTAGTTTAGGTATTATATTAATCTAAAAGTTAGCTACTAGAAGGTAATAATCTAAAATCTTATATATAAAATAACATAGGATTTCGTCTTATATATATATAAATAATATAATATTAAATTATAAGATAGTATAGAGGAGTATATTTATTAGTTTAAATAATTCTATATAATAGTAAATAAATAGTATATAGATTAGAATAACTCTAAGGAGGTATATAAGGTATATTATAGCTTGTCTATTTAGTAGGGGAATAGAGGCGTGGGGGTATCCCATAGGTAGCTAGATTTATGGCTTAATTTAATTTACTTGCTATACTAATATGCAGCTAGTATTATTATCATGTCTATATCCTATGCTTTAGCTATTAGGCGCTAAATATCGATGGTAAGCCGGTGCTTAATGTTAATAACCTGCGTGTTTTTTTAATATTTAATATCGCCTTTAATACCTCTATTTTCCCCGGCGAACGCTATCGTATTAGTCTGGCTGGCTGCTATTAGCTCTTATGCTATACCGGAGCATAACTTGCTGAGCTGGTGGATGGCGAGCAGAAGAAGCTAATAGATGGCTCTGTGGAAGAACTCTTTGCCTATAAGGTTGCCTAGTTGTCTCCCTTGAAAGACGGCGAGGGTCCTATGCCGGCCTCTGATAAATATAAACTTGTGGAAGGTCTTCTCATATAGGAGACTGTGGGACGCGGGCGTCCTAAGGCCCTCTGCTATGAAGATATTTTGATGATGATCGTGCGCCACCCCATCTCTGGACGGTGCATCCCAGCTATGGCCATTAAGTTTATCTATCATAAAGGCGCCGATAATAAGCCTAAGCCGTAGGTGGTTCCTTTTGATATGAGGCCTCTAGTTTCATGTGCTGATAGTCTTTACAGAACCATCTTTTTCTTTACTCCTGCTAGGAAGCTCCTGTTTTGCGCTGTCTCCATAATCATCGCTCTTGCTCTGCATAATGACGCCTTTGATGCCCTGAGCCTGACAACTGCCTTGATGTTGTTTGGAGCGAGACCGCTATCCTATATGATCTCTACTCCCCTCTGCTAGAAGGCATCTAAGTTGAAGATGCTAGTCTTCCGTCGGTATAACGGGGCGACCCTCTCCGAGGTTAATGCCATGCTGTATTCTAAGCTGCGAGACGACATCGGTGATCAGAGTCTTAATTCGGGATATAAGAAGCGATAGATACCTAGGTTTGCCCGACGAGGTGCTGGCAATGCTGCTAATGGTATGTTCCTCTATCTTTGTCACTGTTGACACTTTTACTTTAAGAACAATGCTAACCCGACTTTTATCTTTTCCCCTCTAGGAGATGCACCTGATTTGTTGCGTGACTAGATGATGCGTTATGATCCTTAATTTGCGATATTTCACCACGCCTATCTCAACGAGATCGCTAACTTTGACCTCTAGAATGCATTCCTGGAGGAGGAGAAGCAGAGCTATCTTTTCTGACTGTTCGCTCACGTGAGTCTTATATGTGATCCTCGAGCCACCGCTAATATGGTCCCTGAGGATATATAGGTAAATCTCCCGCCGGATCCAGAGATTGTTAAGCTTAAAGAGCAGCGCGCAGAACTTAAGCAGAATAACTACCGGATTGTCGGCTATACTAACGAAGGAAAGATCCGCTAGCTTACCTAAGAAATTCGCAAAAAATATGCGCAGCGTGATAAACAGGTGGTTAAGTAATACCGCGAGTATTATTTCTATAACTGGCCTACTTGGGATATTAAAAGATAGGCTCGGGGGGAAGAGGAGGAGGAGTATATAGAGCCTGAGATTAATGTCGTTATCCTTAAATGCGCGGCATTGGCGGTGCTTTTTTACCACTAGCCTGATGACTTGACTGAAGATTAAATCTTTGAGCGAAAGATCGAGGCTGTTAGTCTTATGGTGACTCTCTGTGGCAAGAGAGAGACAGCTAAGCGCTCCCGTATCTAATAGAGCGCTAAGACTTGCTTATCTATTAAGACTGAGCCTCTAGAAATAGAATATGAAACGTTAGCCAGCCTTAATTAGTTCTCTCTGCTCTTGCGTCCCGGTTAATGCCCTAATTATATTAGTGATAAGCGCCTCTCTCGCGAAGAGTATACCTTTATATACTGCCGCCCGACCGTTATGAATGACCATTTCGATGACTAATATCTAGTTAGACGTGAGTAAGCTAAGCGGAGAGGTGAGATGATATAGTGCGACCATCCCGATTGTCGAGATATTAAATTATAGCACGTTAATTACTTCTAGCACCACGTTAAGGAAGTTTATGGTATTACGCTGCGTACGTCAGAGCAGGTAAGGCAGAGGCGATAGCGTAAGGTAAGTCGCCGCTAGGTGGTCAGGAAATAGTGCAAGCCAGTGAAATAGAGTAAACATGGACCGGTCGTTAATAAATAATATAAGAACACTCACTGGGTGTCATTTAATATCTGGCTATGCTTTAAACTAGATAGAGGTGGCCCCTAGTTGATGATCCCAGCATTATGTATATATTATTTAGCGATCGGGAGGATATCAACCCTATATTTTTGACCGCTGCAAAGGGGCTTCTGCTTCGAAGTAAGTAGTTGCCTAGCCTGCTGGCTTAACTCTTCCTCATAACATGGACCATCCCGACATCCACTAAATAGCAAGAGTTATCGCCGCTATTCCTAAAGTGCTGGCACCGATTGCCGTTTGCCAATCTCCAAACACCACTCGGAAAATAGCAGTAGAGCCAATGCTCGAGATCACCGCAAGTATTACTGCGGCCGCACATTTGGCCTTATCCCATCCCTCGGTGATGCTATAGCCGTTGAAGCTGACATCACCAATTCTTGGATTGTGCCAATATAGATCTCGCAGCATGTCCCTAGGGTCACAGTTAGAAGATTCCTGATCTTTAACTAGGCTGGGGTGCTAGTTGCGTTACCTAGTTGAGTAAAGCCCAGGACCTTGCTGCAGACCATCAAGCAATCGCTGGCCTTTGGCTAGCGAGGGTTTGTGAAAAGCTATGGTGAGTGCCGGCAGGAGAGAAAGGCTGCGCAGGTCGTGCTGTACACGTTCAAACTCTTCAATGTCGCAGCCGCGATAAGAATACCAATAACTAGGACACTCCGCAGGATGATCCCATTCGCCGCTTGTGTAGTCCTGTCGACACATGGCAAGCCCGTCTGGACCCTGCCAGAGGCTCGCTGCCTTATCGATGGCTTCTAGCTCATCTTGAAGGTTCTGATGCAACTGCATAGTGTCTAATGGCTCGTATATCCCGACAAGGGTATGCCTGTCTAATCCTTCTTTTCCATGTTGCCCAATAAATCGGAACTGTGATGACTATTAGCTGCCTTATGCTGAGAAATTTTGAAAGCTTCACGATCCTCTTACAGTCACCTCTTGGACCCCAGTGACCTTGCGAAACGCCATCCGCTTTCTATTTTTAGACCAGCTCTCCTTCATGGCCCGAAAAACTTTTTCATCGTCGTCATCCTCCCTGACGGGTACCTGAACAACTCGACAGTTCTCTGGTGAGCCTAAACAGAGAAAAACGCAGGGCGTTTGTTTGGCGATGCCATTGAAAAACGATTTCGCCTCCGGGTCTGTGAGTGCCTCGCTTTTGGCAACAGCTTCCATGTCCTCAGGCGGTTGCGATAGGGTTCGATCTCGAGCTCTCTTGCCGGGATGCCCTGCCAAGGGGTGAAAACGTCGATGACCTGTCCTAGCCTTGATTCGTGCAGACATTTTGTCCCGGCTCAGGACACCAGACCTGGGGTCTCGTAAAAGTGCCTGAGGTGGCAGGTTCGGCAGAGAAGGAAGAGAGGCTTCATGGTCGGGCCCTCTTCCATTGGTAGCATCATCCACATGACCGGAGTTGATCATAAGGTGCTCGGAAATAGGTTGAATTGTGTCTTCGTTTCTGTCCATCGTGTCCCTTTCACGGAAGTCAGTCGGCCAACGACATTAGGCGTCCCGAGTGAGCGGGAGGGCCCAGCTTTATCAGGGCTATTTGGCGCCAGCGGCCTACATGGATTTCCATTAGGCACTTGACGGCCAGTTGCAGCAGGCCTCAGCAGGTTGGTGCCTAGAGTACTCTGGTAAATGCTGGAAGTCCAGCTGTAGTCACTCTCTGCCTGGTGTGCATATCGACACCACTTGCATGATTCATCAGCCAATCAGCCAGCTGGGGGCGCCACCTGCTGCGCCCTGTATATGGCGCCTAAGAGCTACCTACTAAGGGGGGGAGTCTTTGAAGCCATCCTGGGAGTTTGTTATTTTTTCTAAGTTTTCCAAGCATCTAGTTGCTTTTAGAACACGTGTAAATGACTTTTATTGTGATCGGACCTTTTATCGCATTATAATAAGCTATCAGTTCAGGTTCAGGTTCAGGTTCTATTCCTACTTGGTTTTAGCCGCTATTAACTGGCAGCTATGCCTAGTTAATAGGCCCTAGCTAATAGCTAAAGTATTTATCTTATAGGCACCCTACTTTGCCTTCTTATTGAAATAAGGCTAATTACCCCTAGGTTTTTTATTATATCTATTTTACTTCGCTAAGTATATATCTCTCTTTATTAAAGAGTCTTTTTATTTTTATTTAATATATATTTCTTTTAGAATTTTTATTTATTATTTTTTAAAATATCTTAATTTATATTTTTATATTTTAGTTTTATTAGTATTAAATAATACTATATATATAACTAAAATATTTATAATCTTCTCTTAGTTATTAGCTTTATTTATTTATTAATTTTTTTTATACCCCCTAGGATTTTATATATACCTTATATTTTATATATTTTTATTATTATTACTTCTTATTAAGTTTTTATATAATTATATATTTATTTTATATATATAATTACTAAGTAATATTAATTATAATTATTATTAATTATTTCTTATAATATAATATTTTATTTATTTTAATATATTAAATTACTAAGTATATAAGCCTTTATATAGCCTCTTTAGATTTTAATTAATTAAGTAATAAAAAGAGATTAGTTTTTTATTATTTTATTTAAAAGAGAAAAATAATAATAAGTAATTTTATTTAAAATTTATAATATTTTATAGCCTTATTTATATAATATATTAGATATTTAATAGTTAATTATATAAAAAATAATATATTATTTTATTTTATATATTAATATAATAAGATATTATAAATATTATTAAAGTAATAAGTAAAATAATAAAGTATTAGAGACTTATATATAATTATATATTTATTTATATAAAAGGGATAATAATATTAAAAATATTTAGGCTTTATTATTCCTTAGCTTGGCACTTAATTTATAAAAAAACGCTGGTTCAGCCTGACCCAAACACTAATATTCCGGTCGCTTATAATTTACAGAATTTGCCGCATCACCCCCAAAATTGACATCAAAATATACAATTCCACCAATTCCAAACTAACAACAAGGTCAGATACCAGAAAAAAATAAACCATTAGGTAGCCCCTCTCAAAATCTCTTCAATAATACTACATATAGGACTGTAATACAGGTTTCTATATCTGACGTGGTGGTTGAATAGGAATTATGATATATATGCGTTGCAGAATGTTGGGGCAGACACACTTTCCCCCCGACGCACGGTCCTATTCGTGTTTGCTTACAATAGACAGTGGTTTTTGATTTAGAATCAGGGAGCTTTCTCGGGGCCGAGCCGCGTGGCGGATGCTATGTCGCTCTCGCGGTCGTTGGCAATGTGTCAGGCTGCATAATCCTTCAATATGTAGGGTCGTAGTCGAGGGCCAATGTCACAGCACACTCTACTATATAATAAGCATCGCTTCACCTCTCTCATTACCTTACAGCTCTTCAGCTATCAATAACAACAGTCAACGCATCTAATGTTCCAATTCCCTGAACACTGCACCCGACTGGTGACGCATCGCTCAGTGTTGCCAACCTAGTCCACTTACTTACATCAATCGACCACTCCTCTGAGCCCCCACAGGTTCAGACGTCACAAGATACCTTTTGACTGTCTCCAGTGCCTGCCGAGCTACGGTTTATTTTCCGGCACCCCTGTCCTGTTGGTGTTGAGATTGTATCCCAAGGAGGTAACCATACTGATTATAGCGTTAGCCCGACTCCACGAAACATATCTCATCAGGTCCAGACGCTACTAGGCACTGGACCTTGAGCAGAAAAGTGCATCATGAACCACGACAAGAACAGTCCAGACGTTCAAGATCAACTACCAGCTTGTGAGAGGTGTCATGCCTCAAAGGTTCGCTGTCGCAGGGCGCCCGGCGAGGTGCGGTGTCGGCGTTGCACCCGCGCAGCATATTCCGACTGCCATCCTCGACCATCTCGTCGAGGTGGTCGTGTTGGCCAGCAGCAAGCAAGGCGAGGATCAAGCGGGCCGCCATCGACACCAAAGCCTATGGAAGAAGACACCCTGAGCCTTCCGGCGACGGCAGTGTCATCAAACAACATGACGACTGACACGACCCACGACTTGCATCAGCAACAAACACATGACATGAACACCGACACATCCAACGCACTTCTGGACCTGATATCGGTATCCATGGCCCCCAGCGGCGACGGCCTCTCCGACCTGTCATGGGAACCGCTTGTCCACGACGTTGGACCGGACTCGATGCGCGCCGTTACACTGCCCACATCTCTCGCGCCAACATTAAGCAATCCCAGCGCCTCCAGCCACAGTATGCGCCCCGGCCTCTCAGAAACGCTCCAAGATGGAGTTACATCAACCAGCGGCCTAAGCACGATGCACAAGATAAGGGGTAGCGGCAGCGAGAGTCGGTCTCCAGAACTGTCAAGACTTCCCTCAGCATCATACATGCAAGCTCTGATGGACCTCCACGCACAAATGCTCTCACAGCAAGACAGCCTATTGCAGTTCCTGGCGGCCCCGATGAGATACACACACGTCCGCCCTACGGGCGAGATCAGCAGGCGGGCCAGCAGCAGCAGCGACACGACATTTGCCGCCTTCCCCGAAGGACCTGTTGAAGCCGCCCTGCGGCTCGGACTCGCCCTACGTTCGCTGCTCCACCCCAACCAGACATGCGAGCGCGACATGCCCACCGCGCTCTTTCTCATTAGCACCGTCCTTCGCCTGGCCTCGCTGCTGCACGATCTCCTAGGGCGGCTGCAGGGGATGCTCGCGCAGGTGACCAACAAGAACGCGCTGTGCGCGTTTGTGTTCCCGCCTGTGCGGCTCGGGTCACTGCTGCTCAAGGAGCAGAACGACGACCGGCTGAGACCCCTGCAGATGCACTCCATCTCCATGGCGCTGGGCGCGGCGGAGGGGCTGATCGATGAAGTGATCCAGCTCACGGAGCGGGCACTGCCCGAGAATATCGCCGACGCGTCCGGCACAATGGAAGATGGGGAAGGGAATACGAAGGACGAGTTTGGTCTGCAGGCGTTAACGCAGGCGCTGGTGGCGAAGCAGGAGGCCGTAGTAGAGAGCATCTCGGGACTCAGGGATATGCTGTGTTGCTGAAGGTGCCAAGGGAAAGAATAGCCGCGATATGCGTTAGCGAAGAAGATCCAGCGGGACGGGGACCAGAGTGCCAGAGACCGAAGACGATGGCGCGAGTTTATTGCCAAAGTAACACCATGCTGCAGATCAGGCCTTCCGCGCCCAGAGGAAGCACCAAATCGAACATGACCAACCGCAAAGGCGAGGCCAAGATTTCCACCTTGACAACAAGCATTCTGGACGCTTCTCGGCCGGTGATTAATACATGGTCCGTCCTCGACGGGGCGCAAATGCCGGAGCCGGCAACGGCGCCGGCCCGGTCCGAGGCGTCGCCAAGGGAGTCAAGGAGCCACACTACTCGAGCGACAGACACAGCAGCGTGGCGCTCGCTAGCAGCCACCAGCACTCGCAGCGGCTCAAACGGCTTCGATGTCGCCGCCGCCCCCAAAGTCATACCTATGTCATTTGGCGACATGTACAACCCTGTGCCAAGACCCCACCGTCATCTCGTTCTCTAGACGAAAGCAATAAGACGGAGGGAATATACCGGGATGTGGGAGGGTTAGCCGGAGCCCGAGGCTTCGCGATGGCTAAACATAGCAGTATGTGCCGCCCTGGAGCCTTATTATTAGAAAGTGGGCTCTGTCTAAGGTTCGTATCTGCATGCTTATCTTAGAACTTTTTCAAGAAGCATAGTCCTTTAGATCACTCATTGGTTCGTTCTACGAGAATAGGTTAGCGCTAGGTGTTACACGCCAGACGCCCGCCGCTGAGACGGGCCAGCACCTGCAGCAGGTTTAGTAGGGTTCGGTAGGGCTCGGTAGGGTTTGGGTCCGGCGGGCGCGGGGCGTACTGTCTCCGGATCAGGAAGTTCTCTTAAACTCCATGTCTCCGGGGTGGTAAGCGACAGAAGCTGTGTCAGATCGTGGCCGTCACATTTTGAGGCTTATGCGCGCGGTGCGCTCTATTATGCCCCATGGGGCCTAGCACCTATTCTCGGGAAATGCCGTGGGAACTGGTGGGTGGCACTGCCGGGCAATCATAGACGCCCTTCCTTTTATCTCGAAAAGTAACCTGTGGGCCTGTTGATCACGCGTTCCCGCCCAAGTGGGCCCTTGTTCAGCTTAGTGCCCAAGGTGGCTAGTGGTCTAAGAAAAAAATGGCATACTAAAATCGGGCCCTGGTTACCCCCTTAATTAATATCGCTAAAAGGGTTAATTTTATAGCTAAATTAAGGGCAAATTAAAATATTAATTTAGTTAGCTACTAGCTAGTTATTTTCCTATATAATTCCTTTATATTATAGAGCCTCTTTAAGATTAATCGAATTTATTTATTAATAGTCTCTTATATAAGGCTATCTTAACCCTCTTATATAAGGCTTATAAAGGTCTTAGGGTCCTAATAAGTATATTTCCTAATATATTACTTTAATATAGACTAGGTATTCTTTATAAGGCTTAAATTAGGGCTACTAAGGTAATTAAAGAAATAATTTAGACTATATTTCTCTTTCTAAGCCTATATAAGGTTATAAGTATTAGGCCTATAGCCGCTATTATTATCTTCTTTAAGGATAAAGGTATAGCTCTTATTAATTTACTTCTTAATTACCCCCTTAAGAATCGTTTTATAATATACTTCTTATATTATTTTATTATTATAATTAATAAATACCTTATATTAAATAAGGTTACTTTTAAAGTTATAGCTAATAGCTATTTAGTAATATAGTTATTTAAGGTCTTTCTTATTAAGCTCTTATTACTCTTAGAGATTAAAAGGTTTATTCTTTATATTAGGCTTCTTAGCTATAAGGTCTTAGCCTTTATGATTATAGCTAAAATATATTTTATCTAAGAAGAATATATTATATTAATCCTCGGGCTTTAGCCTAAGTCTAAGGGTATTAATAATATAATTATATTAGCAATTAATTTTATCTTTAGACTTAAAGTTAACTTTCTTAATAAGCTGCTTATAGAGGTCGCGGGTTATAATTAACTTTTAGATTATAAAGGTAAAAGTATTAATATTAATATTAGCTTTTATAGCGAGATTAAGCTATAATAGCCTCTTAGCTTTAAAGTCTTTATCTTTATAAAGAGCCTTTATAGTATTAAGGTTACTTTTAGATAGCTTTTTAAGCTACCCGCGGGTCTCCTAAGTATCTAATTTATTATATCTTTTTTAGCTTATAGGTATAGCTAAAATATAATATATAAAGCATAGGGGGGCTTAAAAAAAGAGAAAAGTTTAATCTTTTAGAAAAAAATCCTTTTAATATATAAATAATTAAAAGCCCCTTATAATCTAGCCTTTTTTAGCGTATTATAATAAGGTTAATAAGATATCGCGAGTATATTATAAGGAGGAAGTTAGTATATATTAGTATGCGGGGCTATTTTTATTGAATTGGCAGCATAGTAGGCAATAAGGGAAGCACCACTAACTAGAGTGGCGCGCCATGCTTTTTGGCCTAGTGGTTACTTTCCGACAATTTTAGTATGCTATTTTTTTCTTAGACTGGGTGACCGCTTAGGACTAAGAGCCGTAAGGCAGTAGAGGATATCCCGCATAAAATCAATTGGATGCTTTCCTCGCTTACTTGAGACTCGGCCACAGGCAACCACGGAGTGTCGGCGAGAGCAAGCCCCGATTTCGCCGGCTAAAATACGTGCAGCGATTCCCTGGCCGCAGGGACGACTGCTGCGGACTGCCCAGTGTGAGGCACTGTAAGCTTGCTGGATGCTGGTCCACCAGTTCGGTTTTCCGAACACTGCAGGAGAGACGTTCCCTGCGGCTGACAATCTCAGCACAGACAATGGAATGGCGACTAACAATCTTCAAACAGCTATCGACGATGATGCTGTCTTTGTACGGCTGAATTGCACGACACGATGGACAACGGCGCCTCAGACCCTCGTGCGGGCAAACGGCCCTGGTACCAGCCCATCGACCCTTTGCAACGAGGACCAGTCCCGGAAGTTCCACACCATCGCACACAATGTCCGGAATACAGGACCAGCTTGTTCGGCCGCCTGACTTTCGGCTGGGTGACCCCCATCATGGCGGCCGGATATCGAAGACCCCTGGAGAAGACAGACCTCTGGCTCGTCAACCCCGAAAGAAGCACCAAGATTCTCAAGATGCGTTTCGACGGCGCCTTCCGAGAGCGCGTAAGGCAGAAGAGCAAACACCCTCTGGCGGCTGCCCTGCACGACACCTTCAAGCGCGAGTTCTGGATTGGCGGCAGCTGGCTTTTTGTGGCGTGTATCTGTCAAACCCTGATTCCTTTTGTCCTGCGCTTCCTCCTCGCCTTTGTGGAAGAGGCGTACAATGGATCTGGCCAGTCGGTGGGAGTTGGGCTGGGGCTGGTCTTTGGCATCGTGGGGATGCAGATCATCCAAAGCGTCGGCACAAATCAGTTCATCTACGCTGGCTTCATGGTTGGTGCTCAGGCAAGAGCCGTACTTGTCGCCACTCTCTTCGATAAAAGCTTGAAACTATCGGAAAGGGCACGTGTTGGGGGACCCAGACTTTTGGCTGCCTCATGCTCAGAGACAGACACCACTACGAAACAGAGGAAGAAAAAAAAGAAAATGAAGACGTCAAGCGAGGAAGATTCGGAAGGCTACTCCGCCGGGCGCATCACAACATTGATGTCGGCAGACGCCGGACGCGTTGACATGGCAGCGGGCATGTTTCACTTTCTTTGGTCCGCCCCGCTCCAGATTCTCCTGTCATTCGCACTTCTCCTGGTCAACATCACATATTCCGCAGTTGCTGGCTTCGGTCTGCTCTTCTTCGGAATCGCCGGGCTTACTTTCGGCCTCAAGTCCCTCCTTGCGCGCCGGAAAACCATCAACCCTGTCACTGACGCCCGAATCTCGCTCACGCACGAAGTGCTCGGATCGGTGCGCTTCATCAAGTATAACGCTTGTGAAGAACCGTTTCTGAACAAACTTGCGAGTCTGCGCGGCGAGGAAGTCATAGGGGTTACCAAGCTGAACGCCATGCGCAATGCCCTCAATTCCGTGTCCATCGCGCTCCCCATCTTCGGAGCGATGCTATCCTTCATCGTATACTCCAAAACAGGTCACGGACTGGCGGTAGCACCCGTGTTCTCATCCTTAGCTCTCTTCACGGCGCTGAGAGTTCCGTTCAACATGCTCCCCCTCGTCATCGGGCAGCTGGCAGATGCATGGACCGCCGTGGGACGACTGCAGGACTTTTTCATGGCCGAGGAGTACAAGGAGGAGATCAGATGGGACGAGACAGCAGATGAGGCGATCAGCCTTGAGGATGCAAGCTTTGTGTGGGAAAAGTCGCCCAACGCGTATGCAGATCCGGAGAAGCAGACCAGGCCTTTCTCGCTCGACAACATCAACCTCTCCATCAAGCGGGGCGAGCTTCTCGCCGTTGTGGGCTCCGTCGGCTCCGGCAAATCGTCGCTGCTCTCTGCTCTCGCCGGTGAGATGCGCAAGATAGACGGCCATCTCACTCTCGGCGCATCTTCGAGAGCATATTGCCCCCAGCGAGCGTGGATCCAGCACGCCACATTGAAGGCAAACGTCATCTTTGGGCAGCCGTTGGATCCCATGATGTACGAACAGGCCATCCAGGCTTGCAGTCTCGGGATCGACATCGACGCCCTCCCAGCGGGCGAACAGACGGAGATTGGGGAGCGTGGTGTCAACTTGAGCGGCGGACAACAACAGCGCGTCAACCTCGCGCGGGCGATCTACTCGGACAGCGACATCATTCTCATGGACGACCCGTTGTCTGCGGTCGATGCGCATGTCGGGAAGCACATCTTCAAGCATGCGATATGCGGTATGCTCAGGCACAAGACGAGGATTCTCTCGACACACCAACTGCACGTTCTCAGCCGTTGCGACAGGGTTCTGTGGCTTGAGGATGGACGGATCAAGCTTCTCGGGACCTACGCCGATCTATTGGCCACGGAGCCCGAGTTCCGAGACTTGGTGGCACGGGCCCAGCAGGACGAGAACTCGGATGAAACTCAAGCGCCGAAAGAACTACCAGTTCGCGATTCAATCAAGCCTTCAGCTCTGAGTCCCGGGTCACTCGTACAAGATGAGGAAAGGGCCGTGGGTAGCTTGTCCTGGACCATGATCAAGACATACCTGCGATCATCCGGAAGCCTCATCTATGGCATCGCTCCTATCTTGTTCCTCATTTTAGCCCAGAGCTCAAATGCCCTGACGAGTATCTGGGTCGCGTTCTGGTCTTCGAACCGCTTAAACCTCGCCGAGAACACGTACATCGCACTTTACGTCGTCATCGGGTTCCTCCAGGCCATATTGCTCTTTTCCTTTGGCGCATCGGTCTCTGTTCTCTCCGGACGAGCCACCCGGAAGATGGTCGATCACGCCACCGCCCGTGTGGTTCAGGCCCCTTTATCCTTCCACGATACGCAACCGCGAGGCCGTATTCTCAATCGCTTGTCGCGAGATGTTGAGGTGATGGACAACCAGCTCCCGGACTCAGTCCGCACGTTCATGTACTCCATTGCTATCGTCACCAGCATCGTGGTCATGCTCGGCATCTTTGTCCACTGGTTCCTGGTCGCGGTGCCAGTGCTGATTGGCATCTTTCTTTATGCTATGGCATACTACCGGGCGTCGGCAATACAGCTCAAGCGCTATGAAGCCACGCTCCGGGGCGTCATGTTTGCCCGCTTCAGCGAGTCCATCACGGGCATCCCGACGATTCGGGCATATGGAGTACAGGACCAGGCAAGAAAGACGGTGCACGATGCCATCGACGACATGGACTCGGCTTACCTGTTAACCTTAAGCAACCAGCGGTGGGTGACCTGTCGTCTCGACTGTGTTGCCATACTGGCGGTGATGACGGTTGGGCTCATCGTCGTGCTGCTCCGGTTCACAGTGCACCCAAGCGAATCAGGCTTGGTGCTCTCGTACTCCTTGGCCATCACCCAGGTGATGCAGCTCGTCGCACGCCAGATGTCCGAGGTCGAGAATGCCATGATCTCGACAGAGCGGCTTCATGAATATGGGACCGAACTGCCTCAGGAGTCATCACCACAGGCACCAGGCATCTTGCCTGTCCCAGAGACCTGGCCAACAAAGGGCAAGATAAACATGATCAACGTGCAGCTGCGTTACCGGCCAGGACTACCACTCGTACTGCACGGCCTGAATATGAGTATTCACGGGGGCGAGAAAATCGCGATTGTTGGGAGGACTGGTGCAGGCAAGTCATCAATATCGACTGCACTCTTCCGGCTGGTCGAGCTCTCAGCTGGGTCCATCTCCATCGACGGCATAAACATCGCCCAAGTGCCGCTTCATGACCTCCGGTCCCGCATCTCCATCGTCCAGCAAGACCCCAACCTCTTCCGTGGCACCGTCCGGTCGAACCTCGACCCCTTCAACCAATACGGAGACCCCGAGCTTTGGGACGTGCTGCGCCGGGTCGGCCTCGGTGACAAAGACGCCGACAATCTCGCTGCCGGGCGCGTCACTCTCGACAGCCCTGTCGAGGAGCACGGTACCAACTTCTCACAGGGCCAGCGGCAGCTGATGAGCATAGCACGAGCGCTCCTCCGCAACAACCGCATCATCCTGTGCGATGAGGCCACCTCGTCAGTCGATCTCGAGACAGACGCTCGGATCCAACGAGCCATCATGGAGGTCTTCGCTGGGCGGACCGTGCTAACCATTGCTCATCGGCTCAAGACCATTGTTGGGTATGACAGGGTGTGCGTCCTTGAGCAGGGACAGATTGTAGAGTTTGACTCGCCGTTGACGCTCTGGGAGCAAGAGGACAGCGCCTTCCGCGGCCTATGTGACAGGGGTGGTGTGGAGAGTGGGGATTTTCTTCGCTGATAGACTTGGACAGGTTGGCGAGAGGGGAGGGGAGGAGGCATAGTCAGTATGGTAGTTAAGCGAGGTGAAGCTCCACCACCGTAACTGCGCCCGCTCTTCCTTTCTTCCTTTCTTCCTCTTCTTTCTCATGAGTTAATACAGGGTACGTACTGGGATAATCGTCTAGATATGCTGGTAATGCACAGCTACATTTGTATCTTCCGCCTGGCTACCTAATCTTCGTCAACACCGTTTATAAGAGGCACGGGTACCACGCACAATACTGCTGTGAATTGTTCGCCCAGGAGCTGTTTCGCTGGACTCTGCGGCACGAGGTTCTGGAACTAGCAAGGAGATGAGCTCAGATGTCTTGCAGGCTTGCTTAGGTACCTATTATTCCAGGCGGAATGACAGTGGATCATGACTGCCCCTACCCATCGCACACGCTGACAGGCACGGATAATTCTAGCTGTTTTCACAAATAGGTACTGAAAGCTGAACCAAACATTATATTGTCGATACGAACCGCGTTCCAATGAACATTATAAGTCGCGGCTCGAATATAAGACCCGGCCTGTTCAGAAGCTGAGCGGGATAGGGCGGTACTTCCAAGCAGCCGCAACGGCCGCCACAACCACAGCCGTAGGCGGGAGTACGCGGACCAGCATGCAATTGAAGGCATGCCACCACCGCTTGTTCCTGTCGGCGAGGAACGAGTCAAGATTGTTGACATGCGGAAAAGGCTCCATGGGAACCGGCTTATCAAGGAATGTGCAAAGCCTCTCCCATCCCTCCCCAACCCGGTATTCCAACAGCCTCTCTTTTGGCACGAGCTCCTTCATCAACTCATAGTGTTCCAGAAACCCTATTCTCTCTCCCCTCGGCGCCTGAATCGGCCTGATCTTGTGCCCCAGCTTGTGAAACCGCCACCAGGGTCCCCAGATGGGATCGAACGGCGCGAGCCAGTTGAACGTCATCGCGAACCAGATGAAGCTTGCGTCGACGGATTGCTTCATCGAGAACAGCCACTTGTCCACGTCTCTCGTCGTGAGAATCACCTTCGCATTGGGATATGCCTCGAGCAGTTCCTCGGCCCACATAGTCGCAGGGAAGTTGACTGAGGCGTTGAACTCGCCGAGCACTTTTTCAAATTCGGGCCGTCCAAAGGGCTTCCCGCCGAAGTATTTCCCCACGAGCGCTTCCTCCCAGTACGGGAATCTCTGGGGATCCGCCTCCAGAACGCCCCCGTGGAAGACCTTGTAGCCCAGCTTACTCATGGCATGGCGCATGGCTGCTCGCGGGCCGATTGTTAGAAATCGAAGTTTTGCCAAGGGATGGCGGGGAGAGCTTACAGATGCTTCCTGTCCGGGGCATTCCGAGGACGAGAACCTCCATCTCCAGCGCGTCCTACTTGGGTGGGAGCGCATCGATGCGCCTTTGCTTGGTCGACGACATGATTGGGCGCTTCGGACGAAAACAGTGCTGCTATCTTGAGTGGCGACTGGGGAGGTGTGGCAATTCCGATATGGCTGATCGAGGGACGTCTGTTGGACGACAGAAGGAGACAGTGACGATGGTGAAGAAGTGTGTAAGTCCCCGCCAACCAACGTCATACAGCCCCGCATATAGCGATCGGATTCAAGAAGCAATTAAGAATTGCCATGAAGGAGTTCCGTAAGCATGATGCAGGGTCCGATACTCGGGGACAGCCCGGTTGCCCGATTCGGAAAGCAGTTTGTGGGGGATCGGATTTCCGATGTGCAGCTGAGAACGACCTCCACAATCATAGGCTCGCTCCTCGCATTTGCTGCGACGACCTCGCAAGTATGTGTAACCTCACCTAACAAAATCCTCGACGGAGGAGCGGGAGAACTAACTACCGAGATGCGAAGTTGCGGCAAGGGACGAGTTATGTACGATATGATATCGAGTGTTTGATGGCTTTGCGGGAAAAACATGCAATCGACATCTGTGTAATTTCATGCTGATCACCATTTTTAATTCATGCGATGTGAAGTCAAAGGCTTATTATGGGATGCGTAAGGCTTATTCGCATTTCTATCATAGAAGCCTCGAAAGGCTCATCAGCAGCAGAGTTACAGCTTCTGCATGGTGACAACATCCGTGGACTGGACATAGTCATCGAATTCCTGGATCTCCTCCTCAAGTTCGGACAGGCTGATCTTCTCATCCTCGATCACGAGGCTGATCTGCAGCTTCTTGATGTCGAAGCCAACGGGCATCAACTTGGAAGAGCCCCATACCAGACCGTCCTTCTCGATGCCGCGCACGGCGAACTCGAGAGCAGCCATGTCGGTCTCATCATCTGCGACGCGGTAATCAGTGGGAGAAAGGTCAACCTGGAGAATGTATGTCGGGTTACAACGTACCCCAGGGTTTGACGTCCAATATGACCACCGACTTGGCGGCAGGCTTGGGTTTGGACTCCTTCTTCTTGCGGTACTCAGCTAGGCGCTCCTCGCGGACGCGGGCGGCCTCGGCATCCTCCTCCTCGTCATCATCGCTGCCGAACAGGTCGACATCGTCGTCGTCCTCCGCGGCAGCCGCAGCCTTGGCAGGATTCAAAGTGGCGACGCTGACGTCGGGACCGTAGACCGTGTACGACTTACCCGCGTCACCAGGAAGGGTGGCGAAGTCGGCATCGTAGCTAGCGATGTGCTTGTACCAGCGCGCTGCGTGAGGATACTTGGCGGCCTCAGGGGAGGCGCTCAAGGCCTTGAAGACGGCGACATCGGCCTGAGAGGGCGAATAGCTGTCGATGTGGCGAGTAAGTTGGTATGGCTTCGACTGAGGGATTGTTTTCAGAGAGCAATGACGTCAAGCCTAGTAACTGAAGCAGAGTGAAGATAATAATCTCCAAAAAAAAATTGGGGGCGTCATCTGCAGGTCTCAAGGCTGACAAGAAATGTCCACCAATTGGGTAACATGCTGAGCGTGTGTGTCTGAAGTCCGAGGAGAAGCACGGAGTGCACGCTCAATCCTGGGAGACGGAAATGTGCCGATAGGGGCACCTCGAAGAGACCAAGCTGTAACAAACTCACCTGGTGATGTAAGAGCGAGTGCTCAACCAGTTGTTGAGAACTGCATTCGAGTAAGGCTGGATGACGGGACTCGCAAGCCAACCACACACAGTTGGAGTACATACCAGTGAGACCGGCATCCGATAGCAGATCGGTGAACCCCATTTTGACGAGATGGCTGCCAGATTGTGAGCGAGATGGAGAACAAGAAAGTTGCGTATCAGAGAACTTTGGCGAGTCAGAAGAAAAAAATGAAACCTGGATCAGTCTAACATAGAAGTACCTCGCCGCCTCCAGGTCGAGACGGGATCGGATAAGCTGACAAGCTGCAGTGATAAGAGGGAACTCAGGTTGCACTACAGGGCGCTAAGAGATTAGGCAGAGTGTCTACCTTACAATGTTACAGTTCGCGTGGAGATTGGTCTCGGAAATCCGAACCTTATTCGGACATCCGAGTCCCGACAGGGATCAGTGGAACTATTCGTCTTGACGAAAGCGGCAGGACTATGGCCGTGCGCGGTCCATGGAAGAGCAAGTTCTCTTCACACCAGCTAGAACAATCTATGCTCTAGTCTTCACAAACAGACTTTCCGTTCTTTTAATTTCCACTGCAGGGAGAAACACAATCGTACCGGGGTTCCTCTCCCACACTATTCCGGACAAGCTTCGGTTCTTCTCAGCCTTTGTCTATCAATCCCAGAAACCCTGAGCAGCAAGAATCGCCGAACTCCTGGAGCACTGGGCCGTTATTTGACTCCCTCACTGCGGAACTGACCCTTGATCAGAACGCAGAACGACATCTGCTCTTGGCGCTCATTAATGCATACATTAAGAAGAGAGAGGCGGGAATATTGCTAGAGTATCGGCTAGATAATATATAAAAGATACTCTAGTGGTGGCGAACTATTAGGTGTGAAGTTTGCTTTGTCGTTACCGGAAGGCTATGCACTGACTATGGCTTGAGTATATGCTCTTGGCTAGTTATTAGGCATAAGGCAAGGCTGATCTTGTAGTGGCTTTAAGATCTCTCGATCCCGCAATTACTATAAGGATAAGGAATATATAGCCTATGTACGCATATATTCCATATTTGCGGGCAAATTGGCATTAAACTATAAAAAGAGAGGGTGGGCCTACCAGCGAGGGCACTACCTAGACTGGGGGCTGATGATCACTATGAATAGAAGCTAGTGGTCAAAAGAGTTATAGCTACTCTATGTGTATATGACGACTAGTCTCTCGGAAAGCTTATTACTAAGATTGCATCTGAGAACGATGGGGTAGCCTTAAAGGCCGAACACCAAGCTCGGGCTTAGTTTGAGCAACAGGTCGCTTTCAATGATAGCTGGATCCCAAAACTCCTTTTCATATTTGAGATCCTGACTCTCGCCTGAGCCGAGGCCAACTGACTTGTCAACTGCCATATCAAGGCAATCTATCACGACCATCGCTCCTCCCGGTCCCAGGACCGAGCAACACAGATGTCGGTCCTACCCTAGACCGAGTATAGACAACGTCGGTCCCAGGATGCACTCAAAGTATATAGAACACATTCATTAGCACTTTCTCATATACTAGCTACCTTAGCTATTAATATAACTTGGTTATACTTAATACCTTTAAGTATATTATTAGACGTGACTTATATTACCCTTTAAGGCTATATAATATTCTCTTCTACTAATATAAACTAGCATGACTAGTTTATCCCTTAGGAATCCCATAATTATCACACCTAAAGCTAAGGGCTATAGCAGAGAGGGGGGCTTAAATTAAGATAAGGGTTTTAATAAAGTAGTAAGTTTATTAAATAATATAGGCTTTTAGCCTAGGTAGCTTATAAAGTAACTAAGTATAATATTAATTATAGCTAGCTCTTAGTCTTAGGCTTAGGCTTTAGCTTAGAAATAGCCTAAGAGGTAAGCTCTTATTATAATAGTTATATATACTCCCAAGGGATAAACCAGTTATACTAGGTTTATATTAATAAGGGACTAGGCGTATTATTTTAGATAGGGTATAAGTTATATCTAGTAATATACTTAAGGGTATTAAATATAACTAAGTTATATTAATAGCTAAGGTAACTATTATATAAAAGAGTATATAAGGTATATTTTATATACTTAGAGTACTTATATATAAGAAACCCACGGTGCTTACTTATTTACCTAGATAAGGTTATTAAGAGTAAGTATTACTTAGGAGCGCTTATTTATATTATAATAGGTCTTACTTATTCTTATAATAAACTAATTATATAGTGGGGTTTTATTATATTAAACCGCCTAGTCTATTATTTAGCTATAATATAATATCTCCCTTTTATTAGTCTTACTTTTAAGGCTATATAAGTAGCTATTATCCCTAATTTAATTAATTCCCTTATCTTATTTTTTTAATTTCTATTAATATATTTTAATATAATATCTAGTTATATTTCTAAAAAATAAAAGAAATCTAAGAATATTAAAATTATTAATTTAACCTATTATTACTATGCTTTTATAGAATTTATTAAGTATATTAATTTTAAAGTAATATCTTATACTTATTATTAGGCTTATAGAGCTATTTATAAGATAATTAAAAGTAATAAAAAATATAATTTATATACTTATTTAGGCTATCCTTATAATATAATAAAGGTCCCTTTAAATTCTTATATATATTTCTTATAATTACTAATTAAGTAATAGCTAATTTCTTAGTATTAAGGATTATTTCTAAGGCGAAGTAAATTAATACTAAGGAGCTAGTAGCAAAGAAGCTCTTTTAGTCTTAATATAAATCTCTAGCATAGGCGTAGAGGGAGTTATTAGCTTATTAATAAGAGCTAAAAGAGTCCTTAGCTTATTTATCTTATCTATATACTTAGTGTTATTCCTTAATTTTAAAAAAAACTAAGCTAATTTATTAAAACTTTAAATTAATAAATAACTTAGATAATCTAGAGGTATTAATAAAGTTTAAGGCTATAATAAATATATAATCCTTAGTATATTTTAATCTTATTAATTAAAGTTTATTAAGGTTAAATAATTTCTTTTTACTTTCTTTTAAAGCTATTAATAGAAATCTTTTAAAAGGCATTATATATTAATAAGATATTTTAATAATTCCTATATATTTTCTAAGTCTAAGTAATTTCTTTATTTAATAAAATATATTATTTTATTATTAATTTTATTTATATTAAGGATAGTTTTTATAATATATTCTTTTAATTTATTAATCTTTATTTCTAGCTTATTATTTATTTTAATTTAAATAATATTTTTTATTATTTTAAGTAATAAAATATAAAAGATTAAATAAAGCTTAACCTTAGGTAATAAGTCTAGTTTATAATTATATTTTAAGATTTTTTACTTAATTTTATAAGGTCTAATATATTTATAATTAAGTTTTTTATTTTATTATTATATTTTAATATTTTTTATTATAAGGTAAATTATATCTCTCTCTAAGAAGATTAATCTCTTAATTTTTTTCTTATTAGTATAATTTATTATTTTATTTCTAATAAACTTAAGTTTTATTTTTATTTCTTTATATAAGTTTTTTAATTAATTACTAATAAGAATTACTTTAGGATTAATAATAATATCTTATATTTATTAATATATATCTAATATAAATCTAAAATTAATATAAGCTAATATAATCTTTATACTTTTATTTATAGCTATATTATAGGCTAGCTATATAGCTAATAGCTTTTTAACTTAGTTAGTTTCTTTATANTAATAATAATATCTTATATTTATTAATATATATCTAATATAAATCTAAAATTAATATAAGCTAATATAATCTTTATACTTTTATTTATAGCTATATTATAGGCTAGCTATATAGCTAATAGCTTTTTAACTTAGTTAGTTTCTTTATAATTAATATAGTATTAAAGGTATTATTTTAGTATTTAATTTATATATTTTATTTATTTATTTATCTCTTTATAGTATATAATAAAGAGTTTATAATTAATTCCTAAGTATTCTATAAGGCTTTATTAAAGTTTTAAAGTAAATAATAATCCTTAATCTATAATAATTTTAAGTAATATATTAATATATATATATAGCGAACCAGATAGCAAGCAAACTAGATAAAAAATCCCTTAACCTATACCTTCTTTATTTAATTAATTAATTCTTAACTACCTCATATATTATAATCTAATAAAAAGGCTAGAATTCTTTTTATACTTTAAGCCTATTAAAATACCTTAAAATTAAGTCTTAGAGGTGTTATAAAGCTCTATTAATTTAAGTATTTAATACTTTTTAATTAATATAATAGCATCTAAGCCTAAGTTAATATTATTCCTAATTTATATTAATTATTTAATTTAAAGGAATAAATCCTTATTTATTTTATTTTTAACCTAGATTTGCGAGGATTTCCTTCTTAGCTTTATAGTATTAAAGAAATAGCTAATTAATTACTTATTAACCGCGATATATTACTAATTAGTATATATTAAGCTTTAAACTTTATTAAGTAATACCTAGATATTAAGATATGGTTTTTTTAGAAATATAATTACTAGAGAGCTAAGTATAAAGATCTAGCTATTATTTAAAAGTAATTTATATTTATAGTAAATATAATCGCGAAGTATAATATTTAATTAAATAATTTTTATAATATTAATAAGACTAATTTTATAATAGGTATAATTTAAAGCGGAATAGTTATTATAGGCATAGATAGGTATAAAAAGCTAAAATTAATATAGCTTAGAAACTAGAAATAAATTATAATTATTTAAGTAATTAATATAAATAGCTAAGTAATTTTATTATTTATTATTAATATAAGCTAATATTACCTTATTAATTAGTATTAAAATAATAACCTCTTAGGCGATTAAGTTATTATAATAACTTAAAATAACTAAACTAATAATAATATTAGTCTTAAATAGCTAAAATATTTTAATTAATATATAGCTAAGTAATTAAATAATTATTATTATCTTTTAATTCTTAATAGCTATAAAAGTTATTACTTAATTAAATTTAAGAAATATTATAAGAAAAATAAGATTATTAGGCTTTATATATTATTTTATTTATCTTATATATTTTAGCCCCTTAATATTAAGTATTTTAATATATTTAAGAGTACTTATAGCTAAGAAATAAAGTATTTAATTAGATACTTTATAACTTATATTTTAAAAACTAAGTTTTTTTTAGCCTTTTATATTATATTTTAGGCTATTATAATAAAAAATAATATTAAGTTAACCTTTAGAGGGGCTAAGTTTATTTCTCTTAACCTAGAAAGTATAGTCTTAAAGCTTAATATATAGCTATAAACTCTAATATTAGCTAAGGAGGTAATTAAATTATTAACCCCTTGGGTTTTAAAGACCTTAAAGACTATACTTAAGGCTTAATCTTAGTTAGAATACCTTAAGAGATAAGTTATAAGGCATAAAAGTAGCTCCTTAGAGTTAATCCTAGAAGCTATATAGTTTTCTTCTAAGGGAATAAAAATAATTATATATAAGGTTATCTTACTTAAGGCTAAGGTTAAAGAACTTAAATAAGTAAATAAGATATTAAGTTAGTGCTAGAGAGTAAAAAAGACCTAATTATAAAAAAAAGAGGTAATAATAATAAAGAAAAGAAAGTAAGTAATTAATTAAATAGATATAAATATATAAATAATAATAAAATTATTAAGGAGTAATAATTAAGGAAGGTTAATATAACTAAGTATTTAGCGTTATAATATTTATAATAAGCCTAGCTATAATATAAGGATATATTAAGTAGTAATTAAGATATCTAGGGAAGAGTATAATAAGTAGTTTTAATTAATTAAATAGCGCGTAGTATTTTTATAATAATTTTTATCTTAGAGGTTAAGAAAAGTATTTAGTTTACTTATTATCTAGCTTACTATATATATATATTATATATTTTAATAATATAAAAATACAAAAAGTAAGTAAATTCTTTTATTATTATTAATTCTTTATAAGGTATAAAATATAAAAATTTTATAAGTTTATTTATAATAATAAGAATACTATTATAAAAATTTCTAATAACTAGTTCTTTTAATAAGGGTAATTTAATAATAAAATCTATAATAATAGAGTCTTATAGTTATTATATAACTAAGAGTAATTATAATTTCTTATAAGGTTTATAGTATTATGCCTTAGTTTTTATATAGAGGTTATATTAATTAATAATTATTATAATAATCTTTTTTATTTTAGGGAAAATAAATATTATTTTACTTTATTTTAAGGTTTTATTAATTCCTTAGTATTTATATAATTAATAACTATATATCTCGTATATAAGTTTATATTATAATTTATCTAAGACTTATTATTTATTTATTTTTTTAATATCTAAGAGTTACTTATTATATTTTAAGATTTATTTTAAAAATATATTACCTTATTTTATTATATAGGCTACTTTATTAATCTAATATAATATTTTAGTAATTTTAAACTATTTATAGAGTCTTAATCTCTTTTATTATTCTTAAACCTATTAATTAATCTATTTATAGTATTTCTTATAATAAAATATATATCCTTATACTTTATATAAGAGTTTATAGTTATTATAGTATTATTATATAGCTTAAGTTATCTCTTTTAAACTCTTATAATATATAGCTTAATAATAATAATAATTAAAGATATTTTAAAATATTTTATTAAGGATAAAAAGTTTTCCTTTATAGGTCTATAATTTATCTTCTCTTTATTAATATCCTTATATATAATTTATAAAGTTTATAACCTATTATTTATATTTCTTAATAAGTATAAGGTATTTTAATAAGGATATTAATTTTTATATTTACTTAATAAATTTCTATTTAAAATATCCTTTTAAGGTAAAATATAAAAGTTACTTTTTAGCTTTAATTTTCTTAATATCTAAGTTAAGTTATTAATTAATAATATTAACTTAATTATTTTTTATCCCTTTAATATAAATAATAATATAATTAAATTCTAAGAGATATTTAATATATTATAGTTATTATTTATTAAGTTTTTAAGTTTTAGTAAAATAAGTAATATTCTTATAATTTATATATACCTTAATTTAATATTTACTTTTAAAAAAATAATATTAAAATTCCTTAAAGGTATTAATAATTATAAGGAATTCTTTATTATATATAAAGTAATTAAGTTTTACTTTATATAGCTTATAGAAATAAAATATAATTAAATATAAAAGTCTCTTATTATCTTATTAACTAATTTAGACTCTTAGCGCAAAGTTTAATATATTTATTTTAAGTTTTATTAATTAAGATAAGTTAAATATCTTAAGTATTAATTTATTTAAGATAAACTCTTTAAGTATATAAAAGGCTTTTTATGCCTTATTCCTAAATATAAATATCTTATTTTTCCTTATAAGTTTAATTAATAATATTATAATCTTCTTAAATTATTTAAAGAATTTATAGTAATAATTAATAAAGCTAAGGAAAGCTTATATTTCCTTAATATTAATTAATTTTTTTTAGTCCTTAATTACTATAACCTTCTTAGGGTCTATATATATCTTATTATAAGAGATAATATATCTAAGAAATTCTACCTCTAAGGTATAAAACTTATTTTTCTTAGGTTTTATTAATAAGTTAATATCTTATAATATTTATTATACCTTATAGATATATTTTATATATTCTTTTTTTATTTTNAAGTAATATATAATAAATATATCTAGATATTCTTATAATATATTATTAATTATTTATTAAAATATAATAAGTATATTTATAAGTCTAAAGGGAATAATAAGGTATTTAAATAGTTTATACTTAATATAAAAAGTAGTTTTTTATTTATATCTTTTTTTAATCTAAATAAAATTATAAGCTCCTTTAAGATTAAATATAATAAAATACTATATTTTAAAAAGTTAATCCTTTAATTTATTAATAAGAGGTAATAATATATAATCCTTAATTATAATAATATTAAGTATTTTAAAGTTAATATAAAGGCAGAGTTTTTTATTTTTTTTTTAAGATAAATATAATAAGGTATTTAATAAATAACTTATTTTCCCTAATATATCTTTTTTATAATATTTCTTTAATATATTTCTTTAATATTAATAATTATATTATATTAAGTAAGTAAAATTTATTAAAGCTAAGTTATTTCTTATTAATAAATTTAATTTCTAAATTATAATATATATATAATAATAAACCTATTTTAAGTTTTTTTATAAAGAGTTTCTTATAGATATAATACTTTAATAATATATTTTTAAGTTATTTTTCCTTTAATATTTTTTTAATTTACTTAAGGTTTTTTTTTAATTATTAAAATTATTATATAATATATATAATTATTTACTAATTTTATTATTTTTATTTATTATTTTTATTATTTTTATTTATTATAATATTTATATTATATTCCTTTAGGTAAAGAGGTATCTTATATTTACTTTTACTTAATTCTTCTAATATCTTTAATAAAAATTTAAGATCTTATATTATTTTCTAAGTTATTATTTTTTATAAAAAGTACCTTATTATTAAAAAAAAGTATTTAATTAATCCTCTAATTAAAATATAAGTTAAATTAATATAACTATAAGTACCTAAGTATTAAGTTATAGCTCTTTATAAATATAATATTAAATAAGATTTCTTAGTTTTTTTTTTTAATAAAAACTTTAAGGTAATTAATCTTANGTATTTAATTAATCCTCTAATTAAAATATAAGTTAAATTAATATAACTATAAGTACCTAAGTATTAAGTTATAGCTCTTTATAAATATAATATTAAATAAGATTTCTTAGTTTTTTTTTTTAATAAAAACTTTAAGGTAATTAATCTTATTATTAATAACTTTATTATTATAATTAAATTATTTCCCTTTAAGGTTAATTATAATATAAGGTTTTACCTTATACCTTTATAATAGCTTAAGCTTATTTACTATCTTTAGGTTAAATAAGTTTTACTTTACTTTATTATCTATTAAAGCGCATAGCTATTCTCTTTTAATTTTTACTAATATTTTAAAATATCTTTATATTAATCCTCCTTTAATAATATATAGGGCCCTTTATAGCATTATAGCTTATTTTTTTATTTATAGCCCTTTTATAAGTAAGCTTCTTAGTTTTTTAATAATATATAATTAATATAATTATATTTATATTTATTATTATTATATACTTTATAGTTATATATATTATCTTAGTTATATAGCTAGTTTTAGTATTATTATTTTTATTTTTATCTTAAGTTTTCTTTATTTTTTAATTAAGCTATTAGTTTTTATTTTTTTAGTACTTCTTTTTAATTAACTTATTTTTATTAGTTTTTTACTTTATAAATAATTTATTTATACTTCTAGATAGCTTAATATAAGTCTTTATAATATTATATATATATAACGCTAATAATATTATATTAATAAAATACTTAATAGCCTTTTATTTTATATTATATATAAGGTTTATTATTTAGTTAAGCTAATAAGGCAATAAGAAAATAATCTTATTTTTATTTCTCTTCTTTATATTTCTTATACTAATAATATTAATAAGATATCTAAGAAATACTAAGGTATTTCTTATATATAAGGTATATTCTTATATTATCTTATAAGTTAAATAATACTTCCTAGTATTATAGGTTTTTAGCTAATTCCTTATAATAGGCTTAGATATAAATTTCTTATATATTTATTATATCTATATATTCTTATATAGTTTAGATATATCTTTCTTATAGGTTATTTTAATATTAGTTATTATTTTAATTATATAAATAGAGGTAGTTTTTTTTTTTTTATAGTTTTTTATTACTTTTTCTTACCTTTTATTATTAGGTTTTAATTTATATAACTCTCTTTATAGTTTTTTTATCTTATATTTAAACTTAGTTTAGTAAATATTAGCGCTATTTATTTAAGTAAGCTAATCTATTTATTAAGGTTTCTTATTATTATAGATTTATTTTTATTATTTATAAGTTTTATTATATTTTTATAATACTTTAATTTAATATTATAAGCATAAGTTATAATTATATTATATAGAGTTATCTTATTAATAGTCTTTATAATATATAATAAATAATAATAAAGAATATTTATTATATCTTATAACTTATTTCTTATAGCTAAAGCCTTTTATAATAGCTTCCTTATAATTTACTTACTTAGCTAGTATTAGAGGTATTTATTATTTTTATTTTATTAATATTACTTCTTTTTTTTATTTAAGCTTCTAAGTAACCCTAATAATAACCTTCTTACTATTTATTATATATAGCATAAGGTTTCTTTACCTTATTAGTTCTAAAAATAGCTATTATTATATATCTTAGGTTTCTTTTAGCTATTTCTTAAGATATTTTACCTAGCTATAAGATATTTCTTTATTTAGTTTTTATTTATATTTATCTTAACTTCTTTTAGGTATATTATATTTACTTTATAATATTATACTAAGTTTAATTAATTAAATTATAGTTTAAGGTTTTTTATCTTCTTATTAGGCTTAATAAACCGCATTAATATATTTCTTACCTTCTAGGAGGGATTACTATTAATTAAGTTAATAATATCCTTTCTTAATATCTTACTATTTCTTATAATAAACCTTTTTAATATAATTTATCTTATAGTAATAATAGTATTTAAGGCTATAATAGGCTTATTTATTTTTCTATATAGCTCTTAGTACTATAAGGCTAGCTTTAATATTATAAGAGGTATTATTACTTTGCTTCTTACCTTAGTTAATATTAAATTAAGGGTTATTAGTCTTATTATTACTAAACTTAGGGTTTTAGAGTTTCTTCTAAGAGAATTATTAATTATTAATCTTAATAGCTTAGCTAATATAATTAACTAGGTTATTAAGTTATTTCTCTTTATAGAGTTTTATTTATATTTCTTTTTTAAGTCTATTAAAGAAAAAGGATATTAAGGGTTTTTAATTTTAATTAAGTTTTAAGGTAAGCTATAAATACTTTATCTTATATTTTAAAATAAATTAAGTTTATTATAATACTTTAATCTCTCTTTTAGCTTATACCTTCTTATTAATAATTCTAAAAGCTTATTAAAGTATTACCTTAAAGGCTTTATAGTTTAAGTAAAGGTATTAGGTATATAATAAATATTAGCTAGCTAGGACTATAAGGTATTCCCTTATAATAGGTTTAAATTATATAGCAGCATAGCCCTTAAGTCTTCTTATAGCATATTAGACCTTATTAGCTACTAAGGTAAATTATATTAGGTAATATATTATAAATACCCTTAGTTAAGTAAGGAATATAAATAGCTTATAAGTTATTTTATTAAAAGGTTCTAAGGGGTTTAGCTTTAAGATTTCTCTTATATCTCTTTTATATATAGTAATAGCTATTATATTACTAATATTTTAGATATTATCTAAGTATTTTATATTTTAAGTATACTAAGTTTTACTTATTCTTTTAATAAGTTTATATATAATATCTATCTTAGCGCTTATAATAATAATCTAAGCTTAAAGTTATTTATTTTCCTTATTATCTAAGTTATTTCTATCTTTTATCTCTTTATTAATTAAAGTAACTTAAATAAGTATAATAAGTAAGTAATTAATAAATAAGACCTATTAATAATTATTTATAAGGGTTACCTAAGTAGTTATTATATTTAATATTATTTAAGGTAATATAAGTAATTTATTAAATAAAAGCTATTAATATATAATAATTATATATATTCCTAAGGGATAAATTAATTATACTAAGTTTATATTAATAAGAGACTAAGCATATTATCTTAGATAGAATATAAGTTATATCTAATAATATACTTAAAGGTATTAAGTATAACTAAGTTATATTAATAGCTAAGGTAGCTATTATATAAAAGAGTATATAAGGTATATTTTATATACTTAGAGTACTTATATATAAGAAACCTATAGTGCTTACTTACTTACCTAGATAAGGTTATTAAGAGTAAGTATTACCTAGGAGCGCTTATTTATATTATAATAGGTCTTACTTATTCTTATAGTAGACTAGTTATATAGCGGGGTTTTATTATATTAGATTGCCTAGTTTATTATTTAGCTATAATACTTATTAAGATTATAATTAAAAAAGGCATAGGCTTTAATAGAAAATTAGCTTAAATTTAAGTAAAATTATTTAAGTTAATAAAAGAGGAATATTATATAGGGTTTAATTTTACTTTTAAGAGGAGAAATTCTTATTAGGCTCTAAGGTAAAAAAAAAAATTAATAATAAGGTTAATTTTATTATAATAAAAATATAAAAAAGAGCCTAATAAGATTTATATTAATTAAAGATTATTTTAAAATAAAGAGAAATATTAAGTAAAAGTTTAAGCTAAAAGGCTTATTAAGTTAGAAAATTAATAAAATTTAATAAGAAATTTAAGTAAATTAAGTAAAAGATTATAAATAAATTTTAATAAAAGTTTATTATTAATAGGCTTTTATAAGCTATTTATAATAATTATAGAATTCCTAAGAGATAAACTAGTTATATTAGTTTATATTAATAAAAAAGAATATTATATAGCCTTAAAGGGTAATATAAGTCATATCTAGTAATATGCTTAAAGGTATTAAGTATAACTAAGTTATATTATTAGCTAAGGTAGCTGGTATATAAGAAAATATATATAAGTGCGTACTATATACTAGTTCGTGCTATGCCTAATCACGACGCTCGAGGTGGTGATTATGGTGATTGTGTCGGTGATCGTTGGTGACCCGGGAGCGATCACCGTGATCGTGGAGTTGTTCCCCGTGATCGTGCTTTGATTGGTGGGGAGTGGGTGCCCCTCGTGCGCACGTGACGTGTGCTTTGTCAGGTCGTGACACCTTTAGCAGTATTTATAATTATATTCTTAGGCTTAAGCTTGCTAAGTAATAAGAGAGGGAGCTATAGTAATAGATAAAATAGAGATTTAGAGATAGTTATTTTTTATAAATTTATTTAAGGAGGTTAAAGAGAAAAAAAAAAGAGAAAAAAAAGATCTCTTTAAGATTTTAAAGATAGATTTAAGGTTAAGAAATAATAGGGATATTATAATATTAATAGGAGTATTATAATAATAGTAGGGCTATTTAAAGGCTCTAATTAGCTTATAATAGAAATTAATAAGAAAAGTATAGAGTTAATATTATATACCCCCTATTAGGTAACCTTCTAGAGCATATTATAAGCTAGCCTTAATTATAAAATAATAAAGTTATATATTTTTATAAACCTAAGAAAAAGGGCTATTTAATAGTATAGGTTAGGTCTTATATATCGCAAAGCTTATTTTTCTAGAATTATTTAAAGCTATTTTTCTAAAGTAAGGAAAATTTTCTCTAAGACCTTTAGACCTAGGCTAACCCTGACCCTATATGGACCACTGATAAGTGATAGGATGGTGGTCATCGACGATCGGCCCCCGTAGGGCCTACCGGGGTCGCATTTCCGGAGGCTCATGGGGTACTGCCTACATCAAACAATGCTTCTCGCAGACATGTCGACGCAGCCTGCAGCCTGAGTCGCAAGTGAAAGGTGCAGCCTGGAGGCCGCGTCATCAATGGAGTGGGTTCCTCAATTAGGCCAAGCAAGCCCCATATTGCGGTTCTAAATGTGGCTGTGCGGACTAGTCCGCTTACGTACATTGTTACCAGACAATTGGTGCTCTGTTGTCCCGGTGATTTTCCCTTAACCAGTATGTTCTCGACACCGATCATCCGTCTCTCTCACAAACCTACCAGACCCCATGGGAGAAATTGAGAGACTGCAGGAGCTACTGCGGGAGGAGCAACGACGACGTGAAGCTGCTGAAGGTCGCGCGCTCGAGGAACAACACCAACGAGAGGAAGAACAACGCCGACGCGAAGAAGAACAGCGCCGACGCGAAGAAGAACAACGCCGACGCGAAGAAGCCGAGAAACTCGTAGACGCANGAGCAACGACGACGTGAAGCTGCTGAAGGTCGCGCGCTCGAGGAACAACACCAACGAGAGGAAGAACAACGCCGACGCGAAGAAGAACAGCGCCGACGCGAAGAAGAACAACGCCGACGCGAAGAAGCCGAGAAACTCGTAGACGCATCGCGACTATTGACGCTCTAATTATATCTCGAAATATGCCATTCGCTTAGCCTTGATATCGAAATACGGACCGACCGTTCCTTAATAATATAAGGAGATATGACGAACCTAACTGGCCGAATTTATCCTCGATGAATTATCCCGTGGGCTACATTTGCAAGGCAATAAGAACATGTCTGGGATAAGCTTTCCTTTAGTCCCTCTTTTTCTTCCTAAGCTGTCTTCTCGTCTTGGCATTAATTGGACTATGTGAGATCCCTGCTTCACCTGGTTAGCAGCGAGATTAGACTCCGAAATAATGAGCGAGACGTTATGGAGAATGCGGTCTAGAAGTTAGTGGACGCGATATATAAGGATTCGTCGTTGAGATGTTATTTTGGTCTCGATGGTATAGTAACCTTTAAAAGCCATATAAACCTCGGTATTACTGATGACTTACTCTCTAAATCGATGGAGCAAGTGTTAATTAGTTCTGGGCTATCTAACCGACTGATTCGGCGTTAATAAAGGGCACGGGGGAAGGGCAACTAAGTAGATTAGTTCTATATATACCAGGCCTCTAATGAATAACATATCCCTGCCGTTGCGATCAAGTATAAGGCGCTATATAAGTTGAGACGCGATGAGATTATTATAGGGTTGGTCTCTGAAATCTAGCCGGATCGTGATGTGATTAATTAGGATAGTGAGGGATATGAATTTGTAGCGAAGCGACTTGCCACTGCCGTCGTGACCTAGCTCTTCTCCTATATAATAGGAAAAAGCATATAGTTTGGGTATATATGCACTAGAGAGGTATATATTTTCTTCTATATTCCCGATGACCCTTCCTATGTTTACTACTTCGTCTGCGTGCTAAGCCTAGATGTCTAAGAGGAAGACGAGATGAGGCTCTATTGTACTGCTATTGCGCAAGTCTTTGCCTTTATGCTTTAGGCTATCTGATTGCTGCTACCCTGTTAAGCCTAGTATGACGCTGCTGAGTATCTTGATATATGGGCAGTTAAGTATGAGAATATATTGCGAAGCATACCGGAAATAGATCGGAAGCTGAGACGCGAGATAACTTATAAGGCGCAATGGTGGAAAGGGTTTATATGCTCTCCAATCCGGACACGCTCTTAATGCTTGCCGCCCCAGGACGTGGCACAGTAGCCAACCGACGATAGCGACGATGATGACGACGAGAGCCCAAGCCTAACGCCAAACCTAGGCGTTAGTCGTGGGGGTGCCTTGACCATCATAGGCGCCAGGTCGAGCGAGCTATAGGAACAGGATAGAAGCGTAGCCTCTTAAGAGGGCACTAATGTGCGACTAAATATTTAAGATTGACTGTATTGCATGCATGAGTGTCTCTGTGGGCTTGCGTTTGGTGAGCCCATGGACTAGAACTGCCTTAACTTAGCGGATTATAGCGATGCATATATTAACCGGCGCGAATTTCTTTAATTAGCATAGGATTAGCTAGTAGTTGATCGCGGAAAGGATGCCGATTGCGTGCCGCTTTACTTATCTAGTTTATATGGGTTACTCTTTAAATTCTGCCTCTCGTCGTATAGCTATATACTTATGGCGAAAGGGGTAGAGGCAATGGACGTTAAGCATTTACTCGATGAGAGCAAGATATATAATTATCTCGGGGAACTTTAGGGGAAGTTTATTCTGGTTTGCCTCGGTGTTATTGACCTTATTAAGCCTTACTACCTTAATAGTGGCGTGTATAAAGACTTTATGTTCCTTAGTTATAGCGGGCGACTAGTGTTGAAAGGATTGAGAGAAGTGAACATAAATGCCGTTAAGAAGATCCTTAATACACTAGGTTAATTATATTAGCATGGAGTCCTTCACCGTGATGCTAAGCCATGTAATGTGCTCTATGATAAAAATACTGATAGATATATGATCGTGGATTTAATATTAGTGAAACTCTATATTTAATAACCTCTTAGACCTATGGATATTAATAAGCGAAATAGGAAGAGGAAGTGGACGCTAGGAAAGTATAAGAAGGATGCTTTTATTATTGAGGCGTAGTCCTTGCGGGTGAGTCTTATATAATAGGCCTAGGGTTTAATGACTATATTTTAGGCTAGTAAATCTATGGGTGTGCTGTGATATTAGATATACTATGATAGAAGATACTATAATGCTAAATATACTAGGATATTAAATATGCTAGGATACTAAATATACTATGATATTAAATATACTAGTACTAAATATATTATACTAGGGACTATGCTATATTATTATATATTATTCTAACTTCTATGCTATGATATTATATCCTATCCTAGAAACTAGTCTAGGATATAATACGCTATCTTATTAACTATTTAGAAATTACTTAGCCTAATATTAAACATATATAATTACCCTTAGAGCTATTATATAAGGTTTAATCTAATAATTCTCTTTTATAATTATAATACTTAAATTAGAGGCACTTAGTGCCTAATTATTATAACTTAATAAAATACTTATTATATAACTAAGGAAGACCTTATTATTACTTACTAATTAAAATATAATTATTATTAAATTATAAATAATTATAGTAATTACTTTATAATTACTTATAATTACTTATATAATTACTTTAATTAATATCCTAGGGATAATAATTAAAAAAGGCCTCTCTAGTATATATAAATATACTTATTATACTCTTTTAAATAATAATTACCTTAGCTATTAATATAACTTAGTTATACTTAATACCTTTAAGTATATTATTAAATATAACTTATACCTTATTTAAAATAATATTAATATCTCTTTTATTAATATAAATTAATATAATTAATTTATTTTTCTTTAAGACTTATATAATTATTATATATTAATAGCTTTTATTTAAAGAATTACTTATATTATCTTAAATAATATTATATTATTACTAATATATTAAATAATACTATTATTAATTAACCCCTAGCTTATAATATACTATTAAATATTATTAAAATAATTATTAAGGTTTAATAGCTATAAGCTCTTATAAATTAACTTTAAACTTAAGTTAATTAGTAATTATTATAATAAGTAATACCCTTATTAGCTATACTTATAAGAGATATTAATAAAGCTATAAAACCCCTTAAATTAATACCCTTTAATAAGGATATTAGGGATATTATTTTATTGCTTACTTATTATAAGAAGTATTTTATATTTTTTTTAAATAAGTTATTTAATAATAAGGTATAGGCCTTATTTATAAAATAGCTCTTAGAAGGCACTGCTATAATATAAATAAAACTTATTATAAGAGACTTCTTATTAAATAAAGAAGTTAATTAAGACTAAGATATTATTAATATCTTCTTAGACTAAGAAAACTTTAAGACTATAATTAAAAATATATTTAAACTTATTAATAAAAAATAATAAGCTATTATATAATTATTTAAGCTTACTTAAAATAAGTTATATATTACTTATATAGCTTAGTTTAAATAATTTATCTCTAAGATAGAGTTTAAAGATAAATCTCTTATAAAAATCTTTTATAAAGAATTAAAGCCTAAACTTAAAATAAACTCTATAAAGCTAATATACCTAATAACCTTAATAATTATATTATTATAGCTATTAAGATTAATAAATAATAATATAAAAGATATAAAAAAAAGCTATTAAAATAAAATAAGCTAAGAGGAATAAGTTTTAATTTTTATTTCTTAAATTAATATTATTAATAAAAAAATAATTATAGAGGATAATAATTACTATGAGGAGTAACCTTATATAATATAAACCTAGGCCCTATAAAATTAAGAGCTATTTAATAAGACCTTTATAGTATTAAATATTATTATTATTATAAGAAAGGGTATAAAATAAATAAATATTATCTCAGTATCATAGCCTTCCCCACTGGGTTTAGTAGCATCTATTAACCCCCCTATCTAGCGCCTCGCCGCTTTATCCACGACTATAAAGCACCCCCCCTTGCTAATATTTATTTATATTTTATCCTTTTTTTTTACCCCTCTTAATCTTACCTCTTATATTATCTTATTATATTAAAGCTACTTACCTTAAGCATACCTTTATAGTTATATTTCTCCCCCCTTTTCTTCCTTACCTTACTTAGTTAAGAGTTACCTTACCTAACCTTAAATACTCTTAATATCTAATTATATACTTTATAGTATCCTATTATAAGCTAGGATAGAGGTAGACTATTAATAAGCTATTACTAGTAGGCAAATAAACTATTACTCTAATAAAGCTTATAAGACTTAGGTTAGGTATATCCCTACGACCTAGCTTTATATCTTAAGTGCCTTTATGCGTGCTAATAGTAATATAGCCCTATTACCGCTAAATAAATTCTTTCTCCCTCTCTCTCTTCCCCCTATGATAATAACCTAGCTAGGTATATATCTTAGAGGCCTCCTCGCTTTATTAATAGCGAGCTTACTTATGGCTTCTTATAGCATAGCGAGCTAGATCTAGCCCTGCCCCTTTTCCTTAAAATATAACTTAATATATTTAATTATATTTTAACTAATAGTAAATTAATTAGAACGGGGAAAGAGGCACTTAGCTATCTAAGCATAGGCGCTATTTAAGATAAGATCTACTTATAGCTCCGCCTAAGGTAAGAAAATACCTTGCCTTAGTTATATTACTTACCCTTTGCTAATATAATTCCTAGGGATCCCTGGGCTTAAAGGGTATACCTTAGAGATAGGTATCGCCGATTAGGGCAATTTATAGTTAACTAAATATAAGCTCTTATTATACTACTACTAAGTTTATTATACTAATTTACGCTTTACTTAGTTAAAGTCTAAGATAGTAAATCTTAGAGCCTTAATTAAAAGGTTAATAAGCTTAGATCTTAGTATAACGCAGGTAATAAAAGTATACTAATAAAGGTCTTAAGTAATAAAGTTAAATAGAGGTCCCTAAGCTTAGATAATTAGAGAAAAGGGCTAGCATAAAGTTTATTAATTACCTTAGTCTTAGCGACTTATTATTAATACTAATAAGAGCAAATTACCACTAAATAAAGGATATATAAGCTAAGAAATCCCTTTTAGGGATATTAAGTAAGGACTAAATATATATTATAGGCTTCTAGCTTATATAAAAATAGTAAATATAACCTACTTATACGCGGCCTATATAATAGTAGTATCTTAGCAAAGCTTTTCCTAGCTAGTCTTGCCGCTACTTAGTAGCTACCTTGCTATATTTATAAATTAGCTATATAGGCCTTTTATTATATATAATAAAGGTTTCCTTAAAACTAAAAGCCTTAAGAGATTAAAAGCAAGGTTATATAATTCCTAGATAAAAGCATAGAGGCAAAGCCCTATAGGCAAAGGGGCAAAAAGGATATTTGTCTTTTAGGTCTAGTAGTATTTCTATAGTTATACTCTCCTTTATTAAAGGTTATAATAAAATAAATAATATCTATAATTATATAGCAATATCTATAGCATATAATAAAGAGCTAAGCTAATAATATAGCTATATTAGTATATGCCCCGAGGAGATATAAAGGATAAAATAAGTCCCTAGCGCTATATTAATATCTTATATAGCTTTTAGTAACGCTAAGGATATCTAAGTATAATTAATAGAGTAAAGTCTATTAACTAATAAATAGCATATATTAACTTAATAGGGCTAATAGCTAGCTTTATAGCGCAATAGATTTACCTATATAATATTATACTTGCTTATACTTCTAGAGAATAAAATTTAAGTAGTTTTCTCTTATTACTTTAATTATAATATTACTTAATTTTATTATAAGATATCTATTACTTAATAAATACCTTATATTAGCCTTAATAATATAATATTTTAGTATCCTTAGATAATATAAATATAATAAAGTAAGCAAATATAGCTATATCTACTATTACTACTATGACTATTATTACTCCCTTAATTATTATTATTACTCTTATTACTACTCTCTCTACTATATCTATTACTCCCTCCTCTATTATTATTACTCCCCTTACTATTACTTTTACTCTTTTTATAATTAATACTCCCCGCTTAATTAATATTATCTTCTTTATTACTTTTATTCCCTCTCTTATTATTATTATTACTTCTATAATTATTATTATACTCCCTTTTATTATTATTATAAGCTAAATCTATACTTTAATTTTTATAAGATATCCTATCCTTATATAAATCTTATAGAGCTTATATATTAGCTACTAATAGTAAAACTCTAGAAGGTCTAATTATAACCCCTTATTATATTATATCCCCTATATTTAATATAAATAAAAATAAGAGTTAAATTATTAATATCTTAAAGTTAATTTTATCTCTCTTATTAATCTAAATAAAGATATCTAGCTTAATATATTTAACTTTAAATTAGGCTCCTTATTAAAGTAATAATTTACCTAAAAGTAGTATTATTTTATATTATAATATAACTCCTAAACCCTCCCTTAAATACTCTTAAAGATATATATCTTAAGACGCATTTAAAAAATAATACCTTATAATAATTACTATAATAAAGTTAAGCTTTATTATAGGCAGTGCTATATATACTATAATACTAATTCTTTTATTATAAAGCACTATAAATCTCTTAGCGCTAATATATATATAGTGGCCACTCTTTATACTACTTAATATAAATATTAACTTATAGCTAGGTAATAAAATACTTATTAATACTACTCCTTAGGAATATAATATAATTCTTATAATATATAATATATTACCCTTATAATAACTATCCTTTAAAACGCCTTAAGGGTAAGACTATAAAGTAAGTAGCTATAAATCTAAAGATACTAAGACTAATATATTATCTAAGGGTATACCTTAATTATTATTTTATATATCCCCTTTTAGGTCTCTAGGTCTAATAATATATTACTATACCTATTATTAGGCTATATAAAGATTAGCCTAAAATAATAATAATAATAATAGTAATATAAGTAATAAACCCTAAGGAAATAAATCTTATCTTAGTTAAGTAAATTTATACTATAATAAGGATTATTATCTTATTAATAAAGAAGTTAAAGAGATTAGCCTAGAAAGTAATAACTTTAATAGTAAAGATTAAAGCTTATATAAGCGCTATAAAATCTTAAGGTCCTTTATTAGTTTACTATATAATATAACCGCTAGTATTAAATACCCTTGTTAGGGAAAACTATTATTAAGATTAAGGTCTACCTAGTTAACCTATAGAGAGAAATATACCTAGGTAAGTAATATCCTTAGCCTAGTATTATCCTAGGCGACGCCTAATAAGACTAAAGTTAAGGTAATTCTCGCTAGCTTTAAGGAATAACTACTTAAGAATACTTCGCTTAAGCGCATAACTAAGAATAATAAATTAATATTCTAGTTATAGTTTAACTTAATTACTTATATAAAGTATAGATATATTAATAATACTACTTAAAATTAAGATATTTTACCCTTAATATAAATAAGGAGTAAGGCTAAGTATACTTTAGCTCTAAGAGCTAAATATACCTTATAAGAAGATAAGCTTCTTATTAAATTAAAAAAGGGGGAAAAGAGACTAATATAGCCTAAGATTTACTAGTGGTTTAATAAGGCCTATCTAAGGCGATCTATTAAAAATCTATAAATATATTACTTTATAAAGCTTAAGGGCTATAAGAGACTCTAGGATATTATTAAGGGTAATATATTAAGTCTACTTAATAACTTAGTCGCTATATATCTTAATAGAGTTTAATAGGTAAAAAATAACCTATAAGCTAAAAAAAGAATAAGGCTAGGTTTATATAATTATTTCTAAGATAACTAATTATAAGTCTTTAGGTATATTACTATATAATATTAGTAAAGAATTAAGAATATTAAAGGTAAGTAATTAACTTAGGCGGCTAGGCTAAGATAAAATTAAAATATAATACTTTAATATATAATTTTTATTTTCTCTCTTATATTAGATAAGTATTTAATATACTATTATTAAAGCTCTTAGTAAATTTTACCTCTAAAATACTATAGGTTTATAAAGTAATTTAAGATATATAATATATTAAGAAGTAATTTACTTATCTTAATTAGCCTATAGGTTTTATTTATTTATTTCCTTATATTTATTATTTAGATGACCTAATATTCTTAGCCTAGCTTTAATGCTTTTCTTACTTGCCTTATCCCTTATTATTTTATAGGTTTATTTAAGTCTCTATTATAAGTATTTCTTATTAAGTCTTTTAAAATATATAAAAGTATCTAATATAAGGTTTAATATAAGGAAGAACCTAAGTAGGATTATTAGTTTATTTTAATTACTATAAAAAGAAAACTATATAAGTTAAATAAAGGTAAAATATATAGGCTTCTCTATAAATAAGGCTATAAGTAAAAATAATCTTTTCTCCCTCTTTAATAGGTTATACCTAGAGAGCCTAAAAAGCCTACTTTAATCTATTATATACTATACTATTTTAATTCATAAAGGACCTTTATATTAGGTTTTTAATAAAATAACTTAGCTATTAAGTAAAAATCTTTCTCTTAATAAGCTAGATATTATTATATAAAAATAAGGTTATAAGTACTTATTTTATCTTAACTCTTAGGTTAATACTAAGGATAAGAGTAGAAATTTATTATTATTTATTTTAAAAAATTTATTTAAGAAAGAAATACCTATTTAAGTAATAAGACTTTTACTAAAAGAGCATATTAAGAGCTAGCCTTTAATTATCTAAGATTAAAGAGAGATAAGAGCTTAAAAAGAGAAAATCTAAAATAGATCTCTATAACCCCTAATAAAATAAAAATCTTAGATAAGTACCCCTTAAGGCTAATAATAATTAAGGAGCTAATAAGGGTTTTAAGGATATTTTACTAGCTAAGAGCCTTTAGCTAATAACTATAAATAATAATAAATGCCTAATTTTAAAGAAAGGTAAATAAGGTAATAATAATTAGATAGCTATTAAGGTTAATAATAAGCTTAAGATAATAGTAGCCTAACCCTTAGAGAATTTATAAAATAAAGCCTATTTATAACTATAAAGGGAATAATATAAATAAGATAAAACTAAGTAATAAAATTAATCTAATATTAAATAAGTAATATAATTATAAGTAAGATAAATTTACTTTTTTTATTATTATTAATAATAAGTAAAATCTAATAATTTATTAAACTACTTTTACTTTTATTATTTTCTTTTATTTTTATACCTAAGTTTAAACTAAGTATACTTTAAGGAGGTTTATTAATACCTCTCCTAAGGGATTAAAAAAACTAAGCGCATTAATAGGTCACTTTATTTACTTTATTTATTTTATTTATTTTATTTACTTTATTTACTTTATTTACTTTATTTACTTTATTTACTTTATTTACTTTATTTACTTTATTTACTTTATTTA
>WESN01000176.1:0-41558 GCA_011033385.1 Fusarium cf. solani
CATGGCTGTTCAATTTCTTTTGTTCTTTAGATAATTCTCATCAATTGACTGGGGCCATCAATGATCCCTGTGGAGCCAATTGTCTGACAAAGAGCGAAGAAAGTTGGATGGATGGATCTGAGCGCCATTTTGGGGGCTTAGTCAGGGGGCGCGCCCAGGCGCCCACCTATCAGTCGCCAGGCATCAGCATTAGATTACGTAACCGGATACTGCGACGCGGGGGGCTGATACATGTCCCAAAAAGACGAGGTGTGCAACGAAGGGTGTGGGCAGAGGAGATTGAATTGAGCTATTGAAGGCTACAGTCCTAGCTGCATAGGAATTTTGGTGTAATTAGCAGGGAGGTCGGGAATGTGTTAGATTGACGTCTGTTCGCGGATAAAACAAGTTTTCCAGTGACGAACGATATTTATGACTCTGGGCGGTGAAGGCGTAAAGAATGGACCGACGACCACCGCACCAAGACCAAGCAAGCAAGACAGGAATCATCAAGTCATCAATCAATAAGATCACCGGTTCTAGCCCACTATCTACTGCATTCACCCCCATCGTGCGTTCGAGCTACCGTCCGCGTATCGAACAGAATGCCCTGCAGTATTCAATCTCACCCTTGGAATTCCTCCCGGCACCCTCATTTGGGGCCCATTACAAACTATCCTCGCAATCATGATGTCACCGCGCTATCAACGTACATCATATTGCTATTCCTTTCCCGCCCCAGATCGTCTTCCAAACCATCTTCTCCGCTATCCCATAGAGGTCCTGCGTGTGACCGCTTGGGAGCCTTCGCCCAGTTGAGGGGATATATCCCCTTTCAAATTGCACATGTCTGCAATCAATTCTTCCTCGCTGTATAATCTCTCCTACCTCCTTTCAGTATGTTTCGAAACAGCCTTCGACAGAGCCTTCGACAGAACCTTCGACAGTGCATTCGTACTGTAGCCTCTGCTCCGAGCAGGAACACTATCGTAAGTGTAGCCCGAATTAACATTGGCTCCGTTCGACACTGGTGCTGCTTGCTGGAACTGCGCCAGGAATGGCCACACCTGCAGGCCTGTGAGGAGCCTGACCCGTTTTCGACCAACAAGTTACTAATCAGCTGGTACATAGGTTCCCTCCGGAGCTATTGCTGCTCTGCGTACCTTCTGGGAGCTAAATCGGCAGATCGAGGATGCAAATATAGAACCCAGTGATCACTGGCACAGTGCTCAGCGTGCAGCGCAGCAGTTGCGCGATTGCAGTGCTAGTGTAGAGCGCAGTCCTGCCGTCACTCAAGTTCACACTCCTGCTCTGGCTCCACGTGGTGAAGTCGGTCAAATGACTCTAGAGGAGAGAAAGGTTATCGCATTGGAGGCTATCGCCGAGGCTGCTCGGCTGTGGGTTGTAAGTGCTTAAACCCGTAGCTATGTTTTGGCTGCTAAATCGATGTATAGCAGCTCAATGAGTCGAACGAGGAAGGTAGGGCCGAGGAGAGGAGAGGATGTAGATGAGTGAGTGTTGCTATTGCCAAAGAAGAGGCGGTTGGCCTAGCGGAGGTTTGTTCAGAGCGCGGGATGAAATTATCAAGCACTAGTTCGCAGCTGTCCGACTGCTGTTGTTGCTGTTGGACTTGCACCCACTTCACTTTTGGGTTGAAGGTGTTTCGGGGTTTTGCAACAGTGACCTCTATGGTCTGCCGCAGACGAGACTCGCCCGCGCGCACGGACGAAAAGTGCGTAATTGGACGCACTTTCGGGAAGACACGATGGCATGCACGGGCCAAGTTTGTTGTATTTGATCAAATTACTACGTACAAGCAACCCTTGTTATAGTAGTAGGTCACGCCATCCCCTCAAGTTTGCGCTTCCGCTTCTTTTTCCTAAGTGACCTAATGTGCTTCCTCTGGATGGTCCGGACCAGCTAGTTATAAATCATGTCTCTCATGAGGATGAGGACGGTAGCAAAGACAGTCGGCACAGCACACGCCTAGCTATCATTGTTAGCATGAGCCCCGAAAAGGTAAGACTGGGGACGAGAGCACTGACAAGTACTAGATTCCACGATGGATCTCCGGAAATCCCTCCTCCGCGAAGTTCTGTCTAAAGAATCCAGTGATAAACGTCAGCGGGAGGAAAATAATCGTCATAATAGTCAACTGCTTCATTGACTCGTTCTGATTCGCAGAGATGGTGTTGAAAATGAAGTTGATCAGATTGTCAGATGACTGCTTCAGCTGCTGCAAAGTTTCAGTAATGACAATACAGTGATCGAGCACGTCGCTGAGGTACGTATACGTCAGGGGCGTGACGATAACGCCCGAGCAGGGATTCTCGAGTTCTTGGAGGGCTTGCTCATGAGTGAGGTAAGTCTTGTGATCACGAAGAACGTTGACGACGTTTTCGATAGGGTTGAGGAAGCTGAGCATCTTGTTGATTTCACTAACGCAGAGGTAAAGGCTCTTGCTTTGGTTCATGCTGGGGGAAGTGAGGACATCGAGCTCCAAGTCGGCGATAATATCAGTATAGACCGCCGTAATAGGGATGGAGAGATCAATAATAGCGTCAATGATCGCCTGAACCAGCAGAGAAGCATCGTTCGACTCTCGCAAGATTGTCCCCGGCGTGCTAAGTCGAGTAACAATTGGTCGCTCCACATCACCAGCAGAGACCTCAAAGAAAGAAATGGCCGTATTGTCATTGGTGAGAAAGATGGAGACCTGCTCCGCCGAGATAGCCATCTTATACGGCGCCAATGACGAATGTCTCTCCATAAACTCCGTCCGAACTTCGTTTCCAGAGGCATGATATCGTTGCAAGGTTCGAATGAATGACGTCTCATGCAGCTGTTCGCCGAGAGGTGTCTTCGTGTTGCCGCCGTTGCCCGTCATGTCCTTTTCAGGATCATCAGGTGTCTTGCGGCTCTTCCAGAAGTCTTGGAATGTTTCTTTCAGCTGGCCCGGGGACTTTCGAGATAATATGCTACTGGAATCGGAAGAACTGTCGTCCTCATCGACCAGATAGACGAGCTTCTGCAGAGTCAGTACGATGAAGACGTGATTCGGATACCTTCAAACTGTTAGCATCCAGCCATTCCTTCAACAGCCATGTCTATTCACCAATCCGCCTTCGTTCTGTTCCTAATACTCATCATATCCTCCAACGCCAACTTGTGCAAGTTCTTTTTGTCCCCCACAACCTGAATGGCATCCCAACTCAGCCCATTGATGATTATCCACCGACATTTAGCCCACGACTCCCTAGGCTGCTCCAAGAACTCGATAAACGACTCATTATCAAAATGGCGCTCCACCATATTCGTTTTCGAAATATCAATAATGGCTATCTCACAAGAAGCGCTCAGGATTGGCATTGACGCGTGCCCACCGTCGGGCAGCGTTGGATCGTATCCAGGTTCCAAGCCAGGCTGCCAGCCGGGCCCCGCGTTGAACGCGGTATCGAACTCATCGTAATCGTCAACGGTCTTGAAAGTCGGCGCGCGGGTGGTTCGTCGTCGCAGGATAGGAGAGAAGTTGATCTCGTGATGGATCTCAGTGTCTGAGTGGGAGAGATGTCGCGGGTCTGCACGAGGAGGCGGCGAGAGGTTCTCCGTGTCGACCATTAGATTATAGCGGCCGTGACGACCGTTCTCGCCTTCGTTGGAAGCCTGGGTTTGGGAGGACGCTCGGCGGCCCTCGTTGTTGTTGCTGTTGCGAGACATGGCGGCGTCGATTGCGATCGCTGATGATGATCATGCTGCTATCGCTATCGCTGCTGCGCGATGGCGCTACCGGCGATTCGACGTCGCTAATCCAGCTGCAGTTGACGAACCCTTCTTCACGATTGATGATGCCAGCTTTGCCAAAGGCTCTAAATTGCCGTGACAAAGGAAAGGATGTTTAAGGAACAAGGTTGCAGCTATGCCTGATCATGCCATTCGCAAATTGAAAGGATGGCGGGCCACCACTGGCCTTAAGCCCGATACGAGCGCATCCATGTACCATGCACAACCACTCTTTCGCCAGCCCCACTCTTTCGCCAGGCAAAAAAAAAAAAGCACCACCAAAACTCGTCAACTTCACTTAACGTGCATGATAAGTAAGTGCAACAGACAAATATGCGCAACAAAAATCTCAACCTTTAATACAAGAACATAAANCGAGATGGAAGTACGAGAAGGTTCAACTATCGATGTATCGAAGGGCGCCCCTTACCATGCACAACCACTCTTTCGCCATACCCACTCTTTCGCCAGGCAAAAAAAAAAAAGCACCACCAAAACTCGTCAACTTCACTTAACGTGCATGATAAGTAAGTGCAACAGACAAATATGCGCAACAAAAATCTCAACCTTTAATACAAGAACATAAATAAAAACGCCACGAAGCATTTAATTAATTACAATACAATCGCTATACTCTTCCCCAGATGTCTCAATAACAATTTGACAGGTCCTTGCGTTATGACCGGTCTTTCCGCAAGTTCCACAGCGCCTTTCCTTCGGTCGCACCGATCCTCCTTGACCACCACTTCTCGACGATTCGGCCCTTACCTGCGTACCAACATCCTTCTGATCAATTGCATCCCTCCCTTCATCTACAGTCATCTTCCCTCCTTTGCGTAAGCGTGTTTTTTTTGCTCTGCGGCGTTTACTGAGTGCCTCATTTGCCTGTTGAAGGATCTGGATCTCAGACTTCAATAAGGCATTCTGATGTAATATTGCCTTTGTTCCCTTAGAAAGTGACTCAAGTGCCTCAATAATAGATGCCGGAGAGCTGCTTTGATGCCTTCTAACTCGTCTTTTGAGGTATTCAGACTGCGAGCTGGCCTCAAGCACAGTCTTTGGGGTCTTTGAGACCCAAGGGTCAGGAAGGCTTGGCTCCTCCTCGATCGGTGTTGGGGTCCGTAGCTGCACATCAAGCTTTGATACGACATTTTCTGGGTCCAAGGGAACAAGCCCAGCTCCTCTAACCCCCCCCTGGATGTTGCTTTTTGTCATAGCGGCTTGGTGGGCGGCGTAAAAGGCTGGAAGGAACTCGGTCTTGGAAACGTGGGTTATAGAGCATCTGATCAGATGCTCTATTTCCCGACCGTAGGCCTTCTTGAGCGGTCCAAAGCACCCGACATCAAGAGGCTGGAGTAGGTGAGACGAATGAGGCGGCATACAAAGCGTAATGATGTTGTTCTCTTCGCAATATGTCTCAAAGTCGGTCGAGTGGTGGCTTTCATGGCCATCGAGGATCAGAAGACGATAGCGACCGGTTGATCGGGTCTTTGTGTGCCGATCAAAGTGCTTGATCCACTCAAGACCCGTCTCGTTATTGGTCCAGCCATTTTTGGTCGTAGCGATAGCCCAATCCCCTGGGAGGTTGTTCTCTTGGTACCAGCTGGCGAGGTGATATTGGCCCGCAACCACGATGAAAGGCTGGATCGCCCACCCTTCGGCATTGATCGCTTGGATGACTGTGGCCCATTCCCGATTTCCAGGCTGGACTGATTTCGGTCTTTCACGCCTGTCTGCACCTGTAACGACCATTTCGCTTGCAATCATACCCATCATAAAGCCGGCCTCATCAAAGTTGTAGATATCAGCTAGCGTGATACCATACTTCGCGATTGTGTTCTGTACGAGCAAGAACCAATCGCGAATAATAGTCGGATCTTGACTTCAGGTCGGTTCCAAGCCGCCACGGTAGATGATGGATGATTCCAAGGCGTTTGAAGTTTGCGCGAAGGCTAAGGGGCAGAAGATTTCCCGGGGAGCCGATACTTGAACTCCTGTATTTTAACTATGGTGAGCAGACGGGAGAAGGGGGGGAACAGACCAAGGAGCACTCAAAAAAAGCACGTATTCATCACCCAGTAGTAGCCACAAGATTCCTTCGATACCTACAGGCTCATTGGCTTAGCGGTATAAGCAGGTTGCATGAGGATAGAAAGTGGAGAACGTAAGATAGAGCAGCACAACAAAGTTTTAACGCGTGTGACAGCTGCCATTGTCAGAAGATGACAAAGGTAAGACTCTGTAGCGGCATATCCCAACCGCTTGTAGACGAACATAGGCCGCTTCTTCAGGTTCTCGTCGGCAGACAAGGTATTTCGAATATGTTGTGGTGGCTCCGTAAATGTTGCTGGCGAGGGTAAGATGGTTTCTTAACGCAGAATTAACCGCCGGTAAACGGTTTCGTATTACGCCGGAATGTCGGCAGAATAGCATGCTTCCTAGCGAGTTACCCAACTTAACCGTCCCCAATGGAAGTCTGTGCAGTTTAACAGACTGATACAGCGCTATGTTGCTGGGCAATGACTGCTAAGAGCTTCGCCAAGATGGCACGGTTTCTAGCATGGCCTTGGTCCTTGATTTTGCCGTCGATGGCTTTGATAGCCTGCAGGCTGAACCTCGCCATGAGCTCATCAAGCGATGAGAGAGGCTGGTTGTCATACAGTTACGTTCATGTACTTACTGGTACACTGAGTTTCCCTCACCATGTGTCCACGCACATTGACACCTGCTAGCAATAGCGCGTGACAAAGAGAAGACAAAGATTGACGTCAAGGGGCGTTTGACACTGTCAGTGCTACGCCTTTTAGCCTCTACCGAGAGTGGGTGATAGGGGGGACACAAAGTTGCCGAAAGGCGCATTTGGTGACGAAGTGGGGTGGGAACACTGCAGTGGCGAAAGACAGGAGGGTCAAACCCCGCACTGCAGGCAGAGCTGCAGACAAAGCCCGGCCAAAACCGACATTTGGTTGAAAGGGTTTTGATTATGATTTGATTGATCGATCAACCAGGACGTAAAAGAAACAGGCTTCCCTTTACTCGTTAACGAGCTACACCACAACCTCGAGTCGGGGTCTTCGCGCCCCGAGGCTGCATCACCATGGCTCCACGGCAGGATACCCCATTCCGCTCGGCGGACATGAGCATGGTGCAACTGTACGTCTCCAACGAAATCGATCGGGAGGTTGTCACTGCCCTAGGCGAGCTAGGATTGTGCCAGTTCCGTGACGTAAGCCTCCATGCCCACGCCAAGTCCTCGATGCAGGATACTCATGTCATTTCAGCTCAATGAGCATGTCAGCTCCTTTCAGCGAACTTTCACCCAGGAGATCCGACGCCTTCACAATGTCGAACGACAGCTGCGTACGTCATTGCAACCCTCGGAAAGCATTCGGCCTAATGAGGCGGGACGCAGGTTACTTCTTTTCGCAGATGAGAAAGGCCAGAATCACACTTCGAAAACTTGATCTTGATGCTGAGAGGCTTGCATCGCCCTCTCCCTCGGAAATTGATCAACTCGCCGGGCGAAGCCAGAAGCTTGAGCAGCGCATCTCCGCACTAAACGACAGTTACGAGACCCTCAAGAAGCGTGAGCGCGACCTCACTGAATGGCGCTGGGTGCTGTGGGAGGCTGGTGGCTTCTTTGATCGCGCTCTCGGCAACGTGGAGGAGATTCGAGCCTCTACACACAACCATGACGCGCCGTTGCTCTCCGACCTCGAGTAGCACAGCGCTGCGCCTGACGTCGAGAGGTCATATTCCGGCATGAAAATCGACTTCGTCGCTGGCGTCATCTCCAGGGATCGGGTTGCTACCTTTGAGCGGATCCTCTGGCGAACTCTTCGTGGCAACCTGTACATGAAACAGTCGGAGATTCCGGAGCCGCTGACTGACCCCACGAACAACGAGGCTGTCAAGAGGAATGTCTTTCTCATCTTCGCTCATGGCAAAGAGATTGTCGCAAAGATCCGGAAGATCGCTGAATATATGGGAGCTGAGGTATACAATGTCGACGAGAACAGCGATCTCCGACGTGATCAGATTCACGTGGTGAACAATCGTCTCGAGGACGTTCAGAGCGTCCTTCGCAACACCCAAGCTACTCTTGAGGCAGAGCTTAGCCAGATTGCACAGTCTTTGTCTGCCTGGATGGTGCTCATTGCAAAGGAGAAGGCTGTATACACCACCCTCAATCTGTTCTCTTACGATCCTGCCCTCCGGACCCTCATCGCTGAGTGTTGGTGTCCCACCAATGATTTGCCTCTCATTAGGACTACTCTCCAGGACGTTACCAACCGAGCTGGCCTCTCCGTTACGTCCATCATCAATGAGATTCGAACCAACAAGAAGCCACCTACTTATCTAAGAACCAACAAATTTACCGAAGGCTTCCAGACCATTGTCAATGCGTATGGTACAGCCACCTACCAGGAGGTTAACCCGGCAATTCCGGTCATTGTTACCTTCCCTTTCCTCTTTGCTGTAATGTTTGGCGACTTTGGACACGCTGTTATCATGCTCTCTGCTGCGCTGGCCATGATCTATTGGGAGAAGCCTCTGAAGAAGGTTTCATTCGAACTGTTTGCCATGATCTTCTACGGCCGATACGTTGCCCTGGCCATGGCCGTCTTCTCTTTATTCACTGGCCTCATCTACAATGACGCCTTTTCCAAGTCTATGACCCTATTTGACAGTGCTTGGACGTTCAAGAAGCCGGAGGGCTGGCAAGAAGAAATGCCTGTTTCTGCTACGTTAGACAACAACGGCTACCGCTATCCATTCGGTCTAGATTGGGCATGGCATGGAACAGAGAACGATCTTCTATTCAGCAACAGCTACAAGATGAAGATGAGCATCATCCTCGGCTGGGCTCACATGACGTACTCGCTTTGCTTCTCGTACATCAACGCGAGACATCTCAAGAAGCCTATTGATATCTGGGGTAACTTCCTTCCTGAAATGATTTTTTTCCAGGCTATCTTCGGTTACCTCGTCTTTTGCATCATCTACAAGTGGTCCGTGGACTGGCTTGACACTGGGGCGCAGCCTCCTAGCCTTCTGAACATGTTGATTTACATGTTCCTGCAGCCTGGAACCCTTGACGAGCGCTTGTACGCTGGCCAAGAATATGTTCAGGTCATTCTGCTCTTAATAGCTTTTGTCCAGGTCCCGATCCTGCTCTTCCTCAAGCCCTTCTTTCTCCGTTGGGATCACAACCGTGCCCGTGCTGCCGGGTACCGCGGCATCGGCGAAACCTCCCGTGTTAGCGCCCTGGACGGCGACGATGCGAGCGAGGCCTTGATCAATGGACACGGCGACAGCTTTGACGATGATGGCGAGGGCGTTGCAATGATTACCCAGAACATTGGCGAAGATCACGAGGAGTTTAAGTTTAGCGAGGTAATAATTCACCAAGTCATCCACACTATTGGTAAGCTGCTGCTTTATCTGCAATCGAGGGGACATTGAATCCTAACCTGTGCCTATAGAGTTTTGCTTGAACTGCATTTCCCATACTGCTTCGTACCTGCGTCTCTGGGCTTTGTCGCTAGCCCATCAGCAACTGAGCGTGGTGCTTTGGAACATGACTCTAGGCCCTGCTCTGAAGACGGGAGGCGTTATCGGCGTCATTATGATTGTCGTCTGTTTCTATATCTGGTTCTTCCTCAGTAAGCTAAGCTCTGCCTTCAATTCCACTGCGACAAGTTGAGCACTGACAAATTTTGTAGCGATTGCCATTTTGGTGTGCATGGAGGGTACCAGTGCCATGCTGCACTCGCTCAGGTTGGCGTGGGTTGAGTCCTTCTCTAAGTTCGCAGAGTTTGGAGGTTGGCCGTTTGCACCATTCTCGTTCAACACTATGTTAGAGGAGTCGGAGGAGTTGAAGGACTACTTGGAGATGATGTAGCATATTCGCGAGGGACAATACTTCCCCTATTTCTTTCTGTAGTCTTAGCCACATTGTACGATAAACACAATGCAGCCTGGAGCCAACTCATCTGTTCCACTCGCCCTGATATTCCGCTTGATGATCCTGCCTCATGTGTACATGGTCCAGAACTGCTGCCTTGCTTACGCACCTGACCGAACGTTGAAGGAATTTCTCAAGGAAGTCGTCCAGCAACAACGATGCGTTAGTGCTTAATTCTGTGAGCCAAAAACTTCACGGTTCAGACCTGGATGGGCTTGGGGTCTAGGCTCGGCACGATGTTCTTGGCCTGCAGCAACGGGCCTCCATGTCCTATTGGAGTCCAGACTACTTAGAACAGCCGCTCCAGCTAGAAGACCATCAAAATTATTCCATTTGTTAACCTAGGAAGCTTTGGGTGAAACTACGGATGACAGCCCGCAATTTGACATTTAGGTCCTTGCTGATCGTTCTTCCCGTATCCAGAGCAGCCATTAGCTCCAACTCGTTGACCTTAAGGTGCGCCAGAAACTCAGCTTCCCATCGCAGGATTCTGTAGACGGGGACGTTATCGATGTAACCGTTAACACCAGCGAAGATAACAGGAACCATCTGGTTGACGGCCATAGGAGAGTACTGCTTCTGCTTTAGGAGTTCAGTCAACTGTTGATACTATGATTAACTTCATAGTTTTACAAAGAACAGATTTTAATTGCTCACACGTTCCCCTCTGCGGAGAGTTTGATTCATGGCGGCATCTAAGTCGGAATTAAACCGGATAAAGGAAGCCACTTCACGATACCGGGCCAAGAAGAGCTTCAAGGGTCCTGCGACTTGTTTCATGACCTTGAGCTGTGCAGAAGAACCGACATGCGATACAGACAGAGCAACGTTAACGGCAGATTGGGTGCCATTATAGAACTTTTCGGCATCCAAAAAGATCAGGCTGTCAGTAATGGAAATTACATTAGTAGGAATGCAGGCAGACACGTCTCCACCTTGAGTTTCAATGATAGGCAGGGCAGTCATTGAGCCACCGCCATGCTTGTCATTCATCTTGGCTGCACGCTCGAGAAGTCGAGCGTGCAGATAGAAGATGTCACCGGGGTAAGCTTCACGTCCGGGAGGGCGACGGAGAAGAAGGGACATCTGACGATAGGCGGCTGCCTGCTTGGAGAGATCATCATAAATAACCAGAGAGTGTTTGGCGTTATCACGGAACCACTCGCCGATAGAGGTGGCAGTGAAGGGGGCGAGGTATTGGAGAGGCGCAGCCTCAGAGGCAGTCGCAGCCACCACAACAGTGTACTTCATGGCGTCATTTTCCTCCAGCATCTTAACAAGCTGCGCAACTGTAGATCGCTTCTGCCCAATGGCGGCGTAGATGCAGTACAGCATCTTAGTCTCATCAGAGCCGTTGTTCCACCGTTTTTGATTAAGGATGGTTTCAACTGCGATGGCGGTCTTTCCGGTTTGACGATCGCCGATAATCGCCTCACGTTGACCACGTCCGATGGGAACCAGGGTGTCAATGGACTTGAAGCCTGTCAGGATCGGCTGGTTTACGGAACAACGGGTTAGGATGTCAGGCGCCTTTACGTGGGCTCGACGCTTTTCCTTGGTGTAGATGGGGCCCTTTCCATCAATGGGGTTCCCGAGAGCATCAATTACACGACCAAGCAACTCGGGGCCCACAGGGACATCCACCTAGGAAAAGTTAGTACCTAATCACAATCTTATAAGGTCCGATCACCCACGAGTTCTCCGGTACCGTTAACAGTCTCACCTTGCCTGACAAGACGGTCGGAACCGAGGTTCATAAACATTCCCTTGACGCCAGAGGCAAATCTTTTCGGCGTTAGCTCCGAAGCTGCCGCCTAGGCAGATAATAAATATACTCGACAAGCTCCTCTACTTGGGCATTGGCCATGCCATGCACGCGGGCAACGCCGTTCCTACACACGCGTCAAGTTAGGACACATGGCATAATTGACCCGCCTGTCATGATTTCATGGCTATTGACACTGTGGCTTGGTGGTTGCAGCCAGACCTAGTGTCGCATATATCCATTGTCAACATACCCGATAGAGAGAACGTGGCCAGACTCGGAGAGATCTTTCTCCTCGACGCCGCGAGTTCGTTGTTCGAGCGAGGGTGAAAACGCTGTGGTGGTCTCAGGAATATGGAGTCGAGCTAGTATCGAGAGGGGGTTGGCAGCCACTAACCCTGTATTCTGAGCCCAAGTTAAAAGGTAAATTAACGGGATACAGAAAATGTTATTCGGGGCAAACACGAGGACACATTTTTGGAGGGATGAATAAGCTGCTTCCCGTGTGTACGATACCGAAAAAGTTATAACTAGTAGAGTGGGGCCAAGGTTAATTTGGGCTACACTTACAAGGGTGTTCCTGATCGTAGCAGAGGCGGCAGTGCGAATGGACTGTCGAAGTCTATTTCGAAACATACTGAAGGGAGGTAAGAGAGAGTCAACGGCGAGGGAGAATTGATTGCAGCCATGTGCAATTGAAAGGGAATATATAGCGAAGATGTTTTGGAAGACGACCTGGGGCGGAAAGGGGTACCAATATGATGTACGTCGATAGCGGGGTGACATCACGATTGCGAGATAGTTCGTGGTAGTCTACTTTTGCTTATTATGCACTAAAACTGTGTACATCTCCTTAGCTGTCGTAAACCTCCATCACGTACCTCGCCCCACATCATCCCTCCGATGACGAGAGTATGAGGGGGGTACCAAAAAGTTTGATCCGTCAACCTGAACCCCCCAAAACACCACTAAAAGAGCCCTGAAGCATTTCGATATCAGCAATGAGTACTCAATTGATTCCACTAGAGGCAGATACGATCAATGTGTATGACGACAATAGCTTCGTCAAAGAAGAGCACAGCCATAAGCTGTGGCCGGATGACCCGACCCGGGCCGCGGTCTTTCCGGCCGAAAAGGATCACGGCATTAACTTCGAGCCTTTCCACGTAGAAACATATAATTTTTAAATTAGCATATTATTACCAACGCCGCTATAGCTATTTTAGATTTTTCTTTTTATTTCTCTTATTAAAAAATAGGTTTAATATACTAAGGTCTAGGTTATATAGCTTAAAGAAAATAATATTATTAATAGCTAGAAGCACCTAATAAAAAAAATAGTAAGTCTAAGAAAATAGGAAGGAACCTTAGTTATAGAAGTATATATATAGCTTAGAATATTAATTTATATAGGTATATATAAGGAAAGAATAATTAAAAGCTATTAGAATACCCCTTAGCTAGGTATTTAATGCCTTAAGTACTTAATTATTAAGTTTATATTATATTGGAAGTTTTAGCTTATTTACTAATATCTTTATCTCTTTAATTATAATAAGATTAATAAGACTATATCTCTTCTAAAGGTATTCTAAGTTATTAATAAGTAGTCTAATTATATATAAGCTATATCCGCAGAGATCTTTATTCTAGGCTCTTATTTAGCTATAAATAAGTATATAATTTATTATATAGGCTAATTAAATAAGATAATACTTATTAAGGGTAAGCTAGACCTCCTAGGGTTTAAGATCTAGGTTATCGCTAAATAGGGCTTTTTTATTTAGCGGCTATAGTATATTAAGGAAATAAAATATAGCGCTATTAGCATTAAATTTTCCCTATTAAAGTTATCTATATAAGGCTAGGGAGGGCAAAGAGGCAATTAAGGTAAGGGTATAGCTAAGGCTATAAGGAAGAAGCCTACTATAGAAGATAAGCCTATTGCCTTAAACTTAACTTAAAGCGTTATTATTACCCTAGTAAATATACTACTAAAAGCGATATATTATATCTTTATAGATAATCTCTTCTTATCGTTAGATCTCTTTTATAGCCTTTATAAGCATAGCTATAAGGCTATAGGTATAGCTCGCCTTAACTATAGTATCTATAAGGAGCTATAATAAGATAAGAAGGCTAATAGGGGGGCTAAATCTAGCTATAAGTTTAATTAAGCTAAGGTAATTCTAACCCTAATAATTAAGTATTAGCTTTAAATACTTTTTATATATAAAATCCCTATTAATTTATTTATATATTATATTTCTAGGCTAATTAAATAACTTAGAAAAATAAGTATCTTATATTATTCTTAATTATTATATTTATAAGTAATAAGCGAGTTAATTAAAAAAGAAAAAAGCTATCTTCTAAGAAGTTAAAAGCTAAGCTAATATAGTATTTTTTTAATAATAAAGCTATTAAGGTAATAAAAGTCCTAATAATTATTATTACTTATAATAATAAAATATATTATATTAATTAAGGTAATTAATTAAGGTTATATTATATATATAATTATCCCCTCTGCCGCGGTCCTTAATAAGTACTTTATTAAACCTTTTTTCTTAATATAGCCCTTATTAATAGCTATATTACTTAATTATATAGGCTATAGCTAAATTAAAAGAGATATATAACTTAAAGGGAGTAATAAGAATATATTTATAATGCCTTATTTAATATATATTATAAAGAAAGTTAGTTAAGAAAGAGGTATTATATAGGAGATAAATCTAACCCTAAAATATAATAAAAAAAGTACTTTCTTATCCGCTAGAAGATAAGGTTAGATTACTTTGCTTATTAGGGCTTTTAGTAAGGCTAAGTGAGGTCAAAGGGCTAAAAAAGGAGGCCATTTAGGGAGGGTAATAGCAATGCGAGAAGGGGGTAGACTAATTATTAGTATAGCGTGTATAAGGTTCCTCTTTATAATAATGGGAATTGCTAGTACTTCTACTATAATAGAAATTAGGTAGGTAATAAAGTACCTCTTATTTGAGGCATTTTAATTGGACTGACCCCGCTGTTAGTATGAGAATTGAGGCTTATAGGCACTGAGGGGATAAGGAATTACTACAGGATGGTAGTATAAGCACGACGAGGCGTACACCTAGCTGCGTTCTTAATTTAAACGGGTGAATATGCGTCCCTACCGCCGACTGACGAAGTCTACTCGCATTTTCCCATCCCGTATAGTATACCTAGCAGCGCATCTCTAAGCTCCTGGGTTATCGATATTTATAACCGTCCTGCTAGGCAATGGCTTTATTTGCCGCGCAATCTCTCCCCGAAGGGTATGTTACGTTGGCTAAGAAGCGCCACGCCTCGCTAAGCCCGAATGAGACAGTGTTTCTATTTGCAGCCAAGAAGCTTGTGCATCAGCTGCTGCTCATATAAATATATCTACCTTTGGAGCTGTCAGAATGTCGTCAGTGGTTATCATACTCCAATATATTAGTCTGCGCTGGCCTCCGTCCAGCGGTTGCTGCATTGAAAGTCTTGCCACATATCGCTCCTGCGCTAATACACCTCCATATTATTCCCCTCAGACTCTGAATGCACGACCAAACCCGCCTCCTTTCCATACAAAACGTTCTATAGAATGGACTGAAATCTTTCGACCCCCGCCGTACTATCGAAGTTGCTACGATGGATTACACGTCGGGTCTCATACCCTTGAACCAGGTACATAAGCCGCCGTTCACCATCGAAGCTCCCGGATACGCGAAGGTCCCTGGTGAGACCGTCCCGCGTCGCCATCCCCGAGCCAAGGACGGCCTTATCAACCGTCCCGTCAACGACGTCCACACCGTATTCGATATCGTCCGCCGTAGCGCGCGCGTCTACCCCAACCACCGCGCCGTCGGCTCCCGGAAGCTCGTTAAGTTGCACAAGGAGAGGAGGAAGGTCCAGAAGGTCGTTGACGGCAAGATCCAGGAGCTCGAGAAGGAGTGGCAATTATTTGAGCTCTCAAAATTTTCGTACTTGACGTTCAAGGAGTACGAGCAGCTTGCACTTCAGGTTGGCTATGGCTTGCGCAGATTAGGCCTGACATCGAAGCACAAGCTTCATCTCTTCGGTACCACAAGGTATGTTTCTCCTGTGGTCAACTCACGTCGGATCGCGCTCACAATCTCCTTAGCATAAGCTGGATTTCCATGTCCCACGGCTGCGCCTCCCAGTCTATCTCTATAGTCACCGCCTACGATACACTCGGCGAAAGCGGCCTTGAACACACCCTCCTCCAGACTAAGGCCGACGCTATGTACGTCGACCCTCACCTCCTCCAGATTGCCGCCCGCCCCCTTAAGAAGTCCAACGTCAAGACCATCATTGTCAACGAGGGCTGCATATTCGCGACTGGGGATGAGATCGAAGAGTTCAAGCACGCCCACGCCGAGTTCAAGGTTCTGACATTCGAGGAGCTGCGAAAGATGGGCGAGGACAACCCGGTCGATCCGGTGCCGGCCAAAGGCCCCAACCTCTACTGCATTATGTACACCTCTGGCTCTACTGGTCCTCCCAAGGGGGTCTGCATCACGCACGAGGCGCTCGTTGCTGGAGGTATATTCGCAATCCTATCCTTACACACTACTTGCCCCATGTACGGGCTTAACTGACTCCCTCGGCTATAGTTACCGGTCTCTATACCTGTGTTGAAGAATGCGTTAGCGACAAGGAGGACGTGCTTGCCTACCTGCCTTTAGCCCACGTCTTCGAGATGGCGCTTGAGAACCTCGTCCTGTTCATTGGCGGAACCCTCGGATACGGTAACCCAAGAACGCTCGCCGACTCCTCAGTGAAGAACTGCGCTGGTGATATGCGGGAGTTCAGGCCCACTGTCATGGTCGGGGTTCCTCAGATCTGGGAAACCGTCAAGAAGGGCGTCATAGCCAAGCTCGACGCCTCTAGCTCTGTCGTCAAGGCGCTCTTCTGGAGCGCCTTCAGCTTTAAGACCTTCATGTCTAAAAACAAGCTCCCCGGAGCTGGGATATTTGACAACATCGTCTTCAGCAAGGTTCGGGAACTGACTGGTGGCCGACTTCGATTCACCATGAACGGTGCTAGCGGCATCTCCGCCGGCACCAGGCACTTCCTGTCCATGGTCCTCGCCCCTATGCTGGCTGGTTATGGCCTCACTGAAAGTTGTGCCAACGGCGCCTTGGGTTGCCCACTTGAGTACTCATCCAATGCAATTGGCCCTGTCCCTGCTGCTATTGAAGTGAAATTGGTCTCCACTCCCGATATTGGATACTCGACGGACGCAGAGGTTCCTCAGGGTGAGATATGGCTTAAGGGTGTTCCGATCATGAAAGAGTACTATGACAACCCCGAGGAGACGAATATGGCCCTTACTCGCGATGGGTGGTTCAAGTCTGGTGATATCGGCGAGTTCGACGACAACGGCCATCTGCGAGTCATCGACCGTGTCAAGAATCTTGTCAAGACGCAGGGCGGTGAGTATATCGCCCTGGAGAAGCTCGAGTCTGTCTACCGAGGCACCCAAACCATAATAAACGTTATGGTACACGCCGACTCTCAACACTCCCGCCCCATCGCAGTCATCATGCCCAACGAGACCGTTCTCGTTGAGAAGATTAAGGGCCTAGGCGTAGATGAGCACAGCGTGTACTACGACCCTAAGGTCCGCAGCCTCATCCTCAAGGATCTTCAGAGTACCGGCAAGCGCTCTGGCCTAGCTGGCATGGAAATTGTGTCCGGCGTCGTCATCACCGATGAGGAGTGGACCCCACCAAGCGTAAGTCTCAAACAACCCAGAGCTATCTAGGTGCAGCCATATTGACCGATACCCAGGGACTTGTCACTGCCACGCATAAGCTGAACCGGAAAGTCATTCGTGAGAAGTTCAAGAAGGAAATCGATGAGTGTCTGAAGAATTCGCCCTAAAGATGAGAGATGATGAAAAAAGATGGAGACGGGCAAAGGAGAGGAGAACAATGACACCGCTATTGTGATTCATATCCTAGCACGAATGCTTTATGTGCGTATTGTAGCTTTAGGTGTTCGCTCGACGAGGCATCTATTAGTAACAACATGGTTCGAAGTAACAGCCCAATGAAGGACTTACTCGCCCCATAGTCACACGTATAACGTGAGCAGAGTTGCATGATGGGGATCAAGATCCATGAACACCTTAGCCACAAAGATTCGCGGGATCAACGATCAGAGCATTTAGCGCTGGGCGATCAGGATGATCTAACGACGCTGTGTGTCACATGAATACACTACGAAATACAGAACCTCTCTCCAAAATGTGAGATTTTGCATGGAGTATGGGGGATACCCTAAAACCAGAACTATCATGAGTAGCATCCGGCGTCTCTTCGCCTGCCTTCACTGCCAGTCTCGGCCTAGAACGTCTGGTCTCCTCGGGCAGTTCAGCAGCCGCCATCGACGACAACTTAACTGCGATGATACAAGACATATACAACAAGTTTTCCAGCGGTAAAAGGAAAGCCGACAACTTCGAGAAAGAAGATGCACGTCCATCAATGAGTCGCCGACCCCCACTCGGGCGGCAACGCCCAGATGTTGAACGGACTCCTCGAAAGACACACCTCAGATCAAGTAACGGTGCAAGTGTGCCCGCTGAAAAGCAGCCGCAACCAACAGCAATAGGCGCTACAATAAACATAGCCGTCGACACCTCAAAGACATCCTAAAGAAAAAAAAAAAAAATCATCAACATCACCAACCTCCGGTCTTAGCGCCGGCCTCGCCAAAGTCAGGAACCCAGAGCGACCGACAGTGCGCAGGCCAGCCGGGGGCCGGGGCAGGTCAAGCGCACTTTCCGGGAGATATCAAAGTTTGACAACCATCGGACACCTGCGCAACACTGGCCATGGGCTAGGTGACCTTGGTGACCTGGGCACCAGCTCAGACGATGCGTTGACCGGCCGAGTCGTTCATGTAGGTGACGTCCTTGTTCTCGAACTCGGCGCGCTTCCAGATCTCAACCTCGCAGCCACCGCGGAGGATACCCACACGCATGGCTGACAGGAGGTTGTGGGCGGCGTTAGAGTGGTTGTATACACCGCCGTTGAAGATGGCGGTGGCATCCTTACCAACAGCGGAAGAGATGAGGGCCTTGCCGCCGGGGTGGTCCTTGATGAAGTCGGCGACGTTGTGAATGACTCCAGCAATGGCAACGAGGGCCTTTCCGTTCTTGGAGTCGGCTACGAAGTCATCCCAGTGGACAACAGGGAGCTGCTCCAGGGGGATACCCCAGTCGAGGGTGGCACGCTTCTGGTCGAGCTTCTTCTGCAACTGCTGGACACGGCCCTTCTCGATCTCGTTCTGGCGGAACTGCTTCAGGTCGTAGGCAAGGCCGAGCTGCTTCCAGATCCAGATGGACCACTTCGTGGGGTCATATTGGTACCACTTGATGGCGTTTCGGTAGTCCGAAGGAAACTCGTGGTGGAAGTTGTGGTAGCCCTCACCTAGGGTGACGAGAGCGGTAATGACGTGGTCACGGGGTGAATTTCGGTCGTCGAAGGGCTGCTCACCGAGCCAGTGGGCGAGGGAGTTGACGCAGAACGTGGCTTGTTGGACGAAACAGGTTCGGAGGATACCGGCGTAGACGAAACCGCCGAGCCAGTCGCTCCAACCGAAACCAGCGACGATGGTAGGCAGAACGAGGGCCATGAAAATGACGCACTTGAAGTAGTTGCGATGCTGCCAGACAACGATAGGGTCCTCGTTAAGGTCGGTGATATCGGCTCGGCCCTGGCGCTTGGGGTTCTGTTTAAAGACCATCCACCCGACGTGGGAGTAGAGAAGACCTTTGCGGACGGAGTAGGGGTCCTTTTCGGTGTCGGTGTACCGGTGATGAGCACGGTGGCCGTAAGACCACCAGCGGATAGAGCCCTCAACAGCGCCAGCACCGACAGCAGCCAGGTAGAACTTGAGGGGAGTAGTGGCCTTGTAGGAGGTGTGAGCCCAAAGACGATGGTAACCTACAAAATGGTGGGAAGGTCAGTATCAACAACCAGCGGAAGGAGAGGACATTTGATTGGAACACATTTGAACAACGGACTCACCAGCAGTTATTCCAAGGCCGGTGTTAAAGTAGAAGATGACGGCCCAGATGCCGGTATAGAGGTGGAGAGGGACCCAGTAGGCAGAGATAAAGCCGATGATGGGAATGATGATGATGAGAGTGGTGTTGAGCCAGTTAATGTGGAGGTGGATGTTGGGCCAAGTCATTGGAGTGTCGGCAATGTGAACCTTCTTGGGATTATACTTGGTATTGCTTCGGAGCGGCTCGTATTCGATGGTTCCGTCCGGGAAGGCCGCGGCCTCCTTGCTGGCCAAAGACGACGACGACATCTTGAGCGGTGGTCAAACAAGTGGTGGGACTGCTTGAGGGAGAGTCGACCACGACGAGGAACTAGCAGGACTCTTCACCCAATGCGAAAAACCACGATGAGGGTGGTATTCCGAAAGCGAAATGGGAGGTGGAAGCTAGGATATAGATAGTAAGGCGCTCTAGAGGGAGAGAAAGGATGGATCGGCAGGTCGTCGGTTTGTTGGGGTGGTGCCAAAAGGCTTCACGTCAGACCCGAATCCAGGCGAGTATGTGGGTTACAGGAGGCAATTTTCCCTTGGGAGTTGGGTTAGCAGCGCAACAGGAACGGGGAGGAGTCGAAAACAACACATCCTTGCTCGTGATGATGTTAAAGAATGAAGATGCGGGAGAAGGAAGACGAAAAGACAGGGACAGGAAGGAGAAGTTGAGAGCAAGGTGATGCGAGATGGATCGTCCACACACTGGGGATTCACATGTGAGTGAGTGAGTGAGTGATGTGTGTCGCTGTGTTATTCCTGTATTTTGCTTTCCAATCCCACTCTTTACCAACCTACCTTGGGGTTGGGACCGACGGAACACGTTACACCCAAAGACTCAACAAAGTGGCACCTCCAAACTTTGTTGGACCCGCGCGCCGGCCGGGCCGCCGGGTTTGGGTGGGAAAAGCTCCCGCTGCTGCGACGAAAGGGTCAGAACTATAACACACAGCTTAGCAATAGGGGTGTACGTATCATATGTAGGTGTGAATCGCATGTTTGAGGGTTGGCGATAAACCCGTCGGTCCCATATCTCGACGGCCAGTGCAGCGTCACTGCGCAAGAACTTGCAACGGAGTGGGTTAGCCACTTTTCTCTAGACCTTTGAAAGCAGCAGACCTGCGTATTTGGATATGATATATCGATATCAACTGTGCTATCTGGATATATCGATATTGATATATATCGATATTAATATAACTCTTTGCCTCTTAAATGGATATCTAGATTGATATCTACCTAAATACCGCTCTCTGATTGGCTGAAAAGATCTTATTAATTGATTAGATGATAAAAAGGCTTCTATCGCATATTACTACTAGGTTTATGCGACTAGATATGAAACACGGGGCGTACCTTGGGGTCGCGTATCTGGTTTCATATCTAGCCTATCGCATAATCCTAATATAAGCTTAAATAGCTATTCCTAAATATATAGCTATTTGATTTCTTTTATTTTTTAGATAACTCTTATTAATTAACTAGTGCTATTAATAATCCTTATAGAGCTAATTATCTAATAATTTCTCTTAATTCTAATATTAGCACTATTATCTTAGTACTTATTTAAATAGCCCTAGGTATTCTAGTATAATTAGCTTATCTAGGTAATTTATTGACTATAGTATTATCTTAGATTACCGCTGCCTCTATGCCCTTGATTTTGGATTAGCCTATTACTGGGATGTCTCTAGACTTTTTCTTTTTCTTTAAAGCAATATATCCTAATGAGGATACCTAGAATACCACCAGCGGGTTATATAAGTGTAAATCTAGGGGTATAGTGATATATTAATATCTTTATTGCCTTGCTAATAAGCCCTAGGCGAATTAGAAGCGGGATAATATATAGTATTATGCCTAGCGGTGCTATGCTAATATTATCTCTTTCCTTAATTATATGCTTATTAGGGGTAGTTTTAATATTTTAGATAATAAAAGGGAAGCTAAATATCCTTAGATTAATGTTTTTTTTTTTCTTATTACTTAGATATTTCTCTTTGCTATATATTTAACCGCGATTAATATTTAGATATAATAATTAGCCTAATTATATGCCGCTAGCTTGCCTTTTTAGTAATTACCTAGGATGAGATATAAGAGATTATGCTAGTAGCTAATCCTACTATAGAGGACCTTTTAGTGATTAACCGAAGTGCTCTAATGCGACTAATTAATGCTATATATAAGTTATATTCTTCTTAGCTTATAGTAACTCTTAAAGCTTCTATCTTAAAGATCTATATCCTCTCTAATCTCTGGATATCGCCTTATCGCTATGGGATACTTATTATCTCTGCGCGATAGGTTAATTAGGATTATTAGCCATGAAGGGTATTACTAGCGATGCCAGAATATCGCTATAGCTATAGTGATGAAACCTAGGTATCTCTAATTATTAATATACTAGTAAAGTATAGTATTGCTTCTAAAGTGGGCTATTATATAGGGGATAATACTACTTTAAATAATACTTACTTATTTTATCTCTTATGATGGTTATGAGAAGACTATGGGGTATAATAGCTCTTCCCTTATCTCTAGATTAGGATTAATTAGTTACTAGTTGATGTTTAATCCCTCTAAGCGCTATATCTGCTATATCGCCTATATTATTAACCTATCCCTTTAAGTATTTTTTCTTATATTTTTAAAAGAGGCATTAATCGCCGCTCTTAATGCTACTAATAATACCTTAAACGATCAGTTGTTTGCATAGTTCTATAATACCTTATATGATGCCGCATAGATAATAGGAATAGATAAGGCCTATTAGAGAAGAAGAGCTTCGCGAAGAGGCAATTATATACTTAAGAACTTCACTGGATGGCAGTATATCGCGCCCTTATAGAAAGTATATAATATCGCGGTCTAGATATATAAATCTATGCTTTATTTGGCTATATAGGATAATAAAATAAAGCTTTAACTAGGCATAGATAATGCTATATGCTAGAATTTATAGTATTAATTATTAAATAATTTTCTATGATATTAATCCCGTATAAAATAGTTCCTAATTGATTATAATAGAGAGCTTTAAGATAATATCTTGCTAGCTTTAGAGTGGGAGTTTATTGAATAGATATATTATTTCTTATAGCTATTTGCCTTAGCTATATTATTAGCTAAAGGGGCGTGATCTATACTCTCTTAATTACTCTTAATAATAGATGTTTTATTGCGATAGTACGAGAAGTATAAGGTCAGTAGCGATATTTTTTCTTTTATCTAATTAATTAGCTAACTAATTATCTTATTTAGGAGCTTTATAGTTTAAAGAAAAATTATAATCCCTATATGGTATATTATATCAATATAGGCTAGTTTATACTTAATAAGTATTATACCTTATTAGACTAGATACCTATGTATACCGCCGCGCTCCTTTTTAATCCCTTGAAACGAAGAAAATATATTAAGCGGAATTAGCAAGAATCCTAGTACGCGCCTGCTATTATTACTGCCTAGTAAATTTAGCTAGATAAATATAATGCCGCGTTAATCCTAGAATCCTTATGGGTGCCTCTAGATATATCCTTTTTATCTAGGAGGTAGTATAATAAGCTGGATAAGTTATTAAGCGATATTGCTGTTATTAGCCCTATCTTAGATGATGCTGATGACTTTGAAACCTTTATTGATGCACTATTGACCCGGATAACTGGCTCTCCTCTCTAGTGGTGGCTATATCGAGATTAAAGGAAAGTATATCCGCGGTTATCCCGCATAGTAATTGATATCCTCTTAATCCCTCCTGAATTATCTAATGTTAAGTCTTACTTTTTATCGGCGCGGCGTATACTATTATGGGATAGAGAGAGTATAACCTGCGAGAACTTGGCGAAGGTTGAGTGTGTGAGTAACTAGATGCGCGAGGGTATTATTATACCTAAGTCTTATGGTGGCAGGGGCGTTATTTCTAGCGTTGCTGTTGAATTTAGCGTTGAAATAGAGGCAGAGGACTTTCTAGATTAGGGTACTTTCTTATTCTTTCTTTTAGCCTATAAGAATTATATGTGGTTTATTTAGATATTAACCTTGCTAAAGTGGCTATGTGGCTATATGGATATCTACCTGGATATATTGATATCCAGATAATTTCTCCTATTTATCTGGATATCGATATAAGGGCCAGAATTTCGGTGGATATCGATATACGCAGGTCTGGCCCTTTCGCTCATCCTGATCAACCTGGTGCTTCACCCTCAGATGCGTTGTAACGGCAGAGCCTTTGACAGAGAGTGCGTATCGGCAATCTGGCCGACAGCAAATCAGCACCCTTGCATCTGGGTCGATGCGCAATGCAAGTCGATTGAGAATGTTGAGCCCGGGCACAGCAGAATCCATCATCAACTGTTGAAAGCTCCGAGGACTTCGCCGTGGGGGGGTTTCAGGAAAATGAGTGAAAAGGTGTCTAGTGCTAGACTGGAGCGCCTGGGAAAAGCCGCGACTTCAAAGATTTATCTCAACCAGGAATAAAAAGTAAGCAAGCATTTTTAATTTCATGAAGCGTCGTGTGGTGATGAAGAAATAGGGGAACGACCAGGGACCCGCCAACCCCCAGAGCGTGCACGGACGAAAAGTATGTATTACGACGCATTTCGTGGGAAATCGGAGGGACATCACGCGTGCACGGGCCAGATTATGTGTATTGCGTCGCAATGTTCGCAGCAATCACTGTAGTAGTGCTACCGCACCCCTGCCGGGTCGGCTTTGAAGGTACGTATATCACAAGCCCCCGAGTACTTTTGGTATCCAAAAGTACCTTTTGTCATTCAGCCACTAATGGCTACTAGGGCGAATTATAGCTAACATCTTAGCCCACTTTGGACCTTATGACAGCTTACAAGGTAGATCTTAGTACCTTAAAGTCACCACCACGAACTTTACAAAGAGACACATACGCCGCGTCGAGCTCATTGAACCTCGGGCCACTCTTCTCCCCTGATATACTCCTCTGCAGTATATACCGGAATATGGACGCCAAGCTGTTATAATTGTAAGAAAGAGCCGCAGCTCAGATGGAGAACACTTACATTGTTAGGATGAACAACGCTTGGATCACGACCATCGTACCCAAATTCTCCAATGTACTCGAACATATCCGCAAGTTCCTCGCCAACGCAGCCAGGGACGGCGTCTTCAAGGACTTTGCGGTCGACGCGCTCGAAACGACACGTCAAGCCATGGATCTTCCCCCACAGAGCCGCAAATTCGTTCCAGCTCATTAAGCTCCCAAAGCCGAGCAGATTCTTGCCCGGCTCAACCTGTACGAGGGCCTTGGTGAATTTACCTTGAGCGTCTAGTCTTAGCTGCTGAAATTCCCTGTAAAGATGGGACGGAATACGTACCTGTGTCTTGACGCGCCTCGACCATGGGAACCGGGGCGTCACCGTCTGTGGGAACACTCAGCACAAAAGTACCGTCAGGTTGCTACCGTTATGTCAATTTCAGTCTCAATTAAACTAGGTATTACTGTGCAAGTAAGTCCCACGAAGCCATAGACTCACCTTAGTCGGCCGGGCCATATGGAGGCCCTTCTTCCAGTTGGTCATATAGAGCCCAACCTGCAGATACGAAGTCTTCTTGTCCAGCGCTGGATAAGTGGCCTTCAGATATTCAACACCCTCCCACTTCGCGTCGAAGTGGAGATTGTGGGTGTACTTCCCCTTACTCCACCTCTTCGTGTGCGAGAGAGTTGAGAACACGAGTCGATCCAAGGTCTCAACTGTAGCATTTGCGGCGTCTATGATGTTACGGCCCTGCTGCACCTCGGCCTCATAGGCGACCTCGTTCACGGGTCGGGCAGTCGACGCTGCCTGCGCTTGTGCTTTGGGATCGTACACGACTCCCCAGAAATCGGTGACGCCAAATATCACATTCGATCCGGCAAAGGCTGTTTTCAACGTGGCAACGTCATTGATGTCGGCCTTGACAAGTTCAACACCCTTGTCGGCCCAAGCTTGACTCGACAGCTTGCTTGGATCGCGAGTGAGGCCGCGGATGTGCCAGCCTCCCTCCTCGAGGAAGGCATCGGCAACGGAGCCACCCTTTTACGGATTAGTTGTCCTGAATGTTGGCAAGTGCTTCGCAGTATGGGGCCTTTCCGTACCTGGCTGCCCGTCACGCCCACAATAGTGATGATCTTCTTGGCCATTCTGATTGATAGTGTACGAGATTGATTCGGTATTTGGAACTGTGAGTGTTATGAGACTGGCTTTAAACCACTTGGCTGAGCTTGGGGGAAGGACATTATATAGTAAACCGAAGTGCACAGCCTGCATCCACTCCGTAGAAGTGATGGTGGGATTGAAGGAAGTTCTCTCTGTGCGAGGACGGTGCAAGGTTGTGCCACTCGTCCGCTACGGCCTCCGTTCTCCTGGCTTGTCGGCCGATGATGTCTCGTATCGACCCAGCCAGAAGAGTGATTCGTAACGAACACCGATTACTATTCATCCGAAATTTACATAACTCAAAGGGCCGTCTGGTTGAGGCTAACTAGCATTGTAGGTCTTGCTGCAATTAGGTAAATCGCCCCGACGGTGGCCGCCGGGCTGCTTCCGCCGGCGGATAGTTGCACCGTCCAGGCCTCCACTCCACCCCCATGATCTGGTGAGCATTTCGTGCATTGACAAGCATAGAAAAGCCACGACGAAACCTTGCTTGCCTCCCAACGCAGAAAGTACGTCACAGGCATGAGGTGTCTCGGTCAGTCTTCTTTGACCCTTGGGCAAGAACGTTCAAAGAATTTACGGGGTGGTATATTGATAATAGAGGATGGCTGCTGAGTGATCATGATCGACCATCGCGCTTAAAACGTTGGAAGCTGTCCGAGGCCGCCTTGTGCCAACACTAATATAAGTGGACCCTCTCATGTTGGGAGGCTAACTGCATTCAGCTCTCCCAATGGAATTCACTGAAATGTTTAGTAAACAGGATTCTCGGTGTACCGGACGGACGATTAATAAATAGGAAGATTAAGGAGAAGTGTGTATAGCGAAGTAATTAATTGTATGCGTCTCTAGAAGAATCCTAATTTCTGTTTTATTACACTTCCCCCATCTATAAATCTCCTGTCCGTCCTGTTTCATAGTTCTATGACTGTTTCCTATCTTGCAGTCTACAACCTTACACCCGCCATGGCCAACCACCAGCTTAAGGAGTTCCTTGAGCGTAATAAGCATGTTGAGCTTGACAAAACCAATCTCAGAGGCTAACATTGTCTATAGGAGATCGCTTGGAAACCACCAAGCGCCACCTCTGCTACAGGACTTACTCAGCATGAGCCCCAAGTCGGGAAGCATCTGCATCTGTTAGTGTTGTTTACCCTAATGCTTCACTGTTCTCGCAAGCTAACCGCTTAAGTAACCTGCTCTGATGCCCGAGTCGACCCAAATGAATACTTTGGCCTTAAGCTTGGAGGTAGATAGTCTTAGTATATTGCTAGACCTATTGCTAATACGAACCTAGAAGCCCTGGTAATACGCAATGCGGGTGGTCGGGCCACTGATGCCTTCCGAAGCCTTGAAGTTATGGGGACAATCAGTCCTATTGGCTTGATCGTGGTGGTACATCACACTGGTATGTATTTAATAGCCTTGCATATTAAGGAATAGCAATATAATCTAGCAAAAATCAGACTGCGGCGGACTGTTTACTACCGAAGATGAAATACGATCGAAACTTAGCAATAGAGCCCCTACCCACGCCTCTGCAATCAAGGATAAGTGGTTTGGCACCTTCAGAGAGTTAGTATCATACACCCTAGAGCTGTGCCGTATTAATTATGCATTTAGTGTTGGCCTTGATGAGAGTATTCGCCAGGATGTGGAGGAAATAAGACAATGGCCATTTTTACCGGCAGAAGCTCGGGTTGTGGGTTATGCACTTGATATTGAGACAGGGGTTGTCAGAGAGGTAGTTCCCTAAATATCCATATGTCGCAGGGTAGGCATGATCTTCACGGCCTCAGGAAACAACTGTGTTAGTAATCTAGCCGTATGCTTTAAGTAACTCTGCGGGATGGAGTACCCCGCACAAGAGACAACCTCGGACAACAATCAATCANATGCTTTAAGTAACTCTGCGGGATGGAGTACCCCGCACAAGAGACAACCTCGGACAACAATCAATCAACACACTGCTGCTGCTCATTATCGTTTACCTGACCCTTGATCCTTTTGGCACGCTCAGTGCGACACCATAATACAATAGGCTAGGAGGGGTGCCTACAGGTGACAGCAAGTGTCCGATCCTGCCCTGAAGGATATGTCTCGGATACGTCGCAAATATGTGGCCCTTGGTATGAGTGTCGTGGTCAAGTATCTTTGGATACTTCCTCCCCTTGATGACAATCTTGGGTGAAGTCGTGGACCTACACCACGCAAAGAATCACTCGCGATTTGGCATGGCTTTCCGCCCAGGGCACGAATGGGATGCCCAGACGGCAGAAATCACTCGGCATGCGTAGCGGCAGCCAAAGCCATCAACCAAATTCTCGAGTTCGACCCTGGGCTAGAGTTTATGCCCTTCTTCGGTATTTATCTCCTTCAGGGGTCATTCTTGTTGCTTCTTATTGCAGATAAGCTGCAGTCAGAGGCATCGCTCAACGTTGCAAAGGCATGCGAGACCATCGTGCGGGCTCACGAGACATGTGTTGTGACTCTGAGCACAGAATATCAGGTGAGTTCTGTGAACAGGACCGTGCCGGGAAGGGAAGCTAACAAGTCTGCAGCGGAAATTCAGCAAAGTGATGCGTAGTGCTCTCGCCCAGGTCAGGGGTCGCGTACCTGAAGATCTTGGAGAGCAGCAACAACGACGAAGGGAGCTTCTGGCATTATATCGGTGGACAAAGGACAGGACAGGCTTGGCCTTATGAGCAGGGCTCTGGTTGAGTAATGCCTCTAGCGTATCGAAATGTTTAGATCGGAATAGGGATGGCGGCCTTAATGGTTGTAGTCGAGGGTCGGAACGGTGGGCAGCATGACAGTTTTTTTTAGTTTTTTTTTTGACAAGATACCAGGAGAGCGAAGAGCAACTTTGTGGTGAGAAAACAAAGAGGCCGGCGCAGGAACTTGGTTGTTTATCGGTCTTGGCGAGCGAGGCTGGATGGGATTTTTGGGCGTTGTTTAGAATTGAAGGGTTATTTGAGTCGACAAATCAGCGAAGCGGTGGCAGGTATTGATTTGATTTTCTGGAAACAATTCAGGGTGGTTAGCGGACTGCTTGAAAGAAAGGCAGGGATGAATGAATGTATTGTGTTGTCTTGTTCCACGCTGACCGAACAAGGGGCCATTCATTCATTGTGTGAGTGGCAGGATGACGACATGTTCTCGCACTCTTGTTCGAGGGCAATTTTCTCTTATTCCTGGTGATCCCAAGTCTCTGGGCCAGGCGTATGTATTTTGCTAGTACTGCTCAGGGTCGGTCGGGGTGGGTGAAGGTGGACTGCGTCGCTGCTGATAGCGACATCGGTCGTGATGCTGTCGGCTCGCGTCAGGGTATCACTCTCAAGAAGGATCAGCCACGTGCTTTTGGTCATCGGCTTACAGTCTGTGAGTCGATGCTCGCGTCTGCCGATGAATAACGCCGACTCGAATCACGGACATGCCCAGTGTAGCAACGCGACGAACGAGGGAGCCCACCTTAACGATACCGAACGCCCGACCCAATGACGACGAAATTTACAAATTAGCAAAGAATGAATGAAGACTTCGACGTTGGAAAGAGCGTAGTGGGCTTATGACGAGCGAGCTCGGCCTTGGCGGTGGTGTTTTCTGCGTGTCCGCGTGACGCTGGGAGAAGTGTCAGCCAGGGGGAAATGCCAACAGTATCATTTCCTCGTGTGACTTGCAAAAGGGAAAAATAAAAGGCTCTGTCTGCATCAGGCAGACCTCGAGAGAAACAGGTTGTGCATGAGTGTTGAGAAAGTCATACTATGTCCTTGTGCACCCCCTGGCGACCCTTCGTTTGACAGCCCATTTGTCATTCAACTCGGGGACTACCACGGAGTGCGGCTTGGGGACTACATACCTTGATAGTTGACGACGAATGAGTCAAGGATGAGGGAATGCAGCTATAGATGCCCATGGACCTGTCTGAACTGCAGTCCGAGGAAGAAGATGCGGCTGAGGTCGTGTGCGAGGCCTGATCAGTGGCATTTAGTGATCCACCTCCAGTGCATATAGGGGGCTCCCGTCTGGCACTGTAGACCGGTTGCTGCCCTGGGGTCGTTTACTGGAGGGAGGCTTTCTGTCGTTGGGATTTTGGAGCATTCACCTCGATCGCGGATGGAGAAGCGCGGCACGTCTGTTGTATTTCTTGCACTGCACTGCACGAGCCTCGCCTCTCTTCTCCTCCTCTGCATCGTCCTCCACCTCCACTTCCACTAAACATCATCACCACTTGCCCTCCTACAATCTTCATCTTCGTATCTTGGGACTTGTTGATTCTATCTACAAGCTATTTTGATTCCTAGACACGCCGCTGCATCTCTTGATTATACGCGCGTATTTATTCCTCTTCCTTCGCGTCGTTGTGCGGTATCGTCACCACAGCGACTCGAGATTCACCATCCCGATTCCTCACATCATTTCCTTTCTACCACTCTCCACATCCTTAACCCTTTCTACCCCATAGCCGTCGTCTAGAGCCTATTCCTTATTATCGTGGCCATCTGCACCGCACATTCTTGTCACCACTTTGCGCTCCTGCTACCATGAACTCGCTGCGGCTGCCCAAGGGCAAGCGGTCTTACGACCTGAGCACTGTCGGTCCGCAGCCTCAGTACCAGTTCTTGGCTGCCGACGAACTCAGCGAGGTTGAGCCAGGCCTAGTGATTCCTGCCCACAAGAGACGTTATGTCGTACCAACCCCAACACTGCTACGCCTGCGCAGTTTACCCTCGCTCTTTCAAACACCTTCAACTTTTCGAACGCTCCTATAGCCGCCAACTCTGGCGCCCCGATGGAAGCTACAATGAACGGAAACCTTACTATCGATCCTCGTCTCACGCAATGCGAGCCAGTTCCTTCGGGTCAGCAGATGGGTGAAAGCTTCAGCCTTGATCCCCGCCTCACCCAATGTGAGTCAGTTCACTCCGCTGATAACGTCACTGTTGACCCCGGTCTCTCGCAATGTGAGCCGGCTCGCTCTGGCCAAACGACTGGCGATAACGTCACCCCTGATCCTCGTCCCAAGAAACGCCAGCCCGTTTTCTCTGCTTGAGAGATCGCCGGCTACCCCTTCGAGAAGGCCGGCTTGACCATATCGGACGTGAAGTCTAAGGCAGACTATAAGAAGATAATTGCCTCTATTGACTATGAGCTCGCTCGTCAGGAAGTCAATCCTCCCGTTCTCCCTCCGTCTCAGCTAAAAGAGATGGCAGCCAAGCCCCTGCCCGAGGCCCCCTATGAGATCCCCGAAGACGACCCTCGACTGGCCGAGATTCTTCGAGCCAAGAATAAGCAAATCTTAGAAAAGGGTAAAATACTTGACAAGGATAGAAATCACCTTGTGGCCAAGGCGACGAGAGAGCATCGGAACGAGGTCATCGATCAAAGCCGACGACTCTTGAATGATCGAGAGGCGAAGCTTATTTGGTGGAAGCTTCGCGCTATTATTCTTAGGGATCAACCCAACGAGTTCGGTAACCGCCCTGAAGCATTGAAGAACGCCATCTTGTCTGTTGTTGAGCAACGAGTAAGCGAGGGGGACCAAAAGAGGTCCGAGGACTCTACCGAGAACAAGTCGCAGAGACAGTCAACCCGCACTACGAAGAGTAACGTAAGTTGGGTATATTCCACCCTCAAACATCCCATGTTAAGTATTAACCCCAGAGGCACATGCAAAAGGACAAGGAGGCCAAGGCCAAGGAAGTCGCGCGGCTGGGGGCTGAGCTCGAAGCAAGTGACACTGCCGCGCTTCAGGCCCTTAGGAAGCCATGGCCTAGCAGCAGCACCTAGTCATGGAGCATTTCCAGCAACAGTTCAGCCAGCAACCCGGACAAGTTGCGGCGGCCGGCTAGAATGCGCCTGCTGAGGAACTGTCTTCGATGGTTGACGAAAACTGGAACAACACCTTTACCAACAACTCCATGTGAACATGCTCCTATTGTTGTTGGTGGAGATGGAGACGAAAGGTTGCTCTATCTTCATCTGGCTGGTCATTGAAGAAGCACAGAGGTTCCCTTGTCTGCTGGTAGTTGGCCCCGTGCTTCTTGTTTCACTCGTACCAGACCGTTTGCACCACGGCGGAGTTTTCCCCTATACTAAGCCACCATGGGCAAGACAGCAGGAGCACAGTCAGACCAAGGGTTATATAATGGACGGGAATTTACGGTTGGCTTGACCACTACTTTTCATTATAAGCGACGCTATAGCGATCGAGGTCGTTGGACTTGTCTTTGTTTTTCTGGTTCTTTTCTTCTTTTTCGTCTTTCTAATCATTTCTCGTCTCTCACATTCCTTTTACGTTTACATCAGGGCAGATAGCAGAGGCGTACGGAGAAACCGGATTGTGTAAACTCATGTAAGGTATCTAGAACCAGGGCCTTTACAGGCAAATCAACGCATTGAAAAGCAGAACTGTCACTCACAATTACACCCATCACCAACCAAGCCCTGTCAAAGCCATTACAGGGGTCATAGACCCAGGGTATCATAGTATTCCTTTTGCTTCACCTCCCTGCGTAGCCCACTGATTTTCTCAAAGCAGCAGCTTGGTCTGTCCAACTAGGCATACTGGGGCTGAGAAGTACCCTCGTACTTGGGCTGGCCCATCTCGGGGTCGGCCGGGGCCCTGGGCGAGAAGGAAGACTCTTGGGGAGAATCCATGCAAGCCTTGACAAAGAAGACGGTGATGACGATGATGACGACCCTTTTGACAGTCAGTTTCATTTCACGATGGCAGCGAGAAGAGAGACAAAGAAACTCACCAAGTGAAAGCGCCCAGAACACTGCCGGCAAGCATCGAGGCAACCCAGGCCTGCAGCTCCGCATACAGATCAAAGCCGGCAGCGTTGTAGTAGGAGTAGTACCGGGAAGTCCACGAAGCAGCCCACGTCCAGGCAGAGAGCCAGAAGATGGCGTCGAGAATGAGGGCGCCGACAAAGAGGAGGCAGAGGTACATGTGAGGCGCAAAGAGCTCTGCAGCCAGCAGCCCCCAAGGACGAGGAATGTGAAGATGGACTGATAGAATGTTAGTTGGAGATATAAGAGGATAAGTGGGTGCGACTTGCGTCAAAGATGAGGAAGCCGGTGGGGTTGGAGCCGACGTAGTACTGGCTCCAGCCGAGAGAGATGGTAGGCGGCAGCGATGAGGACGCCGAGAGACAGGACGAGGGCTACGACGCGGAGGATGGTGAGCCAGAAGGGCATCTTGGGGACGCCAGTGGCCGTGAGGCCGTGGGCAGAGGTAGTTGTGATAGACATGGCGATGTGTTAGTTGATGGTTTACTTGGGAGACAAAGATGGTGTTCTGGATTGCTACTCTCTACTACTGTGTGTCCCACGGGGAGGGGGACTCCCCCTCTTCTTATGCTCCCACTGAAGATGCAGCAATAGGCGCCCAAGGACCGTTGCAGCACGCGCCAAGAGCGCAGAGCTGAAGGGGAAAAGCTATCTCTGCCGTGGCAGGGATCCGCAGTGACAGGGGCCATCATTGGAGTCTTGCAAACCATGCCAAGCTTTTTAAGATATCATGAGTCTATTTGGTTTTATCGACTAACGTTAGTTGCTCATTCAGCTGAACGATGAGTAGAAAATCTGCCTTGCCTGCTTGTAGAAATGTGTCTTGTGGTTTATTTAGCTGGAGCTGAAGCTGGAAGCTCCCAAGCTTGTTATTAAATTTGTATCTAAGCCACAGCCATGAAGCTTTTATCTCTCTCTTGTGCTTAATGAGGTCACTCCCTTGGCGGCGGCTGCAGCACCAGTCAAACGTCAGACGGCAACATGTTTGGTCCGGGCCATGCATGGGATTTATCTTGTTGGGTTGAAATATCCACTGCAGACGCCATCTACCGTAGAAACTCGAGAAATTCGGACGCTTGGCAAAGTGGAACTACGCTAAGTTCCTCGCTTGCCTTACCTAATTAGGAAAGGCGTACTTGGCATTATCCGACTTTAATCCCTCTGTTTAAAGCTCATAAAACAATGCCTCAATAGCCTATAAAAAACGCCTCTTTAGCATGCCTCTCAATACAGCCGGCTTTATTAATAGTATCTATATGTGGTCTTCCATTAGTCAGACTGTATTACTAATCCGGCATGGGAGTCCCTAGCGATAATGATACCTCTGTTTCTAAGGGTTCTTCGCCTTGAGAAGATATAGATATATCCACAAGCCGACGTATAAGTTCCTCCCCGATGTTATTCCTTATGTGATCGATAGTTAGTCCCCTCTTATAGGCTATTCGCGCTAATTCCTCTATAGAAAGAGACGTTAGTAACTCGATGAGGTTGTCTTCTAGAAGCCCTAGTTCCTCTCTATCGTACATACCAGCGACCTCTTGGTATTAATGCTCTCCCTCGGCGGGATTTAATGTAGTCTCCCAGTTAGTAAAGTTAATCTCTTCCTTCCTAATGTCTTTAATGCTGATTAAATTCTCCTCGCTTCTATCGGGCTATAGGCTAATTCCGCAACTATAAAATGCCTTCTTAACCATCTTAGGCTATTCCTAGAGCTATTCCCACACCTTGGCCACGATGTGTGTTATTATGACTTGTTTCTCAGTGGTAGTCCATGGTTTAGAACTACGGACCGGGTTGTTATCTCTCTTAGCTATCTATTTATCTACAAATTGTTATAACCACTGCTTAAATAGCTTGTTAATTAATACGTCGAGAGGCTAAAGAAGACTTGTATAGCTAGGAGGGATCATAGCTAGGAGAATCTTTGACTAGCCTAATAGCATTATAACGTTTTTAGTCTTATAAAAGCTAGCCATATCTATAATAAGCATAAATTCCCTATATGGCCTTTTATAGGGGATAACCTCCTCGTTTAACCACTTCAGGAATAGCTTCTTATTATTATAGGCTGTTGGGTTAAGCTTAACTATGACTCTTAGATAATAAAGATGCCCCTCTCTCTATAGGATCTTCCCCTTTGGTGGCTTAGCTCCCTCGAAGATTAGCTTTGGTTTTAGCTAGCTAAATCTATTAGCGAAGATTAGGAGAATAAGTATGCCTTTTCTCTTGCTCTAGCCGCTCCTATTGGTCTTCCCTGACACTGTCTTCTCGCCCGATAACGCATATGTTAAACCATTAAGATACTCGAATGGTACTGGAGTCTCATCGACGTTGAGGATGCAGTTATTATAAAAGCGGCGTTGCGGGGAGTCAAGGATATCAGGGATCTTCTCGTATGGCCGAGGTGGGAACTTAGGGGGCACTTCTGGCGATGGAGGCGTTTTTCTTTGCGTGTTTCGGCGTAAAAAACATAAGAAGCTATTAACAATAGCATAATATTCCTTAGGGGTCTTCTAGGCTTAGTTAGTAATGCGGCGTTTAATGATGCGGTATCTTTTCTTAAAGTTTAGGAACTATCTATTTGAGAATCTAAAAAGCTACTCGTGTTCTAGATAGAGTTCTCTAAAAAGGTGCTTAGCTGTGGTCTGGAACTAAGAGACCGTAATGATTTTCTTCTCTGGTCGGCGTTAAATAAAGCGTCTGAATAACTTATCTTTAAGCTCTGGCCACTTTGGCCTCTAAGTGGTCTCTTTGGGAGTAATACTAAGGATCTTATCCCTTTGCTTCTACTACTCGTGGATAGTCTGTTTCTTTACTAAGAACCACTTTGCCGCCTCAGAAAGATATGGTTGGCGATAGCTATTAATAAGTTGGCTACGCTGAGAGCCCCGGCTGTTTGCATTTGGGTCGTAAATGCGATGATTGATGAGAAAAAGCAGCACCCGTACCTTCTTCTCGTGAGAGTGTGTTTCCTCTTTCCTCTTAAGCGGGGAAAATGGCTTTGATTTGCGCTTTGAAGGCGGCTTTGGCTTTGGGCCGCGTTTGAGCCTTGGCGTCGCTTGCAAATTAGGATCTTTCGATTCCAATACCATCGTCACTATCANTTTGGCTTTGGGCCGCGTTTGAGCCTTGGCGTCGCTTGCAAATTAGGATCTTTCGATTCCAATACCATCGTCACTATCACGAGATATGTACGACTGTTTTAAATGTCAAAATGTCAGACAATTGGCTCCATAGGGATCATTGATGGATGGCACCAGTCAATTGATGAGAATTATCTGAAGAACAAAGACATTGAATAGCCATGTGTTCGGGCATAGCTATTTAAGCTCGTGTTAGGATTGGGGTCCTGATACGACAAACTGGATGTGAAACAGGATACACGACCCCAAGATATGGGCCGCGTTTCATATCTAGTCGCATAAACCTAGTGATGATATGCGACACAAAAATAAGGCAGAATTGACTCCGTAAGTGAGGGATTAATCTGATATCTGATTCATGAAGAGCCTCATCGCCCTTGACCCTAGAGGGCATAGCGAGCGGGGAAGTACGGTCGCACATTACCACATAGGTGATAAAACCATATACGAAAATGACCAGAGCTATTTCGCACGTAGGCTTTAGGCGTTTTTATATAGGGTTATAGTATTAATATGATAGCGCACTGTTTTTATTATAGCAGAGCTAATGCTATACCAAGCGGTGCTAATATTATTCTATTGGCGCCGAAGCTCTAATAATGCCGCTTTAGAGGGGCTAGGATATTATAGCTAGAAGCCTTAGAAGGAGGTATAAACTCTGACCTCTACTATGATCTCAACCCCCTAGTCTATGTCTCGTATAATACTGAGGCCCTATAAGGACTTAGAGCGCATTAAGGACTTAATCCTTAAGTAGCAGCGAGAAGGACTATCTATTAATACTATATGTGCCTATCTCCGCGATAATAGGCATATACTTAACGTTAGAACCCTAAAAAGGAGGTTAGTAGAATAAGGTGCCTAGGAGTACTCCCCCCTTTACTTAAAGATTAATACTAATACCTTCGTCGAGCTAATTAAAGGCTACTTCTACCGATATAAATATAATAATACTTTTATCGTCTATAATCTTAAGCGACGCGGCATCGAGATCTCTAAGCGAACTATATAGGAGTATTATTTAAAGTATAGCATAAAGCAGCGCTTCTAAGATCTAGCTAAATGATAAGAGGCTATTTAAAAAGTAAGAGAGTTCTTCTTCTAAGACGACTATTAGTCTTTAAGCATTAGAGGATTTAGCAGGGGGTATCTATACTATTACGTCTATATCTATGCCGGCGTCTTTGTCGGCTAGAATATATTATATCGTGAGTATTAAATAAACCTAGAGTGGAAGAAGCGGGCCGAGCAAAGACGCCTTGCTGATTAGAAGCACCGGAAGAACTTCTAGGTTCCTGGGCCTAACTTTATGTGGTCTCTCGATGGGTACGAGAAGCTTAAGAACTTCGGCTTCTCTATCTACGCCTGTATCAACACGTACGTACAAAACGAAAATATACGTACGTGTACTACGTACGTACGATAAGACCCACAATGTTCCTAACACGGTAATTTATGGGTCCCATCGTACAAGTACGGAGCTGTACAAAATCTCTGCAATTCTCCCTCAATGAGGGTATCGTCAAAAAGATACCGCCCATCAAAGCTAACGCTGCCTTCGTTTAGCGACAGTTTATTGACCTTAGCCGCTCTAACTATAAGAAAAGTAAGCGATATAGATGCCGTCACTGCCAGAAGGAGTTTACAGCGACCTCTATTGGGAGGCCGAAAGAGCACCTCGCTGCGTGTAACAAATGGCAAGCTAAGCAGCGATAAGAGCGCCAAGCTCGAGATAACGCCGGCTATCTTCCCTCATATTCTGAAGCTATACAAAAGAAGATAACTAAGGTCGGAATTCAGCATATCTCTCAGGACGAGAGCCGCAGTTTCGCCTATAATGCCGCCGCTGCTATAATCGCCGGCGGTCGCCCCTTCAGCCTCTTCGAGAGCCGTCATTAGCGTTATTTCTTCACTCGCATCAAGCCTAGCTAGAAGCCCCCTAGCTATGCCGTCATCACGCGAATTCTTCCCGAGTTCTATTAGGAAATCTATAACGAGGTTTTTAAACGTATTACCAGCTCGAAATAGTTCAACATCATATTTGACGCCTCCAATAATATCTCGGGCCACAGGATCATTAATATCTCGGTATAGGTACCAGGCGGCCTAGCCTTCTACTAGAAAACACTTAACACAGGAGACAAATAGCACACGGCAGAGAACTAGGTGCGGCTAATCTAGGGAGAAATGCAATAACTATGCGGCGGCGATCTCTCCAGGATTAATTCTATCTATACGGATACCGAAAATACGATGCGCTTTATACACGACCTGCTAGGGGGATTCCCAGAGTTCTCATATATTAACTTCTCTCTATGTGATTCTCATGGCCTTTAGCTTCTAATTAAAGATATTCTTTTTCTTCCCTTCTTCGAGGATCTCTTTAATAATATCAATACCCTACTCGTATTCTTCTTATGGTTTAAATTATAATTACAAAGATTAAGAATGTGCCAGCGCATAAGGTAAAATAGAGTAACTCGCGCGCTAATTAAAAGGTACCGGTGAATTATTAGCTACGACTAAGAAATCAATATGCTAACCTGCTTATTCTGAATAATATAATTACGCGTTGGGGTTCCTAGTATAATTCTTTCTTCTCCCTCCTCTGTTCTTGAGATCCTGCTAGAGACTAGTCTGTTTAAAAAGATATATGGGATGAGTTGCGATCTCAAGATTGCCCCGTTCTCCTGCCCAAAGCGGTTCAGATCATCAAAGATAGCAGCTTCTAGCTAGAACTCAAGGCTACAATCGCCGTGCTAAAACCGGTGAACGACTTTCAACACGTTTCTAAGGCTAATAGGGCGGGAATTACATATGTTATAAATCGCTAGCTATAAATTAAAAGCAAATAGGCTAAGATAAGAGAGGCTGATCAGTTTCCTAATATTCCGTGGGACGATATTAACGCTATATTCAAAGCTAGGCTTAATAAGCAAACATACAATATATATTAGATCGCTAATGCCCTCCGGCCTAATATAACCGGCCTAAACTTGAAACTTCTGCCTAGTGTCTTTATACGCGTATAAGAATATTTGCAGAAACAGCTAGAAAATGACAACGAGTATCACCATGCCCTCTCCGAATTCACATACTTCCAAATGCATATAGGCGGCCCAGATGGCTTATTTAATAAGCACAGCGCTATATACGACGATGGCTTCAGGCCAGTAATAGCGTGGCAGTGCCTCCTCAACCAAGGCTCGACTCTGGCTAGAGTAGCTGTGAAGGTAATGAACACGCTTGCAAACTCCGTACCTTTAGAACGAAGTTTCTCTGCTATTAGTTTCATACACATGAAAGCTCAAAATCGCCTTACCCCTATGCACGCGGACATACAGGCCTTCATTTTTATGAATAATCGCGTATTAGATCGCCTTAAGGATTAGAAGTACGCGCATAAAAAGCGCTAGGCGGATCTTAAGGAGAAGGACTAGCTAGAACTTAAAGATTCGTACCTCGAGTTGTTTATGAATGCGCAGGGTAAGAAGGTCTGGATGGATAGTGTGATGGCCTCTGCCAATAGAGATTTCAAGTGGGAAGGTGTCTTGTAGTCGACAGGTGATATATTGGGGGTTATACTGAAGTGGAATCAGTGGTTGGAGACTAGAGTGACAGGAGACCAGGACTGTATGAATGCTCGTACTTAACTATTGCCTAAAAAGGAAGGAGGAAATTTGTATGGTACAGTTTTGTACGTATAGAAAAGTTATACATACGTACAGCTACCTAAAATACAGTACGTACGTATGTACGTGTATAGAAAAATGCATCACTACTGCCGGCACTGTACTGTCTGTGTCGTCGATACTAACAACAATGCAGCTAGCACTATCCCTGATTGGCCTTGCCTGCCCTGATGACCCTGAAGACATTGGTCTTAGAGCTTCCCCTGCCTGCAAAGATAGTGCTAATAAAGATATCATCGGCACTGGTCATACCTGCCCTAATAATGCCGACGGCAACGCCGCTAGCATTGCCCCTATATGCGCCGACGATACTAACGACTATAAAAGTTCCTCGTATCGCTAAGGGCATGCCTTTAAAGTCATTCTATGACCTACTTGGTGGCATCTGCTACATTTAGGTTATGCCTTTGGCCGTACTATTACCTAAACTACCTCAAATGCACTTAGCTCTCTCTAGGTACTTAATTGCGGTCTACTAGTAGTCGAGCCAGCGGCTATTTAATTAGGTTAATGCCGAGGCTCTAATAGTAACTAATAAATACTATAGCGATTAAGGTGCTAATATATATAAAAATACTCTAAGCGAAGGGCTTAACCTTATTCTTATAGAGCCTTAAGAGTATAGGCGCAAGGGAGGCTATAAGATCAAAAGAATATATTAGTATAACTAGGTAGGTTTTCTTTTAAGAGCAGCTTCCGCTATTCTTTAACTTTACGTAAAGCTTTATAAGATACCTAGCTATATATAGCACTATATAGTAATCTAGAGAGCTTAATTAGTATTCTTATTTACTAGCTCACTTAGTTAGATCATAGTTCGGCTAATTAATTAAGGAGCGCATACTTTATAGCCCTCTAAGCCTTAAAGAGATCTAATATAGATTTCTTAAGGTGGCTCTTAAAGAGCCTATAGATACCCTTAACCCGCGAGGTAACTATATTACTAAAATAAGGGTATTAATTAACCTAAGCCTTTATTAGCTTTTCCTTATATAAATTAAGCTAATTAGCCTTAATATAGCTAACCTCTTTAATATATTATAATAAGTAGCGCCTTTTAAGCTCTTATACGCGCTAATTAAAGGCCTTTTTATCTAGTAACTTTATAATTAAGTGCTAGTAATTAAAAAACTTACTTTAATTACTTAGGCCTTACTAATAGGCCTCTAATCCTTATTAGTAGCGCATAAATATCAGCTAGTAATAGCAGAGAACTACCTTATTTATATACTATAGGCATAAAAGAGAAATTAAAGATAAGAAATAAATCTCTATGGCATTTATATAAGCCTTATCGCGGTCTATTAAGATAATAAATAAAAGCCTTATATTATAGAGTTTATATAGGGACCTAAGCTAGTCTAAGACCTATAGGTAGTCCTACTTAGTCTCGCTACTAAGAAATATAAAGGCGATATAAAATAATTACTAATAGGCATTAATACTAATTATATTAAGCAATAGCATCTTATATTTATTTATCTTATATATATAGTCGAGGAAAAGTAGGTCTAGATAAGCCTAGAGGTATGTTAATAACTCTAGGTGAGCGAATAACATAGCTATAACTTAGTTATCTAAATTAAGCTATATCCGGCTCTAAAACCCTTCCTTATCTAGCTAGTTAGCAAAGGCATATATAATGCTTTATCCCTTATATAGCTCTTATTTAATATCTATGATATAATTATAGATATCTTACTAGGTTATAATAATATTTAAGTTCTAATAGATATAAATCCTAATATCCTTTAGCGTTACTCTGGCATTTATAAGGCGGCTAATTATTAACTTATCTATATTAAAGAGCTACTAATAGACTAGATAAGCCGATTTATACTAGCTTAGCTCGTGGTTATATAAGGAAAATCAGCTATCTAGACAATGCCTTAAAGACTAAGTCGCCTTATCTAGGGATTCCTTCGCAATAATTAAGAACTAATAATTAGTTCCTTATATAGTAGTCTTACGCTAGCGATCTTTTAAGGCGCTAGGTAAATAACACTACTAATTATATATATAACGTACTTGATAAGCAAGCGCCGCAGTCAAGCAAGCGCCGCACTTTTTTTAACCCCCTCTAGAGTTATCGCGATAAAAATACCATAAACCATTTAATTAGTTAAAACTACTCACTATACTCTTCCCCAGACGTCTCAATCACTACCT
>WESN01000226.1:0-24804 GCA_011033385.1 Fusarium cf. solani
CCAAGCTTAAGGGCAAGCCCCGAACCACTCTCATTCAGTACTAATTCACGTACATTGTCACTGCTCCCGTCATCCTCGTTGTCGCCTTGGAATGGGGTAGCGAGAATCCTGTGACCACGAGGGGGATAAGAAATACAAACCAGAGCTTTCTTCTCGTTTGTGATGAGAACTAGTATACATACTAATAACTGCCGGCACTCACTTTGCGACCCTGGCAAGAGTCTCTCTCCATACCCTGGGCCTGATCCCGGTTGCTTTGCCGCTTCCATCTAGCTTAAACTCAAAGTCGTCAATGCCAATGCCGCCGTACTTGAGGGCATCCACTCCGCTCCATGACATGCAAAGATCAACCCAGGGATCGACGCTGCCCGGTAGAGGCCTATTAGCCTAGATGTCTCTATTGTCTAATGTCAATACCAGATTGAAGCAACACCAATTAGGATGATCTAGCCGGCGACTGTGCTGGTATCGCCTACCCTATTTAGATCAGTGTCTCCGATTTGCTANGCAACACCAATTAGGATGATCTAGCCGGCGACTGTGCTGGTATCGCCTACCCTATTTAGATCAGTGTCTCCGATTTGCTATGACAACCTTGAGCATCAAAGTCTATTACATCTCGCCTCTACACTAAATGCCAAGCAACTGTCGATTTCAACTGTGAGGTTGCACCCATCCACTCTTACATAAAGGCTCCCTCAACCAGGCCGGTCTCACGCCGGTATCACGCTGGTCGGCTATCCGATTCCGCTGTCAAGCTTGATCAACCAATACACTGTGCCCATGTACCAGAATTGTGTACTGGTCATTCAAACATCATGCCCCAGAACAGTCCCACGCTTTCTCTCATCCTTGGCACGACGTCGGTCAAATAAAGGAAGCTTTTTTGACTTCAAGCTAGTCGTTGATTTTCATCTCAGTCTTGGCCTCGCTATCGAGGTTGCCATGGCCATGAGGAGGAGGGCACGTGTAGCAACGATAAGCCGTTGCTGGCCCTACCCAACATCCAACCATTGACTCCATAGAAGCCAGTACATCAGACATACGGGTTACAAGCACTCTGGAAACGTAAAGCTCATAAAAAGCCCCCGGTGAGATGCGTCTCAGGCTCATCATCGCCATTTTTGACGCCAAAGTCGGTCATCAGCAAGGGATGGCATATTTACACGGGAAAAGACAGCAAGGCATAATCAAGAGGTCATTGTCTCCGGTGCCATACTGAAGAGAGCAGAGGGAATCGCCGACAGCTTAGGTTGCATAGCATGTTTGCGAGGGGTTCGCAATACGGCTGAGAAGGCGCATTTGGGTGTTTAATGACAACAACTGCATAAGGGTGAGGGGTTGGTCATCTGAATGTGTGGTTGAGGGTGCACGCTGGCATGCCGCGGCAGTTGGTTGANGTGAGGGGTTGGTCATCTGAATGTGTGGTTGAGGGTGCACGCTGGCATGCCGCGGCAGTTGGTTGATTTCGGGCGAGTGGACGAGGGGGGCGATGTAGGCAGAAGAGCGAGTAATTGGTGATACGGCGCTCATGGTCGGCGCACTCGATGCATTCTTCGTCGAAAACAAGTGAGGAACGTGGAAGAACAGGACATACTTTTCTCGTCCGCTTCGCTGGGCGAGGCAACATCAATATACCCCATGACAGAACCGGGGCCGTTGCGGCAGGACCTGTTTGAACAAGCATCGCATCAGGCAACCGCGAAAGCACGAAGATTACCGAAAACTATATTGTACATATATGGAAGCATGTCATCTTCATCTTTAATAACCCAACTTTCAAACATGGAAAGCATACTCTTACGAAACCCGTCGTACTCAACGGCCTCGCCGAGTTTTCTCACTAGGAATGAACCGACTTTAACGAGACCCCCAGTCATTAGTTATTGGCGCCTCTAACCTTCTTGCGTGATCGTCCTAGGCCATGGATATTCTTGCGCTTCCGAGACTCTTTGGCCTCAAACTTTTCGAACTCATCCGGGGCAATCTCTCGAAGCACGGACTCATACTCCCACGTTGAGTCGGCGGAGGGGCAGCCAACCCACTGGACCCGATACCGGTAATGGGAGTCCTTGGGGTTGTCGGCAGGCTGGGTGCTATTAGGGGCTTTGGCACTCTTAGGGACCTTGGCACTCTTTGAGATCTTGAAGACATGGTAAAGATCCAGTCCGGTCGCAGTGTCGCGTCCCCCGAGCCCGTCCCAGTACTTGTAGACGAGGGCTGGGACGTCTTCCTGCAGATCTCTTTCCGCTTCCCAAGTTGTCTCACCACCCTCCCACTCAACTTGAATCTCAACAGTCGAGACTTCAGCATCGACGCGATGGGCATTGAACTTGTTAACCTGTGACTCATCCATCGAGGCAGGTGCGGCAGCGGCGTCACCATCCACCCAGGCATCTTTTTTGTCCCTCTGCTCGTTGGTGCTCTTCGGCTCGTTCCGTTCGGCGGCGCCAGGTGTGAGGCGATCGACGTTGGCTTTGGCGGGGTTGCCGATGTTGGAATTTCCTCTGAGACTTCTTCTCAGGCCTTTACTATGAGCTCCGGTGCCAGCATCAGACGGCACCCTGCGACTATCGACATTCTTGTCGCGAACCGTGGGGATGTCACCCTCCTTGGTGGGAGTACCTGTAGCCATTGTCCGGTCCCTGGCTCTCAGCAGTGAAGCATGCACGTTGTAGGGGTCTAATCACGGTCAGCTTGATGTCGCGCGATGAGGTTTGCGCCGAGACAGTACCTGAAGCAACACACGGGAGCGCAGGATATAATCTCCTTTCTCGTTTGCTCTGGGTATGTGATTGAGGTTGATGCGGCAAAGTGATAGCGTAGTAGGGCGTCACTGATGTTGGTCAAAGCCGCGACTTGGTCGAGCGCGTTCCTACGCGACGCGGTTGCTCAATAGAGGAGGGGGCTGGTGAACAAGCCACAGGCAGGTATCTTCAGCCACACAGCCTCGAATTTGATGTGGAGGCTGTTGCCCAACACAGGTATAATTGCTTTTTCTGATTCTCTGGATGATTCGTGGCTGCTTATTCTGTACTTCCGAGTTGGTGATGAGTACAGTGCACAACTCGCCTCCATTTATGATTGACCGTTACACAAGATGCAATCTGTCATAATTAGATGATTTTATGTTTTATGCAATTTATGAAAGGAGGCTTGCTTGGTTGTCGGCTATGCAGATGTTTGCCTCTTATGTTAATGATATTGATGTTTAGAATCGACTACCTGTCTTACGGCCGACCTTGTCTACAGTTAGACACCCGGTGGCGGCTTTCGTCGCCTCAGGTAGTAGACAGTCGAACTCAATGGAAGGCTTCGTCTGCTTGTAACGAGAGAGTTGCTTCGTGGTTTCTACTATGACAGGGCGAGGCGTGACAGGTTTTGCATTTGCCCCGAAACAGAATTACAGTCTCACTAGTCCTGGACTTCAAAAAATACATCCCAGGCTTTTCAGAGATTGAAGATAGTATAAGGCGGCAATCACTAGATCATGCAATTGCGTGGCATCAAGAGCGAGCAAAGGGCTGTGTCATGTTTTAGTCTGCAAACAGTTGTGATGCCATGGCCTTCTATATAGTATGGACAGCAAAAAGCTGCGCTTCTGATAGTCGAATAGACTGGGCGAGTTGTCCAAGGGACACGAGATATGACTTCTGTGGGGGTAAGTGGAAGGCGCAAAACACCATGACGCTAAAATGTTTGAGGAGGCGGATACGATTCTTCTAACTCGGGGCCTTTTCCACAAAGATTAACGGTCTAACGTAATACATGTGACGCCGTGCGCTACGTAGCTAGCATAGGATGCTTCGGCTTGTTGTCCGCGCCGTCTACTCGCAACATTCCTCACAACCTCCGTCACCACTTCCACCACTAGCTCCACACCGGCGATAAGGGCGGTCACCTTGCATTTAGTACATGTGCAACTTATTGTGTGTTCATCGGGTTGAATATGGCCAGAGCGGTGCTGATGCCTCGTTACAATCAGGCTCCGGAGCGAAGTCGCAGGAAAAGGGGTGGTGGCTAAGTTTCCTGACAGCTCTTGGTCAATCTCACTAAAAGTCTGTTCCCAGTCAGTCCTCTCCTCAACCAGGACTCAAGACCCATGAATATCGTGGCTTCCAGACTCCTTTCAGTGCCGTTTCTTCCGTTAAGACTATTCCCACTAGGCCTTTCTGTCTGCCTCGCTCACTTCAAATCGTCCATGAGATAATCGTCAACTTGTTTGCCTACGACTGGCCTGATTGCGAGCCCCCTGGATTCGACAATCCAGCAACTTTGCCCAGATGGAATTTTGCTTAACGCTTGCAGAAATTGTGGTTTCTACATGGTCTGCCTTCAAATCCCTAGCTGAAGTCTTTGCCTCTCATGCCTCGATGTTGTGACGAGACATGGCTTAGGAGCTACCTAGACGTTCGATACTAGGATTTCACGTAAACTCAGAGACAAGATACATGTTCGGGTCCGAGAGTGAGCCATCTTGTCGCGTGGGGATGCTAGCTAGTTCTTGTAGCGGTGGAACATGAGCCTTAAAAAGATTGGCTGCTGGACGTCGCTCGGTAGCATATGTGGTATGCTTCCTTCAGAGATCCTCACTGGGTTAAGCTAGACTGAGAGGAATGGCTAAGCGATATGTGCTATGGCAGCATAGTAGCACTCGGGATATGAAAATAATTGAGAGAACTGCTTGGCTAAGAAATTACTGTGAGATGTCGATGATCCTAAAGCCAGGGACTCCCAGAAGGAGCTTTGAATTGTTTTCACCAAGTTATGGAGCACGGTGGGATCTCATCCCTGATCACTTACCCATCGGGTACACATGGCTCGTTGCAACACAATAAAAGGACTTGCAAAATAAAACGAATTCTCGGTGCGGCTTCAAAGATCTAATCCTTAGTAGACTCCTAGAAGACTGATGTGGGAAATCTCATCAGTCTCTTGCAGTGACCGCCATCAGATGGATGTGAGAGATCCATAGGCTGTGATTGAAGGGAAAGTCAAAACGGAGCACGTTTTAAGCCTGAGTGCTTGAGTAGGCTGCTTGAGTTGGAAAAACAACGCATAGATACGACAAGTCTCCTTAGTAGTAGTTCTTAATTCAGAATGAAGGTAGTGACTGTTTCAAGCAGAAGCAGAGAGGTAATAATAACAACAGCATCACTTAGGCTTCCTCCCCCAGACGAAGTAGATCGGCATATAAAGATGAATCGACGGATCCTGAAGGTCCTTTCTAACCTTGGCTACATATATCTGAATTTCCTTCTCCTTCCAGTCCATGACGGTCGAAAATATCCTAGACGTATACGACTCAACCGCTTGAATCTGTTGGATAGTCTGATATTTTCCAATTTCCTTGAGCTTTGGATCCCTAGGCCAAGCACCAATCGGCATCTTCCACGTTAGCGACGACGAAGCACTTAGTTGGACAACAACATACCTTGCGCACCTCCTGCTTCACCTCCACAAACCCCGCCTTCTCCATCTTATCCTTCCAGTCTACCGCACCCTCAAGAGGCTTTCCGAACTTGATACACCCCTCAATCAGGAGCTTCAACCAGCCCTGGGCGCTCTCGGCTTTCTCGGCGGTGCCATCGTCAGAGAGCCAGCGGGGGTACACCGCCTGGAACTCGACGTATCCGCCTGGTTTTAGGTGCTGGAATGCGCGGCGGAAGAGCACATCATCGTCGCTGATACAGCCTTCAATTTCGCGTGCGTGGATAAAGTCGAACGGCTTGATGTAGGGCCAATCCGCCTCAAAGTCGTCGACCTCAAATATGCAATTTGGAGGAGTCCTAGATCATGTTATTACGTGTAGCTTGCAGGATTAAAAGGATGGGTTACCATTTGGGTTGAATGGGACTGAGATCCGTGCCAATAACCTCTGCGGACGGGTATTCACTGGCATCTTCATCAGCAAGACGAGAATTTCATCGCGTTTCGAGGAGACGAACTCGGCAAAGTCCATTGCCCATATCCCGGTGCCAGTACCAAGATCAAGGACACGCTGGACGGTCTCTGGGATAGGCGCTCGGAAGAGTTTTCCGCCAAGTAATAGGCGATATACATGATGCGCGAGATCCATGCGGTCTTGCTCTGTCTCGTCATTGGGCTGTTGTCTCTTAGTGCTATCTCTATACTAGAACTGGTAGATACATACCAAGATATAGGTGCCTGCACGGAATGCATGATAGCGACGTCCATTCTAAGATCCTGTTGTAAACTACTGAAAATGAAATAGCATGTATGCTAATACTCACCTCGTATCTTAAAAAAGAAGGCGTCGGTCAGGTAAGTGTCAGAACGGCTCCTCAGTGCACGCACTTGTAACTGATAACGCTCGAGGCCAACGATGTTTGATAGCTAGCTGAATTCTCCCTAGTGTCATGGTCAACAGCCGGTCCTTGGAGCCGCAGTCGAAGACTTACGAAGCAGCGTACGCCGAATCGTCATCGTGAGGATCCTATGACATGGTCAGCCGGTAGACGAATCGGAAATATGCCACTGCTCACATCTACCTCTAGAGGATCCCCCGCCAGGATGTCCTGCGGCGGCGGTGTCGCGGATTCCTCTCTCTCCTGTGCGTTCATTGTTGAGGTGAACGGTTGGAAACAGTTGACGAGGGGGTGACAGTGGGGTCATCAGGCATTTAACAGGGCCAAAGCATGTGGGATGCTTCATCAATGAGAGCCAATCAAAGCAAGATGAAAAGTACTTGCCGTCAGGACTCACTAAGCCAGGATCAACATTGCTGTGAACAAGGGTCCCCATCCCATCGTACTACTTTGAGGGCTGTGGAGCGTCAATACGAGTTCAATGGCACGACAGCAGGTACCAACCATTCCTAATTCAGCTAAGCCCATCAGCGGGACGCTTCTAGGGCGAATGGGGACTAGAGCCGCGCGCCACCCCCGGTCGAGAGCTGTTGGAAAATCTACTTGCGGGAAGACCACTGAAGACTGTAGGGTAGGGCCGCCCGCGTCTCTTGGTTTACGCATGTTGCAGGTTCACAATACCGTACGACCGATGCCATAAAACAAATGATCAGAGGAAGAGGAAAGAAAGGTCCAGGAAGTCGGTTTCAGGCATAAACAAGACACAAACTCAGCTTAAATCAGCAGTAAGCTGCTTCGCAGGGTGGCAAGCCTAATCTTACCAGATTGAAAACATTTTCAGGTCCAGTCCTAACTCAGATCCAGAATCGGAGTTAGCAGTGGTCGAGGAGCCTAACCATGCGTCAACCCCCCCTTCAGATAGTACGACATATTTTACCAACATCTGATGAGACGTGCAATTTGTGTTGACGTGTTATGCCAGACATCAAGACCCCTGATCCTATCTAGCTTGTTGAAAGCTACAACAAGTTCTACCTTGCCCAGGAGAAAACGACTGAGCTGCCATTGCATCCAAGCATGGAACCACCCTCTCTGAGTTTATGAAGTGGAATTCAGGCACAGGAAGAAACTGTGTTGACTTCTGGGCTGAGATGTGGGCTTGTGTATTCACAATCCTACCGTGGGCTGAGACTGGAGCTGGTCTCGGGTCTTGGTCGAAAGCGCCTTGGCTGGAGGAGCAGGTCCGGCCGAGTTGGGAACGGCGTCGCTGTCGTCGTCGCTGACCACTGTGGCGGTAGGACAGGAGAGTGCCCCGGAAGGGTGTTGGACGATGTCGCTCGCAGGTTCGGGCTTGGAGGAGGAGATAATCGAGTCATTGACGGACGTTGTCAAGTGATGTTGCTCGGCATCACTGTGCCCAGGGCCGAGAGAAGCACACGAGAAGGGGGTGGAATGCAGGAAACGACAGTGTCGCGAGCAGATTCATATCTTGCAGTCGGAGCCTAGGTACTTGTTTCAAGGAGCATGTCGGTCTTGGTATCATGGCGGGGACAAGAGCCTTGACAATTGACGCGTCCAACAAGAGTCGATCTAGAGTGGACTCCTCCCCACGTCGTGACCGGAAAGTTGGGAAGGAAATCACAACCAACAGTAAGCAGCCACCCGAGCGCTTCCGGGTCCCAAGAGGAGGATAACCTGGGTGGTGGCTGGCTCGCTACCGACTTGCGCAGAGGGTCTGGTGAGTGGCCAGCACTGCCAGCTTTGATTCGATTCGCATCCATCATTCTTCATTGCGCAGTCGCGCAACGTGGGAGGAAAAGGCGACCATCGCTCCAAGGCCCGGGAGACAGCTCCGAGACGGGTACTTCTGGGGTACACCCCCGAGCGTCTCCCCCTCGACCTCCTCATGAGTCAGGGCGCGTCTGCGCAAACAAGAGGACATTACCACTCTCCTCCCCTGCTGTGCCGTTGCTTTGCAAAAAGAAACAATTCGCCAGGTTTGTCGGGTATGAAGAGTTATGCAGTAAGCGCTGAATAGTTGAATTAGTTCAGGTGAAGGGGGTTCAAAAATATTATGGCAGACGGCGGCTGATGTTGAACAATAGCTCGATATTATTGGTCAGAGCAGGCCCACTATAGGGGCTGTCAGCCGCATTAGGCAATACTCTCACTTGGGAGAATCGGGGCTCTTTCAGTTATCGTTTATCATGCTACAAGGCTACCAGGCGCTCTGCACAACAGATCCTGATCCTGCCCCGCCGTACCCTGCCACTTGAAAGCACCTTTGCCTTCGCCAAGAATTACAGCTTGCCGCCAGCATAAGGAGTTCCTTTAGGCTACCATGGAAAGTGCGCACAGATTCAGAGTTCTTGCCGTCGGAGGCAGCTCTTACATATCGACAACAGACAATCCAGGCGTTGTACTCAAGGGGTACCAGATCTGGGGGGATGGGAGAAAAGTTCTCGATTACTACGAGGATCCCGAGAACCCTAAAACATCTGGTGAAGAGGACATGGAGCGAGAGGCTGCCGTCTACAAACATCTCGGCAACCATCCGCTTATCCTCCAGTTTATGGGCCTGCAAGAACTCCATCCCGGCATCCATTCTCTCCGCCTTGAGCTGGCTCCTCTAGGCGATGTTCGCTCCTACATCAAACAACATCCCAACGGGCCTCTTTCTCTGGATATACGCCTACGTATGGCTACGGACGCCGCCCGAGGCCTGGCTTATCTCCACTCGAAACAAGTCCAGCACTGCGACCTAAGCTGCCGCAATCTAATGCTATTCGACAACTTCCAGGTGAAGCTTGGCGACTTTGGTGCCGCCTTGATCGAGGGACGATATTTCCCGGAGACATTCTGTGAGGAGACACAGTACGAGCTTCCATTACGAGGACGAGAATTCGAGAGTCGACCAGCCCGAAAAAGGGAACTTTTCGCTCTTGGCTCTGCCATCTATGAAATCACCACTTGGCAACGCCCATGGGAGGGTCTCGAAGATGACGAGGTTGAGGCGAGATACGGGAGAGAAGAGTTTCCCGAAGTCGGTGACAACGTAGCAGGATCTATTATCACAAGCTGCTGGAAAGAGAAATACGATAATGTAGATGAGGTCGTCAGGGACTTGGAGGAGGAGATCGGACGCCTCACTTCTGCCGACGAGGTTATTGTGAGGGTGTAGTAGACGACCAATGAGAGTTGAAACCACACTGCTGTTGACTATTCGCTATCCAGGTCTGAAGTCTATACAATCAAAATTCCAAAGAGAAGAAAACTGTATCGCTATGCTCTCAGGAAATAGGGCCTCAAACGCAGAGACTCAGCCGCGTCTCTCGAACCCTATCGATCTTTGACCATAGGGCGCCACGACAGAACCACATAAGAGCCCATGAAAGAGAAACCGCAGCAGCTAATATAGAAACTATAGAAAGATGTAATTTAGTAGCGCTCAGAGCCGATCATAAGTGGGTGGACTATCGAATCTATCCAACTTCGATCCGGCTTGGAAAGTGATGGTCTATGACGCCTAAAGCACAGATTAAAATCAACTCTTTGTTTTTCTCAGCCAGATCTCGACGCCTTAACATCCTGGCCACCCACGCGTAATTAGGCCCCGTCTAAAGTATAAACAAGTAAAGATGACGGGGCCAACATCTCGGTCGTGGATACCTCTACTGCTAGGAAGCGGAGGGAGAGCGATAGGAGGACTGATAACACCCTGAAGGGAACAGCATCGCATGATGATGCGGTCAAGACACCACGAAGGTGGTCCTGAAGAGTGGTGGTGCCGTGGTGGAACACGTTAGAGGCCTTCGGGTTACTCCCATCTATCCTCTGGGGCCAATCACATAGATGTTCATTCTTTCGTAGGCAGGGTCCTGTATCTCTGCTCCGAGTCTTTGACAACATCATCCATTGTGTCATATGCTACCTTTCAGCATCCTAAGATAATAGACCCTACTATATTGCCATCAACAGCTAAGAACTCTTCTCTGCTATATTTTCTGCAAACCTCATCGTCCGACAGACCCTACCACGTCCATTTCCATATCGTGATCCCATAGATAGCCAAACCAAAGGCAAAGATATCTCTTTCCTGGCTAGGGCGGTTATTAAAAGCACGACCTCGTAATAGAAGCTCATACTATAGTTCCTCGCAGGATATCTCTAGAAAGCCGCGGCCCTCAATTAAGGCGGCACCAAAGTCGTCAAGTTTCACCCCGCGACCTTCGGACAGTAGTAAGTGGCAGCAGCTTAGATAACAGCACTGTACTTTCCCGGAATGGACGATCAATGGATAGTTGCTCAGATATTTGTAGACCTCACGCTCTCTCAACATGCCAGCATCGCCTGATGTTTCAGCAGTTTCCGGGCCCTAAAAACAGTCAGGAACGCGCCTCCTATCCTCCTAGCTTTGATAGCCCTCTCGAGCCACCTTGGTGGCATCTGTTGTCGATATGTAGAAGCTGCCTCAACCCCCCTTGGTAATGACATTGGATCTATGGGCACGTTCTATAGTAGGAGTAGGCGTAGGCGTAACAAACCCCTCGATACTAACAACAAGCTGCCATGTAGGCGAATGTTTTTAGGAAAGTATTTCTTCGCTAAAGAACAGCATATCTCGGCCAAAATTTCAGGAGAGAACCGCGCAATCTTGGAGACATGCTCGCCATCGAGAGTAGTCGCATGGCCGAGATATCAATGCAATTATGCCACTGCGACAACAATGCTAATTTCTCTGATTCTTAGCCTTGGGAAGCGAAGAACGGCTGGCAGCTCCCTGATGGTTTTTGCCACCTGCAGTGGGTGATGGCAATTAGGGGCATTTTCACTTTGTTCATATCCATGTGCATATCCATGTGAGATGCTCATTACGACCTTCGCAGTAGACAGGCCAAGTAATGGCTGGCTCCCCCTGAGAAGCTTTGCCACACTGCTGAGTTCTCACCGTCGAGAAACCCCATTTCATGCCAAAAGGTGGGCTGTATGAGACCTAGCTCTAACTCTACAGTAGGGAGAGTTTGACTAATATCCTGTTTTCCAGTGGCTTTTTGGAGACTGACCCCCTTTCGACGCATGCGTTGCACATTTCACAAACTCGCTGTTCCTTTCATGGGCGCATTTGTAGTGGATATACCACTGAGTACAGGTGCTTCTTTGAGGAGGCATTTGCTTCGATGAGCGTGGACTGAATTATAGTTGGTATTCGGCTTTGAAATATGGTAGACAATGACATGCGGTCTTACCTTGAGAGACGGGTAGACAGTTGAAGTGAAGACGAATCAGGGGGCAAATGAAGTAAGTGATTGAAGAAGGTCCTGGATCGTGTCGTGAGCACTCCAGTATAGCGTTTTAATGTTGTTTACTTTCCCTTGACTGTCCTGGGCAAGTGAGGCAGTCTCGTGTATGCAAGCCTTCATGCAACCGTAGACCGCGCCGTTGTTGCGACCCTGGTAAGACACCTTCGGTTGCCAGGCCACGAAAGATGTCGGAGGAGCCAGAGTGTAAGGGTGTTGAGTGAATCTCCTGCTCTTCGGCAGCCCGTGACGTGTCGATATTACAGTGTGATGCAGGTTCAGCGTCAGTGTGTCGGGTTTGGACTTTCTCGAATTGATTCTAAAATTGGCTGCGAAGTGGGTCTATGTACCATTTGAAATCCTCGAACTATTCATGCAGACACTTAATCAGGCAGGTTAGTGACACCAGAACTGTCGCAGATGGTGGACGCCTTGCCACGTCAGCTTCTTGGCCTCGGACCAATCGGCGCATGAATCCGCTTGCCGTCTTACATGCCCAATCTCCTTAGTGAGCTCTACAGGATACTAACCGTTATTGGCTTAGATCCTTGCACAATACCCAATGGTCTTCGCGCGGTCAAGGAGATACCCTGTTGACTCTCGATTGCCCGCCATCCAGTACAAGCTCTATGCCCCACACCTCCAGTACAAGCCTGAAATTTCCTACCTTGTCACAAGCTCACAAATGCTCGCCCCCCCAGCCTTTGTCACAAACTTCACCTCCTTTTTGCCAATCTTGATTCTCAAGTCACAAACTCCCTATGCAAAGCCAAGGCGTTCTTTGTGAGGGCACATCCCACGCCCCTGAGGCTGGGCCAATAGGACCTTCTCCTATCCTGGAACCAGAGCGCACAATTCGCGATGCGACAGCGCTATTCACGGAATGCCTTCAAAAGGAATGGACTCGGCAAAAAGCCCCGTACGGATTCGACGATGCCCTTGAAGCGGCGCTTTCTGCGAGCGAAGACCAAACTGAACGCATCTTTGCTGACGCTGGAGGTCGCGCATGGCTAGCTTATTACCTAACACTTGGCATAGCGGGGTCTCGCCCCCGGAGGAAATTAAGCGAATTCCAAGCGCTCTCGAGGGAACAGAGAAGACAGGTCGCGGTATCAGTCGCGAACTTCGAACCGCATCCCACCGTCGCTTCTGCCATACGGGGGCTCCAAAGGCCAAGGCGTCGTCGCCAACGTCGCCGTAAGTTAAACATGCTCCGAGAACCCCTCTCCTGCTGACCCATTACGTTAGATCCCGACCGAGGAGAGAGCGCCGCAGCAGCAGTGCCGAACACGCCGTCCTTGATCTTGCAAGCCCCAACCACGCGGAGCAGCCCGCCAGAGAACACATTCACGGCACCTGATACCGCAGACGCCCGCCGTGAGACGAACCGTATGTCGGCCTCGAACGAAACGGCGAACTCGCAGATGGCAACATTGGACTCTTCAGAGCACCAAACGGCGTCGGGACCCCTTGCCGAATACCTCGCCGATGTCTTCCCCCCATTCATGTGCAGCGCGATCCGCAAGAATGGCGACAGCGCAGCCGTGGAGATGGTCTTTCCTTACTTCCGCGACGATGAAAAGGTCGTCTGCGCTATGAGCCTTTCAATCCTGCCAAACAAAGTTCAGTACCTGGCGCTGAAGTTGTTCGGCTGGCATTTGGAAAAGGATGAAACGGAGACGTTTCAGTACCTTGTGTCAGAGGACGGTGGTGGTATTGCGATGCCTGGGGAAACCATCGTCTTACAGGGCGCACGAGACAAGGCTCTCTCGGACTTGCTCGGCGATCAGGTGAGGCACGCGGTCACAGCTAGTCTTATGCGCAAGGAGGAAGTCCGACAAGCAGTTATGAATACTAGATGTGTGAGAATGCAGATCAGCCGTGATCCGCGCCATGATGCTATTCTCACTCTAAATTTGGCTTTGCAAGAAGCATTTCTGCTTCGAACGAAGTTGTACGAAAGAGGATAGTCAATCAATCATACGCCAACATAAGATGCTAGCTGCTAGAGAATCACGAAATAACGCCACTATGCGATGCTAGAAAGTCTTTACTTCTCTTGCTTCCCCCCCGGGGCCAAGAAATACCAATACCCAGCCCGCGAGCAATTGCCCTTCCCCAGTGTTCTTCGTCACAGTTCTGTTTTTCACCCATCCATCATCACCACCATCACGCATAAGAGTGACCTCCGCGCAATTGCGCCAGCATACTATCCTGCCCGTCCCTTTAATAGCATGGGGAGTTTTAATCCAGTCGGCATCCGCGGCGGTGTTATGTTCGTCCGAGAGATCCTCTTCAGTGAACTATAGGATAACAAGATATTAGAGCTTGTAGAGCGGCCAGGACTGAACGGGATTTACCATAGATATCGCTTGGCGCAACCAGATTTGTGTGAAGTAACTAAGGGGCGTCGGGCAGACAAATATCGTGTGCGCGTCGAAAGATATTCAGAGCATCTGTCGCATGCAAATCGGTGGTGATCTCGCGTCGATGATATACCCAGCGCAATATTTCGAATGATGGCGATGATGTTGGCCGTCGTTGGAGGAGCAGAGGGAACCTAAGGTAGGATTTGGGCAGCGAGGTCGCCCGACACGTTGATGCCGACGAGCCATGCGTATAGCGGGGCGCACTCGGAGTGCCCACACCTGTCTTGGTTCTAGGTACCCAGCAACAAGAGGCGTAGCGAAAAATGAGGGGGACAGCAGAAGCAGACCCGGAGATTCGACCCACATAAAAAATTAACATCCTTCGCGGCATGTGTTGCCCGCTTCATTCCGCGCCTGCTCTAAGGTTTGCCTCAAAACATGACGCGGGCCGATGACGGCTTCATGCGTGGGTGGGAGGAAGATGCATGTGACATGAAGGATTTTGTCCTTTGCCATCTTCCAGTGGAGCGAGTGGGTACAAACTCGCGTCAAGGGCCTCAAAGTCTACTCTGACCTTGTGACAGTGGGGCAGAGGGGCAGAGGGGTGGATCCGGGTCCTCAGAGTCCCTGGCGCTCCCAAAATTGAGACAGAGAGAGACCTTGCTGACTTTCAGTTTGTGACAGTGGGGCTCTTGCGAGACACAAACTCAACTCTGACCTTGTGACAATGGGGCAGTGGGGTGGATCCGGATCCTCAGAGTCCCTGGCGCTCCCAAAATTGAGACAGAGAGAGACCTTGCTGACTTTCAGTTTGTGACAGTAGGGCTCTTGCGAGACACAAACTCAAGGGTTGTGGGGCATAGCTCAATTCATGAGAACTCCTCGTCTGCGTCAATAGCTTCTGTATGGCCAACTGCTCGGCCTTCATAGATTACTACCCTGTAAAAATCAGAGCGATCGGCTTAGTCTCCTTGAACACTTGCCGAAGGTCAATGCAACACTGGACGAGGACCCGGGCGGCCGATCTGCGAGTTGGATTAGGTCCAATGTTCCATGAGTGGGGAATAATGAGAACAACTTCGTTTTACGCTGACGGTGGACTATTGGTTGATGGTGTGGGTGCCGGTAGAGAGGGTGGAATGGTAGCTTACCACAGGCCTGTGTTAGAAACCGGGCTGACAACGACACGAAATCACTTACCACCCCACATGTAGATTAGAATAGAAGGGGAGGAAGGCCGCATATGATGGCCTGCAGACTTATTCCTCGTGTCTTCGTGGCCTAGCCTACCCACTCCTTTTCAGCTCTGGGAATCTTGAGACCACCTTGCTGTAGCTGCAAGGTTGTTGTGATATTCATGTTGACAAAATGGCCCAACCCAGTCACCTTCAACCGACCAACCTGCATCCAGCTAGGCTGAGATCTTGTCGCATCAGACAGAGGGGAGACAACATGAACAGGTTCCTGGCGTGTTCATGGCGTCCTGGTGGTCGATGGCACGGACAGGACGTATCCTTGGCTCCCATTACAAGCCTCATCTGCTCATGGGGGTGGATCGTGGCATAATTGAGCACATAAGAAACCCTAGGCTACATCTATATTTTCTATATGGCTAATGGCCCCTGTCTTCATGATTGGGCCTCGATGGTATCAGAACAACCCAGTGCTTTGCAAGTTCGTGTACCAATTGTCTGCTCTCACAGCCTTTTGCTACAATGTGAAATAGAAAGCGATAGCAATGGCCAAAACGTATAAACTGAAACGGTCAATATCAAAGAGATGCCGCTTGAAATAGACCCCTAATTTAGTCTGTGAAATTACGAGCGCTCGCATGAGACTTTGGTCTTCTCAACCGGGCCCTCACTTCAATGCTCTGCTGTAGTGAAACCCGTCCCAGTTCGCCATGGGCCTATGGTGGAAACCGGGCTGAGAACGACACGCAACCACAACGGAGGCAGACTAGAACAGAACAGGAGAGAGGCCGCATAAAGCGGGCTGTGAGCCGATGTCCTCGTGTATCTGATTGATCAATTGCCTTCAGCTCATCTCTCCATTTTGCTACTTCAGGGCTGTCGCGACTTCGCTGCTGCAACTGTAGGGTTGTTGTGACGTTCATGTTGGCGGAGTGGCGCGGCCCAGTCACTCCCAACAGTTGCTGCAGGCCAACGCGAGGCGAACACGGCCGCGGCCAACCTGCATGAAACTAGACCGAGATCTTCTCGCATTCGACAAAGGGGAGACAACAAGAACAGGTTCCTGACGTGTTCATGGCGTCCTGGTGGTCGATGGCACGGACGGGACGTATCTTTGGCCCCCATTACAATGCTGGCATTGCTGGTGCGAAGAATTCAGCCAGGTCGATATGGTACAGGTCCCGCGACTGTCTCTTCTGTTGCTTTCCTGGTCGACCAGCAAGAACTATATGAATGCCCTGCTTTCCCCGTTAAGATTCACAACACCACAACCATGCCGGGCCGTCTCGTCTGCAACTGCTGGTGTGAATGCACAGATTACATTCTCGATAATTCCGAGTACTGCCAGAAGTGCTGTAGCCGGTGTCAGTCTTAGTTCTGTTCATATCTTTGGCTTTTCAGAAGTCACCCCTTGTCTCATTTGAACCCAACGAATCCACGTAAGGGAGTCAGCTCGGTGAAAACTCCAGAGGCTACCTTCTTGCTTACCTATCTTATTCAAATTACCAGTGATCATCAATAGTCGGCCACTACATCATCTTGACCATATCCAACGTCCAACGGACCGACACTACTCCAAACCCCGACAGCTCAAACCCCTTGCCCTCTAAAGACGACAAAGTCAATAGTGACGAGACTCCTGCGGACGATCCCGGCTCAAACATCATCTATACAATGTCCCGTCAACAAACCGACACTACTTCGAGGCCCGACGGCTCGGTCCCTTCGCAGGTGTCTCCACAGACGCCTCCACCAGACGACAATGTCGATGGCGGAAAAGGACCTGTGGATGATTCTGGTGCAAACAAAGAGGATGGCGTAGACACTGAACATCCACACGATTCTAAGGACGACGACAAAACAGAAACAAGCGACTTGGACCATGTTCTAGATGAGGCTGAAAAGGAGATGACAAAGGACATGGGTTTCAAATGAGTGCACACACTCCTCGATTCACTATGATTTAGTAATCAACGGTCCCTACCTGCGTACATGCGCTCGTCTCGGAGTCGTGATGTGATGTGACTTCCTCAAGTGCCGTCTCCCTCAACGCTGATTGGCTTGTGCCAAAGAGACCAATTGAGCGAGTGCACAGATTAATGACGGGTTTTTTCAATGTGGGGCTGCAACCACGTGCGGCTGATTAGATAAAGGAAAGCTCTGGCACCCCGCGCTGTATCATCTGGCTCAATCCAGCACAATTATCTTGTCGATACCAGCGAAGAAGCTCTCACATCGATTCGCTGGTTTCAACGCACACCGCCAACGTAATGGCCAGGAATTGACTTTTGTCTTTTGTATATAAAAGCGACGCGCCCTCCTGACAGACGGCGATCACGATGATTACACTGCTGCATTCACAACAGCGATAAGCCTCAAGATGCTCGTTTTACGACGGAACGCAATTTTCTCACAGTTGGCGGGGCAGCTCTTCTGCCACTCTAAGGACCTGGATCCAGACAGGGAAGGTTTGCTGAAGCTACCTATCCTACTCACGCCCAAAGTGGCTTTGAATCTCCTTATTCGATTTTACAACACACATGTATGTACCGCCGTGCCTAGATTTTGGCCCACGCTAATCGAGACGTAGGATAAAAAGATAAAAGAATGGGCTGAAGAAAGAGGGTTCAGCATCGAGGATTCTCCCTTCCTTGGGCCGCAGATACTCTGGCTTCGGGCAGGGGACATCCGGATTCGAGATGATCGAGTTTCGATTGTGATTTTCATCCCCAGGCCAAAGATCACTGAAGAAAGGCAAGAGACTGCGGGTACAGACGAGGAGATTACCACCGGAACGACGACCACCGGAACGACGCCCGCGGGGCTGCAAGAACCACCTTTCAAAGTTGTAATCAAATCCCCTGTCAGTGGGCCAGTCTTTGCTGAATCTCCCGTCGATTGCGAAGTGGGCGACGTAGTCGTTCTTGAGGGAGGAGAGCAGCTACGGGTGAGGGCCGATGAGAGAGCTGCGTCGGCGCCGTCAGATGTCTGTCTGCTCTGCGCTCTGCATCGCACGAGCACGGTGGATATTAGGAAGAAAGATAACGGTCAAATATAAGAGATATGTTATGCTGACGGAAATCCAATAAAGCCGGCGTCGCAGTGCATAGTGAAATCGCTTAGAACTCGGTCAAGGTCAGAGAGGCATTGCTGGGAGTTCCAATCTGTACCGAAGTTGGCAGCCAAGATGCCCGTCATGTTGTCGTTCTGGTCCACGTTTCCGCGGGAATTCGGACGTGTAAACTCTCGAGGTGAAGTCCCATTGCAGGCCAGGTCATCTGACTGAAAGATGGGGCCGTGCTGCCGGCCAGGAAGGTGTGGGACGTTCGGAGATGACGCCGTTGACATGCCAGAGACGTTAGATTCCAGTTGTCCACGAAATGCCTGTATTGTTGGATCTGCTGAAACCCAGATAGACCACTTCTTTCTTATCAGGGACATCGGAGCCCCTAGTGGCATTACGAGTCTTCCGTCGAGCGTTGACCATTGTGGCTCCAGTGACAATGCAGCAAGGTTGGGTAACCCGATGTCGTGACAGATGGTGTGATATCTGCTTTCCCTATTAGTGAATGGTTGACCCAAAACCCAAAAGGCGTAAACGTACGGTACTTTCGTTAGAATGCTCTTAAGCCAGACTGCTGGGAACGGGATTTGGGAAGAATCTGGAGGAGCAAGCACCTTGCCGTGCAGCTTGGCGGCTACGTTCATGGTGATGTATTCCGCGTCTTCTGGGGTCGCTTCAGCTGCCTTGGAGATTTTGTAACAGTGCTCTGTGGTCCATTAGTCCCGCCAAATGAATGGATTGCGCCATGTACTTTACCTGCTAGCCCGTCGTATACGCCCATCGCGGCCACTCCATCAGTAACCAAGAGATGATTGACGATCTGATTAGCTAACCTCGCTCCGTTCGATGGCCGGTGCTTGCGGCCTTTGCGTCTCAGTTCTCTGACGATTCGCAAGCAAGCCAGATAGAACCATGTTGTCCAGCTTCTTCTGCGGACGTCGCACTTATCGCCTTGTATGTATTGATCAAGAGCTTTTTCAACCCGATCCAAGTAACGATCCAAATTTTCATCGTCAATCTCACGCAGAAGGCACTGTGAGACGACATTATCCACGCCAATCACTTCAACCTCTTTGTTGTTCTTCTGCCTCTTCTCCCTTTTCACCCTTTTAGCCTGCCCACTTTCTACCTTTTTCACCAGTCCATCGATAAGCCGGTCCAAGTGCGGCTTTGTTGCCATCCCGTCTTGTGTGGATATGGAAACGGCAGTCTCTCTGGATTCGCTCTCGGTACAGCTCGTAATTCCGTCGACATCTCCTTCAACTTGGCTGTCGGTGTTCGAATCACCTTCGTCTTTATCGCGTGGGCGGGTGGCGGGGCGTGTGAACGTGGGAAGCCGGGCTGTCATGCCTGTATCGCTGGGAGGGCCCGGGGCGAACCGTCCGCCAGACCCGTCGCGGCACATCTCCGAGTTTCCTCGGTTGTGCGAAGTGCTTGATGACACTGGTGCGCGACGCTCAAGACTACTACTGTTAGCGTCCAGCATGCGTGTGGCGATGAATGTGGTTGACAATACAAATCCTCGCTCAACTTCAGCTAGGTAACTCGTATGTACGTGTCGTAGACCAGTTGTGCCGTGGCAAGAACTCGACTAGGATGCACAGCATCGTGGGAAGGGGTGAAGCTACCCGTGACCGCATACAATGGGTGCTGTGCAAACTCTGAGGCAACTGGCAGGATATGGAACTCTACCGTTGCCCACTGTCCATCTTCGAATGCAATGCAGAACGAGAAGTGGTTTGGCTCCCCGTCCACAATGGTCCGGAGTCGCTGTTCGCCTTTGCTTGCAAGTCCGGGTGCGTTGAGCACCTCGTCTGACGATATGTGGTGAGAATTCCTCTCACCCATGGCGCAGGTAATTGTCATACTTTGATTGCACGATGAAGCCATCTGGCGAGGAGAGGATGAAAGGGTAGGGGGCTGGAAGCCAGAGAGCCTGGCTCTGAACCGACTCCACTTTTCTTGCGAAACTTCCAATGTTTCGCAAGAAAAGTGGAAATACACGTCTCGGACGGGTTGCATGCGCTAATGTACCTTCTGCGAGATGGCCACCCCAAGGGAGGGAGAACCGGTTGATCCTTGAGTCTTCCCCACCCAAGAAGATTCAACAATGACAAGACCGTATTTCCATGGGTGGCGCAGCGGCTCGGAAATGATCCCATCGACTTATTTGGCATTCAAAATAACGGATCACGTCAAGAGGAAGTAGAGGGCCTCAAAACACAAATACCCTGCCACCCCCGGAACGGAATTGCACTTCTGCACCTGCATCCGGTTGCCTTTTATTGTTCTTTTTCCGGCTTCTTTCCCATGTATGAACCATTCGCCTGCCCTCCCGCAGCCACATCTGATTGCCTTGTTTGTCTTCTTTCCATGCATGAAGCACCGTGGACCAAGGAACTCATTCAGGCTTCTCAATTTCTCACTGGATCCAATTGTCCGCCTTCTCCTTTCGCTCCCCACTCCTCACACCAGCGGTACACGCTCCAGATGAAGGCCTTGCGAACCACCCGTCTTCCCGACGACTCGACACGGGACGGGACAATTTGGGTTCAGGAACGAACTGAGGTGCGTTGAACTTTTGAGTCTCATTTCAATATATCCTGAGATTGAGCAGGTCATAATCAGTTACCGCAACGACCATACACCTCGGATCGGCTTGTTCGTGGAATCCGAAGCACCCATTCGACTCCCTCTGATCGACTTTGACAAGCCATCTGCTATCTCTAGGTTCTGGCTAAAATCAACTCGCTTAGCGAATCGTCTATTTGGAAGGATATGGTGTTGCGGTACAGACGATACAGACCTGGAGAAGAAATTGCCTCTGCTGGGGGCTTAGAACGGCGTCATGGCTGCCTCGTGCCTCTCAATGTGATCTTCTGGAAATGCACATTCAAACGGATGCCTGTAAATGAATGTCGGTGTGACTTGAAACTCCCCACGTACATATTTGGAGGCCGGGATGAGAATTTTCTCAGGCTGGTTTGAGAACATTATAACCACCCATCGTCTGCGGTGCAGCATCCAATGCTGCCCGTAACTTTTTTTCATCCCTTGAACAATACGATCACGAGCAAATCTCGACAGCGGCGTGACACTGGAGGTCGTTCTCCCGGCTCGGGAGTCAACACGTCAGCCATGTAGATGTCAGTTCTGTTTGGGTGGCTCGACGAGGACTACGGTTCGCCATCCTCAGCGGCTCGATCCTGCTTCCTGCCCACTACTCCCGATCTGCCCCTGGCTGTCCGGAGCCTCCCCGCTGGCGTTCTGCGTTGCGGGAGATCGTTGGACGCGTACCCAGGGGCCTGGAGCGAGACATGCTGGCAATGTTCACTGGTAAAGTGATGATAACGCTATTCATTGAGTACTCCGCGATGCCCTTCTACAAAGCATTCACTAAATCCAGCGTAGGCCGGCCGATAGGTGTCAAACCCGGCTTCAGTTTTACTGTCTTGCAAGCGAAGACATGACTTTAGCGCTCCAGTTGTGTTGAATTGAAAAATCGCCATCCCACCCACCTAATCTCGTTCTGCGTTAGCCCATCGCCCTAATTCAGGACGCGGCACGCCTGTGTCTTGCCGGTTGGTTCCATCCATGCCGTGTATTTCTTTCGTCTCGGGAAGAGATTGACGCGTAGTATATTGTTCTTACTTCGTCCTCTCCTCGCGTTCTTCTTCATTGTGTACTGACTAGCGCGTTCCTGAGTTTGAACCAAGGAGTACTCTGCGAACGTCGACCGAATACCCTCCGAGATCAACATGTCTGTTTGCGTCCCAACGGCTGAAGGAGTTTCACTAGCTCTACGGTCCGCTGAAGGCGCTCCGTCACGGAGGACTTCACAGTCACTGTCCAACGTGGATGACCGCGATGAGCCCTCCTCCAATACCAAGCGAGCGGCGGATTATGCGAACGAACCACAGGTCGGCGACCATCCAAACTCACCAGCCAAGTCCGTAACCAACAAACGCAAACGTGACGACGACGATGACTCTAGCTCCAAAGAAGGGAAAAGACTCGCGTTGCAATGTGCATCGGGTCACGCTGACGACGCGGACGCCGAATTTACATCATATGGCTCACGGGACTCTGGATTTGGTCACAGCGAACACGGCAGTTTCGTGTCTTCTGCTACTGGCGGCCGAAATGGCGAACCTGTGAACCCTAACTCAGATGAAGGGGCCACATCGGATTTTGACGACGGCTCGGATGCCGACTCCACGTCGTCTCTCGATTCCAAATGTTTGGAATTTGTACATGAAAATGGAAGATCGTATCATGCCGACCTTGGAAACGGCGATAAGTATTTGTCAGTATAGCCCATACCTACTACGTGACCGTCAGCTAATTGAGTTGAGAAGGTGGCCGAATGATGAACAGCAGAGCGAGTCATTAGACATACTGTAAGATGGGACCCCGTGGATTCAACTGATGCCTTACTCACAACAAAGCTCTGCAGCCATGAAGGCTTTTTGCGCTTTGATAAAGGGAAACTATATTCGGCACCTATCGGGAACGTACAGGTATTCCTCGTGAGCCCCCACATGCGACGGTCCGGACTGACGATACTATGGAGCGTGTTCTTGATATTGGGACCGGAACAGGTGAGCAACACATCGGTTCAATGCGTTGATTTCTCGAACTGATTGGCCAACGACTCTAGGAATCTGGGCTATGTATGGCCAAAGCGGTGCTTAGATTTGGGAACCAAGAGCTGATGAGCAAGCAGAGAATTTGCCGACGAACATCCCAGTGCTCACGTTATTGCCACCGACATTTCCCCCATTCAACCCAACTGGACCCCCCCAAACCTCCGTTTGTACGTCGTAACAAATTCAATACAGAGCGAATCGCTGATTCGGACATAGCCAAGTCGACAACTGCAATCTGGAATCGACTTTCAGAGAACCTTTCGATTTCATACATGTTCGTGGCATGGATGGGTGCATCTCAAACTGCGATGCGTTTATGGAGAGACGGTATAAAGATTTGAACCCCGGCGGATACCTCGAGTACAGGGGCATATCGCCGCGTTTCCAGAGCAACCACGAAAGTCTCGAAGATTATACTGATTTGAACGAATGGGGAAATGTCCTGGAGGATGCAGGAACCAAGTTGAATCGGCCATTGACAATCGTGGAAGACGGCAAGGTGGAGGAGGCGATGAAGCGGGCTGGATTTACGAATATCAAGAGGACTTGGGCCAAGGTGATTCCATGACCTTGGGGCGATTTGACTTGTGCTGACCGAGTATTGGACACTGCAGATGCCCGTCGGTGGCTGGCCGAAAGACGAACGGTTAAAAGAAACTGGTCAGTACCATCTTGCTGCCCTAGATTGCGATCTCGAAGGGCTTGTTCTACGAGCAGCCGCTGGAGTACTCCAACGGAGTTATCAAGAGGCTATTGATTTAGCGCATGGTGTTCGTCGGGGCTTGCGATCGCCGAAGCTTCATCTATGGAGGTTGGTCACGGTGATCTACGGTCAAAAGCCGGAGTAAGCTGAGGTTCTGCCGTTTGCGGGTGTTGGGTGGGTTCGTGGGATCTCCTCTTCAAGTGTGCCTTAGACTGGGTAGTATTATTTAATAATCGGTCTAGATCCTATTCTATCTAATTAAACACAAGAAAGAGTTGGCCGCCCAGGCTTGCCCCTCCTGTCTCACGAACTCATCGCCGGTGAAGAGGAAGTTGCGGCTGGGATGCTGCTCAAGCTTGACCTTGCAACCTGGCCTGGTCAACCCGCAACATGGGGTGAGCGGGTCTGTTCTCAGCGATCGGCCCTCGCCCTGGCACTCGAGGTTAGTGGGCGCCTCGATCAAGGTGTTGGTGGACCGTGATCCCCTTGCAGTAGGGTGTGGGCACTGTGCTGACGGAGGGTCGCGGAGTGGCAACTCGGCCAGGCTAATGCAGCTGGGGCTGGTTCTGTTGCACGTATTGCCTTTTGGATGGCGGCAGGGGAGTCAACCATTCCTTGTTTGCGCGGAGGGAGGCGCCATCGCGGTCGGGTGTGGAACAGGTTGATATTACGGCTCGTGCTGAGTGGCGAGCAGGGGCGTCGATCTTCGGGATCAGTCAGCTCAATCTTGCTTTCCGCTTCTGGAGGGCCCTGGCATCTACCGAGGAACGCCGGGATCTCTCGTTTGGGGAACACAACCATGTCCTTCGAGGGCTGCTGGACATCTCCCAACTGTGTGGTGCAGGCTCTTTGAGTAACAGGAAACCAGAAGCTCAAATACCTCCAAATTCCCGCTCGAGATGGAGCAAAACAAGTCCCCTGCAACGGCCCTTCCTCAAGCACGAGCGTCACCATGGCCGAGTCTCTGGATAAGCACGAGAGGGACCGGGACCGGAGTCCTCCGTCTCGCCTAGACGGCCCCAATGGCAACGGCAGCGCCACCTTATCCGCCCGCCCTGACCTTGGTAACGTATGAGTTGAGCTTCCCATCCAGAGTAATGAGTCTTCTTACACTACCATACGCCACCACCCTTTCGCCAACCCCACCCTTTCGCCAGGCAAAAAAAAAATTCCCCCACCAAAACTCAACACTTTCATTTA
>WESN01000170.1:0-44972 GCA_011033385.1 Fusarium cf. solani
CTCAACGGCACACGAGTGACGGACGAAATTTTTCGGCCGACTTTTATTCCAACATGTCTTCGTCGATCCAACTCTATGGCTCTGCATCTACCAGTTCCTGCCAGCGACCCTATTGGTCCAGTCGAATCTCTCGAGCATTTGGCCTTGCCTCCACTCCCCGGGGCATCTTTCCCACAAAGCGATGCTCTCCCTGCGATGCCATCATCGCCGCCCTACAAGTACAAGAAGAACATGGTGAAGAAGCACGCGATCAAGCAGAAGCTGGAAATGGCGATTCTGAATGGAGAGATGCCTCCTTTCTGTGCCAACTGCGGCGCCATCGAGACACCAACTTGGCGCAAGATCTGGGTTCAGGAACACGAGGGAGTTCCCCAGTATGTCGAATACACGGACAAGCCTGGACAGATCACAGCGATTGAGATTACAAAGCGGGACGAGCAAAACGTTCCTCTGGCATACCGGCTCGTCAAGAAGTCCCTGGGCCTGAAAGACGTTCGAGATGCTTGGACAGAACAGCTTCTCTGCAACCCCTGTGGTATCTGGATAGGCAAATACCGAATCCATCGCCCTCAAGATAAATGGGACAACGCCTTCGGGCCCTTGGGCCAAGGCCGACGGAAGCGTGGCTCTAGCACCAACCCCAACTCCAACTCCAACGCCTCCCGGGCCAAGAGGGCTCGCACAAAGAGTATTTCTCATCCCAACCCGACTTCCGAGGCCTATCCAGTTACAGATCCTATCGGCCCTATCGAACCATCTTCGCCCAAGCAGTCTGGCTCTATCATTCCCACCAAGGAACAGAGAGGCGATGTGCTAATGGGCAACAATCTCACTCTCCCTACCCTCGACGGGCTGCCAAACCACGACAGGAACCGATCGAACCCGGGGTCAACCCATTCCAGAAGTTCCCGAGGACTTGGGACAGCCAATAGCCCCATCGAAATGGACATTGATGAGGACCTCGGCAACACCCGGCGTTTGCTGTTCTCCTCTCCACAGAAGGATCCGACCCTGAAGACTCTTGGAGAGATTAACGCCAACGTTGTCAAGGTGACAGAGTCTCGTCAAGACAAGGAACTGGCTGTGGAAAAGGAGAATGTGGCCACGGAGGCTCGTGGCGAGAAACAAAGTGAACAAGATGCCCTGGAGGCCCTCTTCCACAGCCCGGCTCGTCCCTCCACTCCTCCACCCAAGTCCAAAACTGAGGCTCGTGGCGAGAGACAAAGTGAACAAGACGCCCTGGAGGCTCTGTTCCATAGCCCTGCTCGGCCGTCTACCCCTCCGCCCAAGTCCAAGGCTGAGGCGCAAACCACTCCCTTCAAGACTCCTACACGTCCTACACCAAACCACCGACCCATCACCCGCAGCGTCTCACGATCTATTAGATCTGTGAGGGGGATGATGTCTCCTAGCCAGCAGGCACTACTTCAGAAAACACCTACTAAGACTCCTCGTTCCGCGGGCCTTAGGCGGAGCCCGCGGCTGAACGTTGACAACCTTTTTGATACCCCCACGTGCCGTACCATCACGCAGCTGCTCTCGGAGCCATCTTTCGACTTGGATAACAGCCAATTCGACTTCTCCAGCCTGCCGAACATGGAAGTAACCCAGAACATGATAGTAGAGTTTGGCAACTTCCTCAGCACCGATGGTATCATGCCCAGCTCCCCTCCCCGAGATGGTGCCCTGGCTTTTGGCTACAACGGCTCTGATGATGTAGGCGCCGAATGGGGCATGGAGCAAAGAGTCACTGTCAAGGAGGCTAAGGAATAGCCTATTATGGTTTTATGAAAGGAGTTTTACAGCATGATAGAGCTTTGTTGGACAACAGGTACATGGAGGGCATCAACAGCACAGAATTGAGTGTTTAAAGACACAAGGACATGATAGTAACTACATACATAGATGGCGCTGGATGGACTCTTTTATGGATCAAGGCAACGGCGTTTGCCTGTGGAAATGATACCTCTGTAGTAGCTTAGCAGCCTTTCAAGGGCATAATTGATGATTTGTATGAAATATCATTACATTTTGCACACATCTCCATTACTCTAAGTGATACTCCGTGCCTCTATTTCTGGTATATGCCAACGCCTCTCCATAGCTTGTACCGTGCACACACTGTATATGAGAACTGTGTTTCGTCCCCACTCACTTAACGCGGTTGGATTCCGAGACGCGTCTACTCGCGTCCAAATTAAGCCCCTCCAACCACCATCACCATAACGACCGACTTTCTTCTCAACTCTCAAAGACACAGTCGAATTCGTGCTAAGAGCGGAAAGCAATCAATCATTGTTCCCTGTCGCCTTCATTGCTTTCCCGTCGCCCACCATGGCCGACGCAGACCTCCAAGACCGCTTCTCCCCCAACAAGCCGCTTGAGCCCGACGTTCTCAGCGAGCTCCAGTCCATCATGCGTCTCCACAGCCTCTCTCCCGAGGATCTCTTCTTCAAGTGGGAGTCGTACTGCATCAAGCTCGATACCGACGCCCAGATCGTGACGCTTGAGGGTCTGCGCAATCTCAAGCAGAGCATCCAGGATGAGCTCGAAAAGACACAACGACAGGTGCACGTCAAGACGGAGAGGAAGGTCGCCGCTACACCAAGGGGTGGTGCAAAGGGTGGTGATGTGTTTGGGATGTTGGATGGATTGGTGCCGAGTACGCCAGGGTCGGGGGGCAAGTTGAGCAGGACGCTTGCGACTGGGAGTGCGTTCAAGAGGAAGATGGAGACGCCCAAAGGATTGACGAGCTCGCCAGCCACGGGATTGAGCGAACAGCTGAAGTCTATGAATGGACTCCCGTATGTTTCTCTGTCTGGCATTTTTTCTGCGCCCGTTGCTAACATTCAGAAGACCTACATCTTTCAACGATCGAGCGAACCCCGGAGAAGTTGTTGAGATCCTCAACGACCGCCTCGCCGCAGCCGAACCACCAATTGCGCCCTTCTCCGAACCGCGCGTAAAACTCACTGCCGGCTCCGACCAGAAAAAACTCGGATATAAGCCATTGGTGATGAAGATTTCAGAAACAAGCGAAATTCTCGACGACCGGATCGACAGCTTCATGGCGCTTATCCAAGAACACCATGGCCTAGACGAGGCAGCTTTTGGCAGCGCTGCAGCTCAGAGCACCACCGAAGTTGTTGCTGTTGGCCGAATTGCATCAGATTCGACAGAGGGAAAACTCAATGCTGCGTCGTTGGTGTTTGAAATGTCGAGACGAGCTGGAATGGGTCTCAGAGTGCCCCTAAAGATGGACCACGTCCGCAGTTGGTGCTTCTTCCCTGGTCAAATCGTGGCTCTTCGAGGCACCAATGCCTCTGGGACTGAATTCGTCGTCAAGGAGGTTCTCGATATCCCTCTACTCCCCAACGCTGCCTCTCTACCCTCCGCACTTGAGGGGCATCGCGAGCGTCTCCGTGGTGGACCCGATGCCATGGACGAGGATGCAGAACCTACACCCCTGAACGTATTGTTCGCGTCTGGTCCATACACGGCAGATGATAACCTCGACTTTGAGCCTCTCCACGCCCTGTGCACTAAAGCGGCCGACACTTATGCCGATGCGCTCGTCCTCACTGGCCCATTCCTCGATGTCGACCACCCCCTTATCGCAACGGGTGACTTTGACCTCCCTGAAGAGGCCAACTTTGACCCTGACACTGCTACCATGACGACCGTCTTCAAGTACCTCGTCTCGCCTGCTTTCAACCGCCTCGTCTCCTCAAACCCTGCCATCACCATCATTCTCGTTCCCTCCGTACGAGATGTGCTTGCAAAGCACGTCTCGTGGCCACAAGACTCAATCCCTAAGAAAGAGCTCGGCCTGCCCAAAGCAGTTCGTATCGTCACGAACCCCATGACGCTGTCAATAAACGAGCTTGTGCTTGGTGTCTCGTCACAAGATATCCTCTCGCAGCTACGCTCTGAGGAGGTGGTCTCTCGTGGTGGTCCCCAACCTGGCGGTGACCTGATGGGACGCCTTTGTCGCTACTTGGTTGAGCAGCGGCATTACTTCCCCCTATTCCCACCTACAGATCGCTCTAGGCTTCCCAAGACAGGCACGGAGGAGGGTATTGCCACTGGCGCAGTGTTGGATGTGAGCTATCTCGAGTTGGGCGAGATGGTCAATGTGCGACCAGATGTCATGATGGTTCCCAGCTTACTACCTCCTTTCGCAAAGGTACGTTCTTGACTTGCTTCTCTTGAGCTAGTATTATGCTAACTGATATCTAGGTTGTTGAAAGTGTCCTTCTCATCAACCCAGGTTACCTCTCCAAGCGTCGAGGCGCTGGCACATATGCACGCATGACGCTGCATCCTCCCACAGTGCCCGATGGTGGCAGCGAAGAGATGACGGGCCATCAAATATTCAACCGAGCTCGCGTTGAGATTGTGAGGATATAGAGATAGAAGTCACATCTGACTGTATGTAATGTAACGAGCCACGTAAAAAAGACGGGGGATCATGGAACGATGAATGGCCGTGTTGGGTATTATTAATGTTATATCAAGACCAGGCCAAGGCCTACCTGGCATCCACTCTGCGTCTCTTGTCACTCTCGTACCGGTCGTCGTCACGAGATGTACTGCGCTTCCGGCGACTGCGATGTTCATCCCTATCACGACGCGGTGACCGTGATCGCGATCGTGACCTCCTTTGACTGTCGTCTCTTGAACGATACGAGTCCCTGTCTCTCCGATCCCGATACCCATCATCTCTGTCTCGTCGATCACCCTTCCTCTGATCGTCGCGCGAGCCGAGGGGGATGGCATTTGCGCCTCCTGCGCTCCGCTCGTCGGGTCGGAAACGATCATCATCTGGGCGGAATCGCTCATCCTCGTCAAACTTCCCCCCTCCTCCTCTCCTCCGACCACCGTCAATATCACCCCAGCGACCCGTATCCTCGGTGCGCATGTCCTTGTACTTGGTACCGCCCTTGCGACCCAACTTGGCCATGTCGCGACGTTGCAGATACTCCGGCAGCGCCTCGCGGTTCCGCACATCGTCCTGAATCCGACTGCCCATGATGTCTCGCTTATCCAAGCCAGCAGCCTTCATCTCGTCTTGGAAGAAGGCGCCCTTGTGGAAGTACCGCTGCATGTACGACATCTTGCCCTTGCCCTCCTTCTCTTCTTGTTGCTTGGCCAAGAAAGCCTCATCCTCGGCCTGCCGCTCTTCTTCGGTCAGGTTGCGCCGTCGCTCCACCTCTGCAAGCTCCTTCTCGCGCTCCTCGATAGCAGCGCGCGCGCGCTTGAGGCGCTTGAGCTCGCGGACGCGCCAGGCAGCCTCCTCAGCCTCAGGGTCCAGCCCGTCGGTCGTGTCCACGTCCGAATCCTCGTTCTCGTCGTCATCCCAGTGCTTCTTGCCCGCTGCGCGCGCAGCAAGGTCCTTTTTAATCTGTTCCTCGACGAGCTCGTCGGCGGCCTTCTTGCGAGCTTCCTCTTCTGCCTGGCGAGCTTCTTCCTCTTGTTGGGCGGGGTCTTTTACGTTTCCTCGCTGGCTCTTAGGGATGAACTTTGGTCGGATCATTAACCGTCGCGGGGCTTCGTCTTCGCTGCTCTCCTCCTCGGATTCACTCTCCTCTTCATCGTCGTCGTCCTCTTCTTCCTCGCTCTCTTCCTCCTCTTCAGTCACGAAGCCTTCCTCAGCGGCCAATCGCTCAGCCTTTTCCTTGGCTAGTCGCCGTTCTTCAGCGGCTTCTGCCTCCTTCCTGCGCGCGTTCAGGTCGACTTTTCCCAGGTTGCTCGAGATCTTTCCGGCGCTGGTCGCTTTCGGTGGCGGAGGGAGCGCGGGCTCGGCGGGCGCCTCAGATTCGCTGGCATCGGAGTCAGAGTCGGATTCCACACCCGTAGGCTTGCCGGCGCGATAGCGCGCCGGCTTGACGGGGTTTGCTGTCATGCGCTTGGGTGGCATTGTGATGGGAGGTTGGAGGATGGAGAGGTAGAGGCTGTGACGTTGGAGGCTGGTCAAGGTGTAGAAAATTGGGTGGAGCCTGGACGATAAGGTTATCAGAAATAGCTACCCTAGACACTGAATGTATGACAACAGGGCTGCATTTTTGGCATTGCAACGGCCTTTGTATGTTACTTTTATCTTGCTGATTATTCTCCTGTGTTATTCAATGCTACAGCTCATCTTAGACGGAGTTCCCACTACTCTCTGGTGTGTCAATGTTAATGTCTGGTCTCAATTAATCCTACTCTGTAGGAGGAGGCATCCAACTTATTATCCCTTTAGTTAACAAGGAGCTCCGGTTCATACCTCACCCCAGTGCTACTAGGACAACTAAATCATTTGGTAAAAATGACCTTATTTGTTAAAAATACTGGACTAAGAGTGCGTATTTCTAAGATAAGACCTCGTGACAATGGAAGCATCTCTTAGACAAATAGATATTATTGACTTGACCCCTCCAGAGTGACCGGGCTAGAACTCCTATCAACTTGGATTGACGAGTGAGTGGCCAATGTTCCAAATAAAAAGGTCATGTCTCAAACACCCACCACTGAATGCGTTGGCAGTACAGTGCATGCCTATGCTTACACGAATCAGCTGATAACAGCCTAGGGGGACTCTTCGTCAAACTCGTATTCCCAAAGAAAGCTACAAGGTTACCAATACCCGGCTCATCTTCTCGTAAACAGTTATTGAAGCGAATACGGACAACAAATTCGGGGAAGTTTGGTGTATCGTTAATCCCCGAGCCCCTATCAAATTACGAAATGGAATGCTTCACTCTGCCCGGAATGTTAAATTATATTCAAGAAAGATGAATGCTGTGAACCGAGATCAGAGACTCCGTCAAGTAGAAAACGATGCAAATGAGTTTCAAGGGTTGATACAATACATTGATTGACCAAAGGGTCTGAATAGTTACAAATACATGGCCTCTACTACACTCGGCAAAGCTTGCTGTTTTGGTTGGGCAAGTTGCCAAAGATCTTGTCCTGGAGCTCCCACTTGTCCGAGCCAACGCCGTTGGTGGCGTAAAAGACATCATAGGGATCCCACTTCTCCTTGATCTCGACTAGACGCTCCCAGTTGCTGCCCCAGAACGAGTGCTGGAAGTCGGGCTCGATGTAGTCACTCTCGGAGCAGTAAGCGTGGCCACCAGGGGTGACATCTCGCCACCGCTGGATGTAGTCATTAGTCAGGCTGTCGGAGATGTTCTTCTTGGTCTCCTCGTCGGCGGTGACGTTCCAGAAGACGGCACCGATTCCATGGACGAGAGCTGTTCGCCAGCCTGGGTTGACAGCCGTGTCAGGGTAACCTTCGTGGCCGGCGTACAAGTTGAAGGCGATGAACCAGCCGTAGTCCTCGATACTGCCCTTGACGGCATCAAATGTCTTGCTGATGATGGTCTCGTTGGCCCAGTTCTCCTCGGGGAACAGACGGCTTCCCTGGCGGATGGCTGGGTTGCCCCAACCCTCAAGAGGGAACGAGGCCTGCCAAGCAGGGTAGAAGTCATCATACTCGGCGTACTCGGGCTTGATACTGATGCCAAGCTCCTTGAAGTCGGCGAACAGAGGGGCCACAAGCTTCTTGAGCTTCTCCACGGTAAACTTGGGAGCGAACCAGGGCTGCATGGAGAAGCTGTAGCCAGTCTCGGTCTTGGTGACGAGGAAGTACTCGTAGTTGCCGTTGTCCTTGGCGTACTCGGGGAAGCGGTCCCAGAATGCCTTGACACCCTTCCAGAACACTTCGTTAGTGAGACCATTGACACCAGAGGCAAAGGCAAAGGTCAAGGTGGCGACAGAGACCTTGGGGTGAGCCTTGACCACAGCAGAAGTCACGACACCAAAAGTACCACCGCCTCCTCCACGGATGGCCCAGAAGAGGTCAGGGTTGCAACTCTCGCTGGCGGTGACGAGGCGGCCATCAGCAGTGACCACCTCGAAGGAGAGGACAGAGTCGGCAGCCATGCCGTGGATTCCAGAGAGAGGGCCATGGCCACCGCCTTGGATGAAGCCTCCCATGACACCGACGGTCTGGCCTTCTCCACCGATGACAGTGACACCATGCTCCTTAGCGGCCTCATAGACCTCGTAGGCCTGGACACCAGCTCCGGCCTTGACGGCAGGGCCCTTGTAGTCACCCTCCTCATAGTCCTCATAGACCTCAATGGACTTGAGGTTGTGAGTCCAGATGGACAAGGCGCCGTAACCGGTAGACTTGGCACCAAAGTCGTGGCCAGTGTTCTTGATGACGAGACGAAGATTCAGACTGCGGGCCAGGTTGATGGCGAGCTGAATGTGCGCAACATTTGTAGCATCAACAGTGTACAGAGGGTAGCCACCGACAGTGCAAGACTTCGCAGATGCAAAGAGAGAAGGGGGAAGACAGGACTGGCCCTGGTACAAGACGGCGTTGACAGCAGTGGGATCCTCAGTTGGGACGTAGGAGTTGTTGAACCAGTTGTTCATGAGATAATCGCACTTGGCCTTGTTGTAGTTGCCAAACTCGGAGTCCTCATAACAGACCGAAGCATATGGGACTGTCTTTTGAAGGGCATCGCCAAGGAGGTAGTCAAATACTGCCCAGAGCGTATCGCTGGGGAAGTAGTCGTCTCCAGGGGCCGTCTTGCACTGACCAAAGAGGCTCCGTCTGTGGATAGTCTCTTCCTTTTCATTGTCGAACTCGAACAATTCGATATGAGAGAGTCCAAGGGAGGTGAGGTTGTTGAGGACCCTATTGGTGAGTTGCGTAGACTCATCAAGGAAGAGAGGGGCCTTGGCCTTGGAAGAACTCCTGGAGACGGCCTCACTGGCTGGGGAAATAGCAGACTTTTCGACGGCTAAGTTTTGTTAGATCAGTTTCAGTATGTAATCCATCAAGACTCACGTATGTCCTTGCCACCAACTTTGATAGTCTGGGCAAAGGATGCGCTAGCGAGCGCCGCCAAGGTAAAGAACCGCATGGCAGACATGATGACCAAGAGAGACAAACGACTGACAATGGAGGTCTAGAAGCTCAAGACTAGCCAGATAGAGGCGGAATCCGTGGCCCTTCTATAAACGCCACAACTCGAGGGAAACATTGAGAAGGCATGACTAGCTGTGGGTGTGATGGAGCTGCCAACTAGCACCGGGAACCACGCCATGGGCTGAGGCTGGAGATATTTCAGGAGCAGAGACAAGGCATGCCATAGTTGGGAACCATGGAGAGTGGAACTCTCTGTTGGCTCTGGGTCTAGAGGCATGAACGAGAAGGGTCCGGGTTGTGGGCGGAGGATTCGCCGACAACACAACCAACAGACTCGAACTGGATGCCACTAGCACGAAGGAGCGGGACCGAGAACACTGGATGAATCTGATGATTTTCTAGGAACAGAGGCTTTAGTTCGCCAAGATGTTCAAGGGGGGAGTAAGCCTTGGCTGCCATGCTGAGACGTAGTTCGTGGATGAATTGTGGCTCTCGAAAGATTCCGTCAAAGAGGCTGAAGATTGTCGATTGTCGATCGATGTAGGGACGGGTTGGATGAGCTGAACAAAGCGAGCTCCACTGATATGAGCTGGTGATGTTTCATCGCTTCGAGGCTGGCTAGCGGAGGCGGGCTGTGAGGGAGCATGACTTGGGTGCAACGCCACTCAAGTTGACAGATGAACTGACAACGGGAACTAATGCATAGTTTTGTTTCTAGAAGCCAGCCGTGGCGTGTGGTATTCTGAATGAGGTAATGAATCTGGTTGAGTATGTTCTTGAGTGATAGCTCACGCGACCAAAGCATCGCGACATTTTGTCTATAGCCGCTGCAGGCGAAGAAATTACCAAGGCTTGATCCTTAGATGGAGATCAATCGAGACCCTCACTAGGACTTAGATGGTTTGAATTCCAGCCCTTTGATATGCCGGGATGAACTGCAAGGAAGAGGCTTGTTGGCGGATGCAGAGAGGGGAGCTAGGATCCCTCAAAGATCGATGCGGCCTGCAGAGTAAGCCTTCTGTAACAGACCAGGAAGTGGGGAAAGCGATGATTTTCTGCCCCTGACTTATGAGAAAATTGGGAAATGACTCGAGTAGGAGTTTTCGGTAGTTGTCTTCGGTTTGTGAATTTGATATTGTCCATGTTGGTGTTGAAGGTTTAAAGTTGAGTTGAGTTGTCATTCTACCTAGCTTTGAACTCTGATTGATTAGATGGATCGCCTTGAAGATCATGTTTCTTTTTTCGCAATAAAAAAACAAGTTTCTTAGATTAACGAGATGGGGAAAAAGGAAGTCATTGCCGATGGAAACATCTGACTTACTCGCAAAGTGGGAACCACTCCTTGCATCTCCGCCAACGGGCACCAAAGGATCGCCGACCCTGATTTTTACTAGCAAGGATATAATGACATGTCGCTATAGGAGACTAGAGTTGGTTCTACGTAGCCGACTAGTGGTTTCGCGGAGCGATTTGTCAAGTCGTAGTCAGATGTCGGATCATGACTAGAAACCATCATGGTTACACCACTGGATAGCTTCTGGAGAAACATGCAGGATATTTCGCGTTGATTTAGTGAATTAGATCAATGATCGACATGAAATACTCTATCGAATGCTTTCTTGCAGCGATAACCCACTATAGACTCGTTTATCGACTACACTCGTCAAGTCTTGGGCATCCAGTTTGTGGATTCAACATCCAACCTCGACGACTGAAACACGCAGTTGATCCCATGACGCAGGGGACAACCTATCTACTTCCGTGGGGCGTGAGATTCAGCCCATTTCCTCGTTCGCCACTTGGACCATGCATGCTCTCATGTTCCTACTCCCGCCTCCATACAGCCAGTCCTCTCTTACAGCAAGGGACCGCTTCCGGTTCGTTCTTTGTACGGGGAGAGGATCCATCGACGAACGAGCTTCAGCCGCCTTCTGCAGGCAAAGATGTCTGAAGCGTGGTGCGAGCAAGGTGGTACGCTAGCTCCTCTTTTTTCATTGTTTCTCCTGAAGGCCTAGCTTGCGACATGTACGGCATATAGGTAGATCTAACACCCTGAGCGGAGATCAACATGATCCATTCCCTCTTTCTGAACTCTCTTTTCTCTTTACTCTTTCGGCGTGTTAGCCTTGTAAAACATCGTTAAGCCTTTTTTGAGCTGGTTCTCAACCTCGATGGATGTTGGAGCTGTGCAGAGGCTCGTCGGAGAGCTGCACAAAAGAGCCACTGATGGCTCCGAGGCCATTGACGATGGGTATCCCTACTCTCGGCTTCAGCAGATTGGGTACTTCATCTTATTCTTCTTTCCCATAATGGCCTTTTGCGTCTGGGTACTTCGTATATATGGGCGCTTCTCGACGAAGCAATACAGCTGGGGTGAGTTGACACGGTCTTTCTTTTTCGAAAGGATGCTGACTAGTCTTAGATGACTTGCTTATTACTATGGCAATGGTACACTATATGCTTTACCTATCGCATCTACAAACTAACAACCCTAGGCCCTATCCATCGCCGAAACAATCTGTTCCTACTACTCGATGCGCCTCAACTACATCGGCATCCACAAAAAGGACATCCCCCTGACCCAAGACTTTGTCCTCGGTCAGAAATGGGCCTTCACAATCCAGATTCTCTATAATCCGATCCTCGCCCTGGTAAAAACATCGGTCCTCCTCTTCCTCATGCGCCTCGGCGGCCAGAAGCGCGAGGTCCGTCTCTGCATCATCAGTCTTCTCGTCTTCAACCTCTTCCAGATGGTGGCCATGTTCTTTGCCTGCGTCTTCCAGTGTACACCTGTCAGCTACTTTTGGGACCGCGCGAAGGAGGAGAGTATAAGGCCAGATGGCATGTGCATTAACCAGAATGCCTTTTACATTGCCACGTCGAGTCTGACCATCCTGACCGATGTGCTGGTTCTTATTCTGCCGTTTTGGATATTTCTGGGTTTGAAGCTGCCTCTCAAGGTGCGGGCGGCAATCATTGGAGTGTTTGTCCTCGGAGGAGCGTAAGTAAAAAGACCCGAACGAGAGTGATTGCCTGCTAACTCTTCAAGTGTTACCATCCTGAGTATCCTCCGAATGTCCTGGCTCATCGAGACGGCCTACTTTACCGACTTCACAGACCCCGATCTGGATTGGAGCTACGATATTCGATTCACCTACTCTGCCGTTGAGACCAACTTGGCCATAATCACGGCATCGGCACCGGCTCTGCGACCTCTCTTCCTTCAGTGGTTCCCCAAGTTCTTCTCAGCACTCAAGTCTTCCGGAAACAAGTACTCGTCAACACGAGACGGCTACGGACGGTCGACGACGACGGGGACAGCGAAGCGATCACGTGGTGGTACGGGCGTTCGGAGCAGTCTCGCAGGACCGTTCCCACTCAAGGATATCAAGGGCCGATCCGAGATCCGGTCACACTCGCCGACAAACTCGGAGGAAGAGATCATGACGTACAATGGTATCCTTAAGACGTCCGAAGTTGCTGTACAGTACGGCGAGAGGGTGCCGGCGACACATCTGAGAGACGACAGCGAGACCGAGTCGTCGAGGTATGGCTTTGGGCCGCGTGCCACTCATGATCGTTTCTAGATTCTGTTTTTGGGTTGAGCTTGTAGAGTAGATTTTAGAATATTTACATTTTGGCCTTTAGCTGTAAAGTAGTGATAATGGCGATCAATAAAGAAACCACATATTGCACAAAATGACCGCTAGTGCCCTTTAATCCCTACGATGTACCCATATCTATACTCGTAATTATCCCATACGAATTCTATAGTATCCTGAAATACTGCAATATTTGAGCTGTGATTGGAGCGTCAACGTTCCTTTTTGCGGTCAACAGGGCTCATGTCACTTTGACGTCCAGCTTGCCCCTCACCTCGCGATATTCCAACCCCCCACCTTGAGGTATGACGCCTCAACTCTCACCTCTATTCTCACCATTACACTCATCGAGCTTGTGCAAAATCTCTCGAATTCACCATAAATCGCAATGGCTGAGCGAACCGTCCTCGTCACCGGTGCCACTGGCCTCCTGGGTCGCGAAGTTTCGGCTTCGTTTGGGCTGCGGGGCTGGAATGTCAAGGGAACGGGCTATTCTCGCGCAGATGGAATCAGCACCCTCAAGGTTGATCTCAGCAATGAATCTGAAGTAGCAAGCCTTCTTGATGAGACCAAGTTCGAACATCCGTTGTTTTGTTAATCTGACCTTGTAAAGCTAACATTGTGCCTTCACTAGACCACAGGTCATCGTTCACTGTAAGCCAACGCCGTCCTGACCATGTCCTACTACGACTGACTGAGAACGACAAGGCGCTGCTCAGCGATTCCCAGACAAGGTCGACAAAGACCCAGAGGCTGCAAGAGCCCTCAATGTGGCGGCGAGCAAGTCCCTCGCTCAGCTGGCCGCTGACAGAGACATCTTTGTCATTTACATCTCAACCGACTACGTCTTCCCTGGCGTTCCAGGAGATGCCCCGTATGAAGCCGACGCCGAGCCGCGGCCGACCAACCTCTACGGCCAGACCAAGCTGGATGGCGAGCGTGCCGTGCTAGAGACGTTCGCAAAGGCTGGCAAGGAGGGCTTGGGGGTCGTGCTCCGAGTCCCCGTCTTGTACGGCAATGCTGAAACGCCGGCCGAGAGTGCCGTCAACGTTCTGATGGATGCCTTGTGGAAGGCTCAGACACAAGGGATTGAGGTCAAAATGGATCATTGGGCCATCCGGTATCCCACCAATACCGAAGACATTGGACGGGTCTGCCACGGTATGTTTCACTCTACATCTAGTCATGATGTTTCGAGCCAGATGGCGCATCGTTGGCCGGGGTATCTCCTCAACTCATTCATGACTGGTGATAGAGGCCTGCTGACACTACACACTAGACATCTCGGTCAAGTATCTCGACACCGCACCTGGTGATAGAGCTGGCCTCCCCCATATTCTCCAATTCTCGAGCGAAGATCGCATGACAAAGTACGAGATCGTCCAACTGTTCGGAGAAATTATGGGCCTGTCGACGGAGGGTATCAAGCCCAACACCGAGGGGAATGATCCAAATGCCAGTGTCCAGCGCCCATACGACTGTCACTTGAGCACAAAGGCGCTGCGGGATTTGGGGATCGACGTTTCGGCGTGCGACTTCAAGGGCTGGTGGCGGCGCGAGGTTCGCGCGTTTCGCAAGTAAGGGCGTATGCCGTTGAAGCCGATTGGGGAACGCTTGGCGGGCTGATGTCTTGGAAATGATGTTTGAGGTACATGCTTTCCTCGAGCTTGAGACGTGCTGGAGAAAAGGGAGTCTTGTCTCGCATTGGCACCCGCACCATACCTCGTGGCATGTATAAGAGCGAATCCCGAACTTGCGTCGCTGGGTCTCGTTTTATTAGGAAGAGGCCGCTGAAGGTAGCAACTGAGTTGGCGGAACTGGTCATGTAGTATTCTCTGTGATGCTTGGAGGTCTGAGATTTGATCCTCTAGCCTATAGTCAGCGAAATAAGTGGCATTTTAACTTGCATAGGTACCTAATCGTATGCAATGCATGTCTCTTTTCTTTCGGCTCAACCCTCCGCGATCTTCTGGGTTGTGCAATCATTACCTCTGTCCAGCCCCAGCCATCCAACAGATTGGTAGACTTGTTTTCATTGTGTTTCCCGTCAAGCGTTGACTGAGACTGGAATGGATTCTCGAGGCCCAAGAGGGCGGGACTTGATGCTTCGGCTTTTCAGGGCGGGGGATGTGAATCTGGCTCCATGCCAGACGGTTTGGACGTTCAGCGCAGCGCATACCATCTGCCGCTGGTGGCATTGCATGGCCTTCGTTTTTTGAGACTTTGCGAGGGAGAGATTGGAAGCCTCCATTTACGCGGTGGAGGGGAACGTTGAGTGAACGTTGAACCTGCCTCTTGATATTTGCTTCTGTTATCTGGGAAGGCGCCTCCCTTCTTTCTTTCCTTTTGCTTTCTCGTCAACTGACACTTGCTGCTCCAGAGGTTTAGCAAACCTTTTTCTTCTTCCATCACTTTCAATATTCACGTCTCATCAGCTTCAAATGTCGAAATGCTTCATCACCGTTGAGCCCTTGCCGAGATTACCGCCCTCCTCCTTTTCCCGCCCTGGGGGACCGATCCTCCCGCCCGATCTACCTGCCTTTGCTACACCAATACGTACCATCTTGAGAAAACGACACCGTCTTCCTCGACTTAATTAGTCTAGCTGTCAATTGACTTTCCAACGGTTCTGTGGGGAAGAAGACGGGATAGAAACAAATACGAGAACCCCTGCCGACGATCGCAAGCGATATTCGAGCTGTCGCCCAATCTATTGTCGACCGACAGCGGATCGATCCGACAACCTTGCACCTAAGGGCCTTTCGGGGACTACGATAGGGCTGCAGAAGCGCCCGCCATCCCATCCAGGGTACGACGTCCACTGCAGGAACCGATTCTTTAGTGGCGACAGACGAGGACGGCCCGCTTCCAAATGGCGTCGTCGACGACAACCATGGCGGCGGTGGCCCCGCTGCAATTCGAAGACGCCTGGGATCAACCGCATGATGCCGTGAAGCCACCCATTCCCAAAATGTCGCGATTACGGAGTCTCCGGGGGAAGAGTGCCTCGTCGTTAAGGCACCGGGCGTTTGACGTGTATAGCGGACCACCTTCAGAGGGGAGCCATCTGGCTCAGGGAGATTGCTATCCCCGCCTGGACACGCCGACTCTGTTAGGACGGCCAGTTGGTCGGCGTCGGTCCAAGAGCGTAGCCTCTGCGACTTTTATGCGTAGGCGTCCTCTGCTGTCGCCCAAGGTTCAGGTTCAGGCACAGCCGGCGCCGCCTCCCGTTTCCTCTGTTTCAGCTGGCGCTCGTGGAGTCGCGCTCTTCAAGGGCCTCGCGGAGAGTGTAACAGGGGTTATTGGCGGTTTGGCTCCACGAGCTGCGGTGGGCGCCGTGGGAAATGGAGCCACGGCGCGTCGCCAAGGCTCGTCATCACCAGCGCCATCGTTGTGTCGGTCCCCAGCGCTCTCTCCTCGACCATCTCCATCGGTTCTCAGCTTTGCCAGCGCATCCAGCAATTTAAATTTAGCGTCTGGACCTCCAAGGGGCCCCTCGCCCGCCATCCCGCCCCTCCCAAGTCCCCTGTCCAGCCCCCTGTTCACCCTGACGCCTAAATCACCAAACTTCCCGTTGTCTCGTCCGGTTTCTTCTTCTGCGCAACTCCCCTGGCCAACTCACAGTTACAGCCGTCCTCAAACTCCTACTCGAAGCCCGAGCCGTGGTCGCCGTCGCACTCGAGATTGGGATCAACCAAGAAAAACACCGTCCAACTCTCCCGCCTCAAGATCGCCCGCGCCAAAATCGCCTCTAGCATCGTCGCCTATTCTTCGTACCGTCCCATCAGCGAGTGACATCGCTCGCTTCAAGAGTCGCAACCTTCTTGCGCTTCGCATAAACACTGAAACTGCAGAGCGCGCCGCACAGCTCGAGCGCGAGGAAGTCGACCGTCATCGTCAGGAAGAGCAAGAAGCAGAACTCTGGGCTGACGAGGTTGCTCGTCTAGAAGCGGAAACTGATCGCATTCTCGCTGAGCAGAGGAAACGTGACCTCGCTCGCATCCACGCACAGCTTGCGACTCCATCGCCAAAGTTCACCAGGTTCTTTTTCCTCGACAGGCTTCCTTTCTTGTCTCGCGGCAGGCGATCGAATGCTACTACGAGCCAAGCCGGCACGCCAAGCCCGAGGGCACCAACTATCTTCTCCATCGACTTCAGCCGCTCCAACAGCCTCGAGGATTCTTCATCTCCAGACAAGATGAGCTTTATAGAGCAAGGTGGCAAGGGCATTGTGCCAGGCATCGATGCGCCTACATCTGCCAGCAATGGAGGCGAAAGAGTGAGTCTCATTCCCTATAGGTTGCAATCCCAAGTGGTGCTAATTTTATGACTCGTCCAGCGCGTGTGTGTACGATGCCTTTCGTCCGTCATCAACCTTCCAGTCACTCCCGATACCTCGCCTATGGAGATTCTCTACTCGACCGCCAATCTCACTACCCACGATATCAACCCCAAGGAGAGCGTGATAATCGAGTGCTATGTCGAACTCGGGCTGGAGCGCCGCCTCCGTCGCTATGAACGCATTCGTGATGTCATGAATTCATGGGACCGCGACCAGCAAAACTCGCTGCTTGTTGTCACCAATGACATCTCTGGGAGCTCCGATGCCGACCTCGATATCAACTCGGTTCCTCGTACGCCAACTCCTCCACCGGGCTTCACTTTCCAGATGTACCATTCATCACGACCAGGGAAGTGGAATAAGCGGTTTATCACTCTGTTGGAGTCCGGCCAGATGTACTCGTCAAAGAAGCCCGATTCTAAACCCTCGGACAAGGACAGCACTGTTCTATGCCACTTGTCTGACTTTGATATCTACACCCCTCGAGAGAGCGAGGTTCGGCGTCATCTTAAAGCGCCCCGACGTTACTGCTATGCTGTTAAGAGTCAACAGAAAACCTTTGTTTTCCCCAACGGCGAGAACTTTGTTCATTTCTTCTGCGCCGAGGATGGCAAACTTGCTAAGCGGTTCCATGAGCATGTGCAAGGCTGGCGAAGCTGGTACCTTGTCAACAAGAAAGTTGACTTCAAAACGGACAAGGCGCCCCAAATCTCACTCAACTCTGACCCGACGACATCCCCTACAAGCACCATGAAATCGACAAGCACCGTCACGAAGGGGGGTCATCGTCTGAAGGTCTCTGTGGATGAAACCCCTTATACCATTGGCGCCTTCCAACCACTCCTTGATATGGATCGCTTCGACAAGCCCTTAGAAGAGTTCGGGAAGGACTTTCTTGATGAGAAACCCAAAGAGCAGGACAAGCATGAACACAAGCACGAGTCTAAGACCGAGCTCGAACGCAGGGTAACTCAGAAGCGCAACGTCTTGACCAAGACCAAATCTCTGCATCGCTCCCGCACAGCACCACAGTTGCCTCGAGGCGAGGAGTTCTCCCCTGCTGGGTTGCTGGGCCAAGGCTACGAGGAGAAGCGTAAGATTGCGGAGCGAGGGCCTGTCAACAGCCCTCCTACCACCAACACCAACTCCGCCTTTACTCAGGGACCTTCGCTGCTGAATGGAGGTGTTACTTCGCCTACATCCCCCCCGGAAACCAAGACAGAGACCCGGTCGAAGGAGCAGTCGATGCGATATCGCAGCCGGTCCGTCCGCACCCCTAGCACGAGGCCTACGACGGCGGATGCCAAGCGAGAGAAGATTCCCCCTCCACCAATCGGTCAGCCCCTTGTCAACTTTCCCGAGCCACAGGGTTGGAGAGAGAGGGAGAGAGAAGGCAAGGGCCACGGTGTGAAGGCTCCAACAGGTGGTCCACTCATCAGTCTCGCTACCGGTGGTCAGCCTGCCATGATGACCTATAGCAACAGCCGCAGCGGCTCTGGCCTCATCAACCAGCCTCGTATCCCTGCGTCATCGTCGTCTTCCTCTATGCCCGCCGGCAGCCGCCCGCGGAGCCGATCTACTGCTGGAATGCAGCAGCCTTCAAGTCGTGCTCCTCCCATCCCTCCTTTACCTATTCGTTCTCTCCGTCGGGAGATGACGCAGCCTTTGGATCAGTCCCGTGGTCGTGATTCTCGCCCACGTGAGCCACTCATCAACCGAGCTGGCACGATGGGATTCTCAAGCTCCTCGTCGAGGTACTGAGGAAAGACTGAACCGGTCGCCCTTTGAGGCGGGCTAGCAAATATCGTTATGAGACCACGAGTTAATGCCCATGATGCCTAGACTAGATTCCCCTTCACTATGATCTTGGATGATCCACACTCTGGTGAAGAAATCAAAAGGACAGCTTGTATGTGCTGGCGCACATACCTTTGAGCCAAAAAGCAAAGCGTCGGGGCAGGAGTTGGGTGTTGTGTTGCTGTTGATTCGAGACGTATGTATTACGTCTGATCTTTTCTAATCTCTATTTCCTTTGTACTTGGCTTCTTTTGAATCTCTTTCGGATCTACCTTCTTATATCCTTATATATCCGGTCATGGGAAAAGGGGAAGGGGTTGGATACTATAGAGCCCATGAAGGACAGTGATAACACAAGGCTTGAGCAGGCTCTTGTCCTTGATGTTGAAATCGCAAAAGGAAACAAAGTATTTATTATTATTCTTATTTCCTTGGTCAATACTATGAGTGAATTTTCCCTCCACCTATTCATTCGAGGTATCTCTGGTCTATATGGTCGTGACGCTCATTGTTGGCTCGGCTCGGCTATGATGATGACCTCTGCATTTCAACGGCGCGACGTGCGCCTGTTTCTTTCGCTTTTGTGTTTCTTTTTCTACTTTTTGATTGGGCAACTCGGCTTACTTGCTGCGCTTGTAGATCTTGGCAAGGAAGGCCTCAAACACGGTCTTCTTGAGGCCCTCGCTCTCGTCAATGTTGGCGATGCGGGCGCGGATCTCGCCGACAACCTTCTCCTCGTAGTCGAGATAGCGCTGCTCAAGCTTGAGGTCGTCGTAGAGCTTCTTGACAACCTTTTCCTTCTCGTCATCCTTGCGGCCGTAGTTCTCCTCGAGGATCTTGCGCTGCTCGGGGGTGGCGACGGCGAGGGCCTGGTTGACGAGCCAAGAGCACTTGTTGTCCTTGATGTCGGTGCCGATCTTGCCAATGTGCTCAGGGAGACCGAAGTTGTCGAGGTAATCGTCCTGGATCTGGAAGTACTCGCCCAGGGGAATGAGGATATCCTCGGCCTGCTTCAGGTTCTTGGGGGTGGCGAGGTTGAGCTGGTGGAGGGCCAGGGCGACGGGGAGGTAGAAGGAGTAGTAGGCGGTCTTGTAGATGACGATGAAGCTGTACTTTTCCAAGGAAAAGTTGTCGAGGTCGACCTTGTCCTCAGGGGCGGTGAGCAGGTCGCACAGCTGGCCAAGCTCGGTCTGGAAGGTGGTCTCGTGGAAGAGCTCGATGAGGTCGACGTAGGCGGGGTGGGAGCGGAAGTACTTCTTGAGGAGGGTGTAGATGGCGGCCTCGAGCATGAAGGNCTCAGGGGCGGTGAGCAGGTCGCACAGCTGGCCAAGCTCGGTCTGGAAGGTGGTCTCGTGGAAGAGCTCGATGAGGTCGACGTAGGCGGGGTGGGAGCGGAAGTACTTCTTGAGGAGGGTGTAGATGGCGGCCTCGAGCATGAAGGCGTCGTTGATGGCGATCATGCCAACACCCTCCTGGCGGTACCAGCAGGGCTGGCCACGGCGGGTGATGCTCGAGTCCATGATGTCGTCCGAGACGAGGAAGAAGGCCTGGAGGAGCTCGGTCATCCAGCCGAGGGTGGCAGACTGGAAGTACTGCTCCTCAGAGAGGGGCTTCTCGAGGAGGAGGGAGACGGAGTCGGGGACAGACATGCCGCGGTTGCATTTTCCGCCGAGGGGGTTGATCTCGAGGGACTGGGAGCATTGCATTAGTATTTGGAGTATTTGGGTCTTTGGAGGAGATGGTTGCTCACTCGCTTGTACCAGTCAAGCTGCTCCTGGGGGAGCTTGTAGGAACGCGCATGCTCGAGGAGAGCCTCCTCAAGCTTGGGGTAGACGGAGTTGAACTCCTGGAGAGTAGTCTTTTGAGCCATGGTCGATTCTGGGGGGAGGAAGGTGAGTTGACGAGTTTGAAAAGAGACAGAGCAGAGACCGCCTTTTTGAAGAGAAAGGAGTCGGGGAGTAATTAATTGGCCTCGGGAGCTGCACGATAATTACCGGACCTGAATGTCTTTGGCTTAGGTTGCTTTGCTTGATTCAATTAGCTACAACGGTTAGGAGGGACTTGGCTGTGCCCCTCTTTCCTATTCGCGAATTGGAGCGGGAGGGGCTGTCCACTTGATTTGCTCGGTGAGTCCCAAGACGGCGCTAGGGGAGGGGCAGAACGGGCGGTGAGATGCGGCAGAACCTGGCAGTTGGCGGTTCAACAGACGCTAGACTCAATGGAGGAGAAGGGAACAAGAAGCAGGGGGAGAGACGATGATACCCAAAGAACGAGCTGATTCCTTGCATAGTTTTATGATGTTGTTAGTATTGTCGAAAGTTTAATAAAAAGAGGGTTTCAATGATTGGTTTGTTCCTTTTACTATTGGACTAGAGTTCAATTGACTATCTACCTAGGCTCGAAGCGCCAAAACGACCGACCAACACCAAAACTCCAATTTCCTGCCTGCTCCAATATACATGAACCTAGTCGTTATCCTATGCCTGGAGCTATGTCTTTTTCGCCTTTGCGCTCTTCCACCGGAAAATGCCCAGTAGGACAATGTGCTCCACGCGGTCATGCCAGGCGACGTCGTTCTCCTGAATCACCTTGAGGGCGTCGTGTAAAGCTCGCTCCGACGCACCGTCGTTCATCATGTCGACGACGCACGCCGCGTTGAGCCCTGCGTTGCGGAACCCCTCGACCAGCACGTCCACATCGTACATATGCGCGAGTCGAGTATGCGTCGGCGTACTGTCCATGTCCTTGCGGTTCTAGATTGGTCAGAAGTGACCCCCTGTTAGTCGCTGCGTTCACCATCACGGCTACGGGCAGAAAAGACGAGGGGCAACATCTTGACGTACCTTGCATTCCTGACACTTGGCTCCCATCGTATTGACCCATCTGTTACACGCCCATTTCCCCCAATGGTGGCTGCAGGGCCAGCGCATCGTCTTGGGCTGGTCCCGCCTCTCGTCTCTCTCGCCGTGGTGTTCTGTTGCGTCGCTCATCAAGATGCTGTTCTCCAAGCTCTTATACAGCCAGAGGTCGGGCTTTTCGGCCCAGTTTTTCGTCTTGGGCTNGCCGAAAAGTCTTGCTGGCCCTCTCTTATACCACTCCTCGCTCGGTGAGGGAACTCGACACCGTGGTGGTGATTCGTACCGCACGTGCCGGACCGGGTTGTGCGAGGTCGCAACTGACGCGCTCTCTGTGAGACGTCTAGGGCGCTCACGGCCATCTGGATGCTGTGATACATGTCTGTCTTGTCTGTCGCTCGAGGTGTGTTTTGTCCAATTCGCTCGTTGTAAAAAGTGTCAAGTGCTAGACGGACGAGTTTATGTGACGGTATACAGAATCAGCGTCCACCACGGAGAAATACCCGACTTATCAGAACATCCGACGGGCTAGCAGTGAATGACAGCCAACTGACTCGGTTCCCCTGACACTACCAGCATTGCCTACAAAGGTGCCCGTCGAGGATGGATGGAAGAAGCCGGCCATGACTCAACCAGACTGTGCTGCGGAGCTTGGGAACTCAAACGCTATTCACTAAAACCCCGGATCTGAAAGATAACGGCGCTATTGCCACATGCAAGGACTCGCCCTCGAGCCTATAGAGTTGATGTATGCTTCAACCAGACAACCCTCCCAGCACAGTGTCCGCCCCCCGAGACAGGACCAACAGCAAGCCGACCTACCCGGGTCGTCTCCCCGGCTTGTTTCCCCGGGATTTCTACCTCTAGCGCGAACTGTCGGATTCATGAACCCTACAGAGGCGTATTTCCTCGGCGTTGTCGCTCTCGCTCGGTCCTTATCCTCTCGAGTCGCTCCGCGAGGTTGATGGGTGTCCACTGGATAGGACCCCTATCACGAGCCGCCTCGACTGCGTCGCAGATGGGGTGATATAGACCCCGGAAATTTCGATAGATGTAGTCGAGTGCCACGGTGAGGAGATTGTCCACGTTGACCTGCTTAGCGCTGGAAATGTACTCGTTGATTCTCTCGTACGTGATACCGCCCCTTTCCGAGTACTTATCGAGCAGGTATCGCACAAAGGTCTCGTGGACGTCTGTCGCAATCAGCTCGTTCCCTCCATGCTGCCTCCCAAGCCTCTGAAATAAGTAGCGGTCAGAACTGAGTGCGTTGAAGAGGTTGGCTGTCAAGGTGTTCCCTTACCTGGCAGTCGACGCAGGCACTCTTGTTGAGGAACACATAGTTGGGGCACTTGACTTCCGGTGTCCAGCAGAAGAGGCATGGAAATACCCTGACGGGTCCGCTGTAGGTCATGATACCTCCTCAAAAGGTGGAACCCTTCAGAGTTTCGCGCAGGCCTGGTGTGGCCTTCGGGGTAGCCGATGGGCGATGCCGTATGCAGCTGGTTACAACTAAGGAAGTATGAGGAGATCCTTTGAGCTGGCGAAACCCGTAATATTTCGTCAATAATCATCTGATAAACAGGTCAGAGTTAGTCGGCAGTTTTCTATGGTTCGAGCTGCAACCGTGCCAGCTCGAGTTGATATAATCCGGCTTCTCGCCTCTCATGGCCTCCTTTTCGTCAAATGAATCACCACCATTATCAAACTAGAATGAATAAATGCTGCCATGACCCGAAATATCGGGAATAAACATGCCAGTCTCACTGTCAGCCTCAAGTATTGGCCCTCATCCCCTTTCCCGAGCGCCATCGTGATACAGAATTCACTGTGGAAGGAGGGTGTAAGCGAGTTTAGTGGCCGCGACATTGGTTTGACAGACTATTTCCCGAATAAGAGCCTCCTCGTACAAGGAAGAAACGTCTTTTCCTTTATAGAATGGGAAGATTATTGAGATTTTGTGCTACTGGAGTTGGGTTTGGACACTTTTCAACTGGAGCGGGTGTTGTCTCCCATGAGGATACAGTGCGTCATACCGTGCGCAACATCAAATGGCACGGACTAGGATGCGCGCCTGGACTGTTGATATGATCACCAATAACGGTCAAAGGTCTATCCTCATGACAACTACAACCCGTCTTGCAGCCACCGATATCGCTCTTTCCTTTTTACTCACCGACCAGGAAGCCGTAACACAGCTCGAGATATCAGCTGATTGAGCTTCAGAGGCCCAGCGCGTCTGCGCAATCCAACTCTTGCTTCTGACTAGGAGCTACCCCACCAACCCTTCAAAACAAGACCGAGATGGCTCTGAGCGCCCACGAGGTCTCGCAATTGCGGGCTGCTCTTCAGGACGCCGTGGTCAAATGCTCAGAGAGGTGTCTCTACCAATCTTCAAAATGGTGCGTATACTGCCTGCCGATGGATAGCCGGACGCGCAAGTTGACAAATTCAGGGCCGCCGAACTACTTAACGCGCTTCCCGAGACCGACGATGACGACGAGCACCTCGACCCTGCGGATCCCAAGTACATCTCGCCGATATACACTTCCAACAGCGATCCAGAAGAAGCAGCTCTCGAGGCAAAAGAGCTAAGCAAATACCTGCTAGCCAAGTCCCTATTCGACTGTAGAGAGTACGACCGCTGCGCCGCCGTTTTCCTCCCCGATTCTCTCCTGTCTAGCGTTCTGGCATCAAGGGTGGACAGTTCTCCGGCGTATGCTTCAGCTGGCAAGGGAAAGGCGAAGGCTTCCGATTCATCAGCCGCGATACCTCTTCCCAGGATCAGTCAGAAGAGCTTGTTCCTTGCCCTCTACGCCAAGTTCATGTCGGGGGAGAAGCGCAAGCAGGAGGACACTGAGATGGTTATGGGCCCTCAGGATCTTGGAACGGTGGCCAATAAGCAGCTTCTCGTAGTTGGGCGCTATCTTTCAACTTGGTTTGATGAGAGAACAACGGAAGACGACGAGGTGTTGGGCAGCCAGGGATGGCTTGAATATCTGTGAGTGCTGATCCTGGTAACCATATGTTGACGGCTACTAACCGCCCTACGTAGATACGGCATGGTGCTCGCCAAGGAAAAGAATGACGAAAGAGCTTTGGAATTCTTTATCCGAAGCGTACACAAGTACACCATGAACTGGGGTTGCTGGCTAGAGATGACGTCGCTAATATCTCGAGTCGAGGATGTGAGTTTCACTTGTGGTTGTTGGTGATCGCATCGACTAACAAATCTCCAGTTGAATCGAATATCAAGACATTGTCCTCAGAACATCGTGTCTTACATGTTCCACCTGCACACCTCCCTGGAGCTTTACCAGCAAGGACCCGGACTCGCCAGTTCTCTCGAGCAGCTCCTTTCCATCTTCCCGACATCATCCTTCCTCCTCACTTGCAATGCATTGCTTGCCTATCACGCCAAGGATTTGATGGCTGCTGAACAGCACTTTACTCGACTGCTGGCGCTCCATCCCCATCGGCTTGATTCCCTTGACCACTATTCAAACATTCTCTACGTTCTAAATCTTCGCCCAAAACTGGCATTCCTGGCGCATCTATGCTCCAGTGTAGACAAGTTCCGTCCGGAATCCTGCGTGGTCGTTGGCAACTACTATTCCCTTCTCTCAATGCACGAAAAGGCTGTTCAATACTTCCGACGTGCCCTGACCCTTGACCGGTCATGTCTATCAGCATGGACATTGATGGGCCACGAATACGTCGAACTCAAGAACACACATGCGGCTATCGAGTCGTATCGCCGTGCAGTTGACGTAAATCGACGGGACTATCGGGCCTGGTACGGATTGGGTCAGACATATGAGATGCTGGAAATGCATACATACTCACTTTGGTACTACAAGAAAGCTGCTGGTCTACGTCCTTGGGATGGCAAGATGTGGATGGCTGTAGGCTCATGTCTGCAGAAGATGGGCCGAGAACGAGACGGTATCAAGGCTTTGAAGCGAGCCTTGCTTGCGGATGCCTACTATGACGTGGGCAGCAGCTTCGGAAGCGGCGATCTCCTGGGTAGCCGTAGTGCTACAGGCCATATGGACCCTGAGATCCTCTTGCAGATTGCTGCCATGTACGACCAGCTGGGTGAAGAGGAAGAAGCCAAGTCATACATGGAACTCTGTGTGGCTCAGGAAGATGGCGGTGCGAACGCTGAGGTTGACCCAGCAGAGTCCATCGCTATTCACAATGATTCTCCCCCGGGTTCAGACAATGGCGCTGAGGGTAACGAGAACACGGGCAATGAGGGTACGGGCGTCACAGCAGCGACCAGCAAAGCCAGGATGTGGCTTGCCAAATTCTCGATGCGTACCGGAGACTACACGGCAGCTGAGCGCCTTGCTGGAGAGCTGTGTCAGGATGGTGTAGAGGTCGAGGAGGCAAAGGCCTTGGTGCGAGAGGTGCGATCACGGATGGAGGCGTCAGGGATGCTTGATCCGTTGAGTTGATAGCACGGGGATTGCGACGGTGATATCCGGTCAGGGGCGTTTATGAGGTTATGCGCTTATGAACTGTAACAGTAGGCATAGCTTTGAATTTCGAACGAATATTATTTCTAGAAGATATGCCATGGTCTTCAGCCTGAGGGGGCATACAGGTCTTGCTTGAGTTGGAGGAACCCCATGACAGTTTGTGATTGCCTCAGCATCCATCCATCAAGCATTTCCCATATGGGTTGACCCCGTAGACATGGTTTGCACCTTCAGACTGCACCCGTGAATGGTAGTGAATCGAGATAGATTATAAGGCGGTGTTCCCGAGCAGAGACGCTATCGGACCGACGAGTATCGCATGTGGCTTGAACATGGCTTGAACGTTCTCCGAAGTCAAGATGGATGGTCACCGAAAGGGGAGGAGCTTGAAGCAGAAGAATATTTATCAAAAAACACCACATGGAATTACCAATCTAGAATCATAGCTGCACCCATTACATCCTCCGAGTGTTGATCTCGACGTCTATCCATAATACCCAGATATCCATGACCAAATGACAAGCTTGGGTTTCAGAGCGTGTTGTCAGCATGCTCCATTCTTGTTCCAGTCTCAAAAAGCTGCTTCGAATGCGACCGAGACCAATTCCGTTAAAGTATCTATTGAAGGAAATCGCGGTAGATCTTTCATGTGCCTCGTGCCTAGACTCTGCTTGTGCTTGGCATCTTAGATGGCTAGGGCGGCAACCCCAGCCACGACGAAAGCACCCAAGGCCCTGCCTGTAATCTTGCTACCCGCAGCACGAACAGGCGGGGCTGGAGGCTGAGTTGTAGGTCCAGCCGGAGGAGCGGGAGCGGGTGATGCGGGTTGTTCGGCGGGAGGAGGAGGCGGCGGGGCGACTGGAGGGACTGTCTGGCCCGGAGCTGGCGGGGGAGCGGGCTTGCCAGGAGGAGGAACCGGAACTGGAGTTGGCTTTCCAGGCGGAGGCGGCGGCACCACAGGAGGAACTGGAGGAGCTGACTTTTTAGGGGCTGGAGGAGGGGGAGACTGCGCAGGCTTTCCAGGAGCAGGGTAGACGGGCTTCTCAGGGGGAGGATACTGAGTGACTATCTGAGTCTCGCTTCCCTGGACCGAACTCTTGATGATGGGGGGATAGGTGGGCTGAGGATGGCTATAGGTAACTTCGCAGGGGCAGTCTTCAAAAGTTATACTCGTTCTAATATGTTTGGGAAATTTGGTGGACTAACTCGTGATGGTTACGTAGGTAGGAGCCGTCTCAGCCGTGTAAGTGACGCTCTTGTGAACGATCTCGGTAGGCTCCTAAACGTTTATCAGTAGAGTCCCTGAGTGAGTGAGAGGGTAGGCTCGAAGTACCGGGCAGTAAACAAGATAGTCATCCGTAATGACAGAAATGATTCCGTTCGGATCCGGCTCGGGAGGGTCTGCGTTGTTGCTCTGGTTCCTGAGAGCAGGGTCAGGAACGGGAGTGACCAACGCGGGGCCGGGGCCAGGCGTCTGAGCCATAGCACGCTTGAGCAGCAAGGCTGCAGGGATAGCTCGAGTGAGTCTCATCTTGTTCCTGGAAACTCAGACTTGTTAAAGGGAAAAGGTGGCAAGTGTTGTATGTAAACGCTGAGGATCTTCGGAAGCAGCTCGAGATGAGTGATGCTGTGATGATAGAACTCGTCAAATCCAGAGAGAGCTCGACCTTCTTGTAGTTTTTCCAGAAGGTCCAGACCGATGAGTTGAACCAATCTTGAAAGCATTATCTGGTATCGTCTAATTGAACTGATGGAGATCCCCGATGGAGATGGTAGGTCTCGCCGTGAACATTGGTAGTAAGTCTTGTTGACATGTGTTCTCCACGCTGGATGGTGAAGCTTTCTGTCCGGGTTGATACTTGCGAGACTTGTGGAAAAAGTAGAATCTGCCTAGACCCAAGGTTCCTTTGGTTGGTGAGAGCATCATAATGAAGAGCCCTGCTAGATACAACCGGATGACTCCTCGGTTCATGCCCAACCCAACCGAGAGCTTCGGCAAGAATGATAGAGACTGATGTCATGGCGGACTTGGCGTATAATAGCGAAAGGGATGTTCCGAACTCTTGAGCAACCAGGTTGATTAAGCTCGGGTACCTGAAGGAAGCGAGCAATTAAGGCGCTGACATGAAGTATGATATTGACAGAGTTCACATTAGAGCCTCGGTCCCGCGGTTCCAACTTCTTTCTGGCGTTGATAGCTCCATTTCGGTGCTATTCTTGGCTCATGATTGATTGCGTATACTTGTGGGATAGGAGAAAGGAGCTTCCTAGGCCGGCCGAGGCCGTGTTGGTCGTCATGCTTTCCGTCGTCTACCTCCGAGTTGAAAGAGATCGTAGTATCTTTGTCTTGTTTCTTAGTCCATCGTAAGTCGAGAATCTCTTGATCGGGAGTTTCGAGTTGACCATACCAGATAACCTCTGTGCTTCCAAGCAAGCCTCTATAAGGGGCCTCCGAATTATGAGAATCTGATTTCGCTTCGATGAGGCCGATTGAGAATCTTGGTAATAGGAATGACCACCGCTGACTCCGAAGGAAGGAAATGTCGGTCTAGTACGATAATGGTCAGCTTTGTCTGTCACGGACAGTCGAACATTCTATAAGTGACTTCCATGACCAAGGGAATTCCGAAGAAGCCCGTCTACTAGAAAATGGAAGGCCAATTAGCCCCGAAATCAAAATATTCGAGTTTTTGGGACACGCGGCTGAGAGTGAGAGTCACTTGGTCGAGAAAATCCGTACAAGGGGAGTCTCGGGTAGTTGGAACAATAAGGAATCGCTTATCTACCTAGGGACTGTAGACAACCAAAGTGCAAGGCCGTGATGAACACATCAGACGAAGCAGAATAAACCATCAACGTCGGATTATCAACATCCAACAGCGAAGGGCGAGAGCGAAGGGCGAGAGCGAAGGACGAATACGAGGAGCGAGGTTCACCCTGAGGTGGTCACGTGAGGGTTGTCCATGACAGCTCCTCTGCAGTAGGAGCGGGACGACCGATCACACCCCACCTCCAAATCTGCTTTTCAACCTCAACATCGTCCTCTCCAGAAAAAAATCGCCGAGAACATCTTCTTTTTGAGAAGCAGTTACTTCTGGAAGCGATCCGTTCTTTTCCCTTCAGTGTCTACGTCACCCATGGAACCTGTACCGAGGCACATTTCTCCGTGCCAGCTCGTTGCGGACAACGCGATAACAGGCAGCAACACTACAGCAAATTCGCAAAAGAGCAGAGAGATCTATCACAACTTTGGCTCTCCTTCATCCAACTTGACCGTCAAGTGACGAGAATCATGAGATAATAGGATCATGTCACCAGCGTCTTATCGGAATGGCTCCAAGCTACCCGCTTCGAACTCACTCTCACCCACACTTTCTCGCTCACAAGGTGCGGAATTCTGCGTAGACTTTGACAACTGACCTCTGCAGTTGCCAAGCGGTACCTCAAGGAATCAAGTCGAATCCCATCGCCCCCCCTTCGGTCGTCACTCCCTCGGACGTAAGGATAACGCTTGGAGATCGTCGACTCTGGTTTGCCTTCGAATGAGACCATCGTGATTGCCGACCACCACTTCTATCGGAGATGCCGGAGAGCCCATTACCATCTTCAGGCCCAGTTCGATGCAGTAGACATGGACTTGTCGACGCCAGCCAAGACCATCACGCCCAGTTGCCAAATCAACCGCTCTCAATTCGATTACTGTAACGATTGGGACCACCCAGTGTGACGAACTTCTGTCGACTGCTCGCCTGGATTGAGGGAATTTGCTCATCCCGCTCTCACTACTTGCTTGGCCGCGAACCTTGTTCTGCGAACTTGGAGGTGATGGAAGGGGAGACATGTCCGCTGACGGCGTGTGGGCAACCGACCTCGGAGTGGAGCCGTGTTCGGTGACGGATCAGACAGAGCGCATCCCGTCACAAGAGAGACCGAACAGCCAGGTCCGCCGGCCTACCGGTCCCCCGAACCTGCGGGCTTTTCTCCATCAACCGCCTGTCATTGGAGGCACTCAGCTGCCAACGCACAGCGTACCTGAATAACCAGGCACAAGAATTGGGCAGAAGCAACGAGCATCTAAACCAGGTCCTTCAAGTGTGGGACTCTTGGATGGAACTCCGAGTTATCTCTTGCCACACAGGTTTGGCTCGCTGGCAATTGACGCTGCTCAATATGAAAATTTTCACTCGGATGACCAGCCAAAGTGGACTACCTAGACAAGCTGGACATCAATCCCTGGATCTACAACGCATGGCGTTCTGCCACCCCAAGTGAATGCTGGCAACCGGCTACAGCCTGCAGAAGACTCGTTGGCAACCAAAGCACAGAGACGACTACCTACCCAGCTGACCAGGCCTTCATCCCACTTCCCGAGGGGCCACGCGCACACATGATGACTCGCAATTACAATAAAAAGCTTCTTGCTGAAACAGTCCAGCAAAACTAGGCTATCCGGCTCTGAAGCCGGGTCTGCTTTCATGAGGCCACCAGGTAAGCTATTGACAAGGTGTCAAAGAGAAATCAGAAGGTCCAGGCCGGAATCAAGGCAGGTTTGCATAAGCCTGCCCAGGGCAGTGATCGGCGAGTCAACAACAAGGCAACTCGCGGAGAAGGTCAGGCTGAATGAGGGCATCGCCTACGCGAACCAATTGTCACATAGGAACATGACGGCAAAACCAAGACGGACCACCTGCAGGCTGCAGAACGGAGGGCTTTGGGGGCAAAGTGGAGGATTCGAGAACGCTGCTAGAGCCACGCGGCCAGCGCACCGTCCAGGACAGTTTCATACTGTGCCGGACAGGCCTGACCACGGCGAGGGAGGAAAGACGGCTCTTACACCCAAAGGAGGGAACGGTTCCCACTCCGTTATGGTCGAGCGTGGATCCGCTGCTCTCTAGTGTGGACGCCTGAGGCATGGAACCGGACTTTCTAACCCAACCTCGCGTAGTAACGCGTCGTCTCGTCGGCCGCACGATTTCGCAATTGCTAGGGGCTCATCGTCAATGCGCCAGGCCCTCACGACGACCTAGCGACCAGCTCTGGGAGAATTCTCGGCACGGACAGAGTTTTCGCGCAGCCCCCACAGGACGGCTCACCAAGTTTTCGTACCTCATCCCCGGTGCTTCCCCGGTAGCCAGGAGTCTGATCGCAAATCGCAAGGATGAGAACTTCTTGGGAAGGCGGATTTGGCTTCTCATTGGCAAGGCGGCAGCTCCCCGTGGCTTCCGCTAAGATCCAACGGGCCTCTAGGCAAGGGGTGGGAGTGGTAGCATTGGAGCGAGGATTGCGGAATTGATCGCCAGGCACAGCAGGCGGTGGAAAAGCTTGCTGGCCACGGCCACGCTTGTCGTTGCTTATCTGGCAGCACAACGTGGCCAGGCGGGTTCAGTGTCTGAGTCGGCCATCAACTCGCCAACGCTAGGCGACTTCTCAGGCCTGATTCATGGCCTGCCACGATGACGGCCATGTGCACACGGAACGGAAATGTTGGAATAATTGCCGGTCGCGTGCTTTTTTGACTTCCCGGGTGGCTATGCTTAACAGAGGCATCGTTCAACGGTTGTGCGAAGTTGCTAGCGCCCGAGCAGCGAAAAGTCTGATTGTGTGCGTCCTGTATCTGATCCGGTTTGGCAGGTTCGGTTCTACTCTGCGGAATCAGACAGAAATGGACTCCAGTCGGATCTGGCTCTGATTCATTGATCCAGACCGACCTGTCTCCACGTGTCACTGGCGCAGACAGCCCTGGGAATGGCACACTTGTTGTGAGAAATCCAGGCGTTCAGAGTTTTCGCCGAGGTCTCAGGTCCGCCCAGAGTCACAAGCGAAGGGCATGTACAGAGTACGGCGGTGTCTAAGTGCCTGCAGGCGACCAAGCTGTTCCGGGTACGAAGCCTCAGCTCAGAGCCTGAGAAGACTGCTGTTGACGCAAACTCATCGGGCAATTACCCCTGCGGCTTGGACCCTGTGTGCCTCGTCGTCGTCTCCCACCACTCTCGACGTCCCGCTGTCGGCTCCCCAAGAGCCTTTTCGAAACAAGCCTCTAAGGTCCGACCACATGGACGCCTGTCAGGTACCAGGCACTGGTGGCAAAGGCAGAGCCAATGAGGACGCCAAGAGGGCTTGTGGCGCCAAGTCAAGATGCAGCTAGAAGAAAAAAAGAGCGATTTTGTGGGTGCCCCTTGCGGAGTTGTCGGCCATTTAGCCCCGGAACTGAGGGAAACTGGGTCGCTAGCAGCATGTGCCAGGGGGTGAAAAGGGAAGAGTTGACGTTGTCATGTTCTTGGCCTTGAGTCGGGTCCATGTCGAGAGGTTGGGCTCACACCGAATTCGTACAGTACGGGGCCAAGTACTCCGAGGAGAGGTGCATGGAAGGGCAGAGAGAAAGAGTTCACTGTCGGCTGGAGCAGGCTTTCACAGCTTTGTTGTGGCGTGCTGGAGCTGGTCATGGAGATGAGGTTCCATCGAATAAAGATGATTCATTCGGACAACGACGAATGAGAGGAGCGAGGTTGCTTTTACTTTCACGGACGGTCGACGGGACGAGATGAAGGGGAGCCCAAAAAAAGAAGGCCTTGAAACAATGGCTCCAGCTCTCTCTCCTGTTTTCCAGGGGAGGGGGCTCAGGGTCATAGGGGAACCGTTGCTTTGTTGCCGCCAGAAACAGCGTGTGAGGGCGGGCCGCGGCCGCCTACGAAAAGACAGGTCACGGACCAGTAAGGGACACGCAAACCAACCCACTCCGCTAACAGAGCAGACACCACCGCACCACAACGTACCACTCAAGAGATGACTGCAACGATTACAGCGTCGACAGAGATTGGATTCAGTGAGACGACACGCTGAGGGACTTCTACCTACCCCGTGCATCAGAGCTGGGCTCACTGTGCGTGCATATTGCCTGCCATGCCATGCCAGGGCAGGGCATTACTCCCCAACCATGGAGCTTATTCCTATGCTGGGCCCTGCCTCAGTTCCACTGGCGGCACGACCGGCGGCTCTAGTTGGTGGCTTACACGACGGGAGTCGTAGAGCGGCTCCACGGTCCAAGGTCCACGGTGGACGACCCTTGATCAAAGGCTTCGTCTGCAGTGCCGCCCCACCAGGCGGCGGTCCAACGGTTTCCTTGTCTTGACAAATCTGATCTCGACAGGGAGTGTGGGTGGACGACGGGATGGGTGAGGGAACAGTAGAGTCTGTGGGCCACACACACGCATCCCAGGTCTCCGGGTTCGCCTGCTCGCTCACTCCTCGTCGTGGGACCTTGTTTATAAAACGGGCCTCCCTCTCCCCTTTCCACTCCTCCTCTGATCAGCAACCCACAGCACTGTCTTTCTGTTTCAACTTTCTTGTCTTCGGACTACCATTCCTTGTTTACTCCAAGCTTCTCATTCCTTTTGGAAGCCGAGTTACCACAATCCCTCACAGGCATAAACTATACGAGCTAGTTCTCGATCAACACATCATCAACTCTCAACAGCTGCAGAAACTGCACCTGAATACCAACAACAGACGTCTTGATTCGGTCCTTATCAGACGCCACTGAACCACACTCTTGTCTTGACGACAATCGAGAAACTGCAATCATCTATTTATACCAATACCCTGCAACTCTAGCACCACCAAACCTCAAAACACCGCCAACATGAAGTTCGCTACTGCTATCATGGCCTTTGTTGCCTCTGCTACCTACGCTGCTGCCGCCCAGGTCACCTTCAAGACTCTTGACGACAAGGTCCGCACCGTGTACTTCACCTCTGACCCCGGATATCCCAACATCGACCCCGTCGTTGTGAGCAACAAGGAGGACACCACTGTCCAGTTCCCTGACAAGTACATTGGAAACTACTGGGCCGTCGTTAAGGGTGGCAAGAACACTGGCACTGGCATGCTCGGCGAGGTGACCTTCGGTGGCTGGATGGGCAAGACCTACTTTGACGTTTCTGCCATCGTTGTCCCCGGCGACACCAACAACGTCAAGCAGATGTACCCTGCCAAGTCCATGACCCCCGACTCTGGCTGCGAGGAGTTCCCCTGCGACAACGCCTACTACCTGCCCGACGATGAGCAGACCAAGGTTACTGACGAGACTCACCTCATCACCACCCTGGGCGCCGGCTCGGTCGAGCTGCCCGGCAACAAGACTGCTGCTCAGTAAGCGCAGTCTGTTGACCGCCTCCCTTACCCGGACGGCTCATCTCATCACTTCTTTACTTCTCGACACCCCCCCTTTTCGTTGCCGTGTTGACACGGCATTGACGATGACACGATACGATTCTCTTTCACATACCCCCAAAAGATACCCCTCGCGATTTGACAGCAAACAAAACCGAGGTCTTTTTTCATCTGATTGCGAGGAAAACTCTGGGTTAGACATTTTGGGCGGAGCAGGCTGGCGCTTACGGATGGATGGATGGGTAAAAAACTCGAGACAAGAACAGGACTGGGCGATTCTTTGTGAGAAAGCCCATCTGGAGAGCAGCATCACTCGTTCTGCGCTCTCTCACATGCACATACAAGCACATTTTTTATCACAGGCTTGACGCCTCTTGTGTCAGCAAGGGGGGTTCGAGGCTGGCACTCACTCACACAAACTTACCAAATTCTACGCACATTATTCTTTACTCACACACTCGTTGGAACCCAGACCGAAAAAGGATTGGTGCTGTTTGCGATTTTTGCATTTATAGCATTCTCCTGTATATATTCAGACATTGGCCGGTGAGCCAGTTTTTCGTCCAAAAAGACATATTTCTTGACATTATTGGCCCATGTACACGTGAAAGTCTGACGCCTTTGTTCTTGTTGAAACAAAAAGACCAACCGCCAAGCGCGCGCATGCATGGGTTGGCGGGATTGGGCACTTGGCATGCAAGGTCAGACAAGATGAAACAGCGGGTTCTTTTTGCCTTTTTTTGCTATTTTCTCTCTTTCGTCTTTATCCGAGTGCTTCTCATGCAGGCTGTGATCAAATGACGCTCCTGGGATAGTTACAGGGGGTGGTTGCTCTGAATGTGAACACGTCAGACGCGCATCAGAGCTTGTGTCCGCCGAAGCAGCCAAGAAAGTGAGGACGGTCTTGTGTTGCTGGAAATGGAAGATTGAGCGACAATTGAATGCCTCTCTTTTCGAAAGGGCTTGCAGAAAGAGAAACAAGGCCAAGCAACTTGACGCGTAAGAAACTCTATTCTTGTCAATGAGGGAAAACAGAGCCGAGGGCTGAAAGCCAAGGCTGGAAGTCATGAGTGAGACATTACGCGGCAGCCTTTTTCATGAACACGGCAGTTGACATCGCGGTCTTTATTCCGGGTATCACATCACGCAAGACACGGGAATCTGTCTTGTCAAAGACGTACGTGGCTGGCCGGACTTGGCAAACCTGATTGCCAAGAACAGACGTTGAAAGAAGCATACCGAGGTTTTGCTTCCTTCTCAAAGGATTTAAAGCCTTTGTTGTTTGTTGATCCATCCCGAAGAACTGTTGGTTCTGTTTCATCTCAACCAACATCCGAACTCTCCGTTTCGAAACAAAAAAGAGGAGTCGAATGGATTCACACACCGCTTCCTTCCCCGTGAGGCTGAAATATCCATCCGTAGGGCGTGGCACCAACGAGGACCCTGCCGAGACAAAGACCCAGCAACACGGTTCTCGCCAAGACGGGGAGCAAGGGTTCATCTCTAGACCCCGGAACCTGTAAATGAATGTGTTGGCAGTTGAGTTGAAATTAATTTAAACATGGCCTGAAGGATTGCTGCAGCATCAGCCGGGGAGGGGTTAGAAAGAGATTAATCTTCTGACGGCAGCATGCAGTCGATGCGCTGTATGTAGGATCCCGTACCGAGCTGCAACCTGCAATCCTTTCATGATGTGATTCGATAAACAAGATGGTCGAGATGGTGTGAATCGGAATGGAAACTCCAGCCATGGATGAGAACAAAAAAAAAAAGAGACGGAATTCTAATGGGTGTGAATGAATGTGTGAGGTTGTGCACACACACAAAGACCGCACTTTGCGTAACTAATCGTAACATTGGCTTCCTCCTGAAGCCCGAGATTCGGCTTCCTAGATCTCGTCTGTCGTCTTTACTTCTTTTCTTCCTCTTTGCCGGGCTCCGCTGCAGGAGCTGCCTCAGCTTCCTTCGTCTCCTCCTCCTTCTCTTCCTTCTTGGTCTCTACTGGAGCTGGCTCCTCCGCCTTGACTTGTTTCGCGTTGATAATCTTCTTCAGATGTTCATCCGTCTCTTCAAATCCATCTAGCCTTCCTAGCTTGGTCGTGAGGAACTCAACGTCATGCAACATGCTGCACACTCTCTGTTAGTAACAAGCCTCATAATAAACCAACGCGTAAGCCAACGTACCTCTTCAAGCCAGCCTCAGTCTTGACTTCGGCGTCCTTGAGGCTTGATCCAAGCTGGTCCCTGTAGCTAGAAAACACCGGAAGCATAATCATCTGGATTGACATCTGCGGGAGATGCTTGGTCAAGACGCGGTGCAGTGTCGTCGTCTCCTTTGCCAGCGTCTCCATGTACGGATGCACCCCAGTTTTGCCTGCGTCCTTGTCCCAGTCGATCGACTTCATCGTCCTGGAGTGAATAGCTGCTCTGCCGCTCATAATCTCGACCAGTTTCTGGTAGATGCTGTCTTGGTGCTCTTGTAGGAGACGTCTAATCTTATCAAACTCGCCCATGAGATTCGACACGCTCGCCCCAGATCCCGCATGGCGCCTCACAAACTCTCGCATGTGAGGGATGAGTGTGGCTATGAAGGACAGTGCCTGAGATGCCAGCGCTAAGTGCTTGGTCGTGATGTTCTTCAATCCTGCTGATCGAGTGGCACCAGCACCCAGGATGAGCTGTGTACATCTTGAGTTGAAGAGCTGGAGATACGCTATCAATGATGTTGCAATGTCGATCGTCATGGATGGGATCCCGCTTATCAGATGCGAAAACTTGGCAACTCCCTCGAGACATAGGATTGCTGACTTGGGAAGCATGAACGACTCCAAATCGATCGTGGCTGTCCTGGTCTTTTCCTTGCTGGTTCCATTCGTCTCGATCGCATCTTCGTCTTCTGGTGGCTCCAGCTCCGAAGCTGGTATCCAGATCTTGGTGCTGTCAGTCCATTCGGGGGGATCTTGGGTGCTGCTAGCCAGAATGATGTTGAGCAACGCCTCATTCTTCTCGTTAAAGTCTTTGGCATTCCACTGATCAGATTCCATCCCTTGCGCAAGCTTCTGCATCTCTGCGTCGCGGTTCCTCTGCACAAAGTCCTTGATGTGGCCATTAACCACAGTCTTTAAGGACGTGCCGCTGCGGCCAGATATCGACTCGCACTCGTTGGCAAAGTACAGGTTGAGAGTAAAGTATCGGAGGAACATTGGCAGAGGCAACTGCGCAGTTTGCTCTGCTCGAACCTTCAACACCTTGACAATCTTCTCGATGGCCACGTCAACAGCTTGGCCGAGTAGGTTGGCCATATCGAGACTCTTGTGCAGCTCCTCTTGAACTTCCATCGCGGCGTTGTTGAAGAAACCGCCTGGGTAGCGATCTGGCCTTGGACTTGAAATCGGCGACCTGACTGGGGGAGATCTCAAACCATCCCCTTCTGGGTTGTCAGACAGCGAGCTGGTAATCTCCAGCAAAACCTTGACCTGCGTGGTCATTCTCCTTAAAGTCTCTGTGACTCCAATGTAGATCTTGATGAGCAGCTCCTCGCCATCCTCAGCCTCCAAAGCACGAAGGTTTCGTGCCAGAATTGATGACTTCTCCTGGTTTGACAAATGACGACCTCCGCTCGCGGTAGAAACCGACATCATCGACTCGTTGTCATCATCCGTGGAGCTGGGTAGGGGTCGTCGAATCAAGTTCCGAATCTCGCGCAAGACAGCTTCTCGATATGCAATAGTCGCAGCAGCAATATGCTTCGCGCGGTGTAGGCCGAACATGCTGGGAAACAGCTCGGCCTTGAGCTCGTCGGTGCCTGTCAGGTAGGTTGGGAACACTGAAGGTGATCTCGCATGGCTACCCTTAGCTCGGTTTGCTGCGTTGCTCCATCTCAGAAGAATCTCTTGCGGAGAGACAGATTCGGAATGTCGCCGCAAGTCGCGGATCAGGATGTTGGAGAAGTTGGTTTCGTATGCCTTTCCAATGCGAGATCTGAGAGTAGCAAGATCCGCGTTGACGCCTTGCAGGGCTGAAGCTGTTCGCAGATCTCGTAGCTGAATTTCCGGGTCGTTGTCGACAGTCGCATCTCTTTCGCCGGCAATAAGCTTCTCGAGAGTATCAATGCTTGCTAGGGCCTTGTCGATCTCGCCTTCGTCAACCAAAGTCTCACAATTCGCGACTCCATCGGCAATCTGCTTCAGCTGAAGCACAGCGTCGTTGAGCTGTCGCAAGTTCTCCTGTCTCCGTCTCTTGTGCACAATCTGCAAGCCCTTGGCTGCTATCTCTTCGTCGAGTGCCTCCAGTTCCTTTCTGAGTGTCTTGATCCGTGTGACAGATTCGGCGGCTTCCGAGTGCAGTTCCTTGAGGGACCCCAGGGCCGTGAAGAAGGTGGTGGATGCAGTAGAAATCGAATTGATGAGATGAACCTCGATAGTGTCCATGTACCATGACAGCTTCTCCTGCAAGATAGCATTGGTAGCGAGGGCCTTGCGCGGTGCAGCTGCACTTCCATTGAGTCCGCCCTTGCCATCCTCGGCGTTGGTCGGCCGAATAACCTCGGATCGCTCACTGACAACATCAAAGGTTCGGGGATTCTCGAGGCGGAAGTCGTCGTCAAAGTACACAGTCGGGATGGTCGACAAAGGAGGCGGTCCTTGGGTAGCTCTTCGGACAAAGCCGGCGCTGGGTCTTCGTACCGGACTCGCGCCCTCATTCGAGTTCAGCGACGAGAGAGATGTAGTAGAGCCCTTGCGAGTCGGCCGAGACCTTGAGCTTGGTCGCAAGAATCCGTCGCCTGTATCGGTTGGTGTGTCGGGTTGCCGGCCGGTTCGTTGCTGGTTTGCCTCCTCGTCGTTTTCCTTTAATCTTTGAAGTTGCTCGTAAAGGGTTCCAATCTGCGACAGATAAGGCTTGAACTCGTCCACATCGATCTTGGTGATATTTGTTAGGGCGACTGGTGGAATGTCTCTCGCTGTCGGGGGCTTGTGGGCGCTCGAGGCTGGGGCCGAAGTGTGAGGCTGAAGGCCGGTTCGTACAATCGGGGGTTGGAGAAGGGTCGAGATAGCTACTCGAGGTCAACGATTGCCAGCGAGGCATGTATAGGAAGACGGAACGAACCATTATGGCTCGATTCGTAGACCGAAGGTGCCCAGCTGCTAGGGGCGCTGTCCAAGGCGCCTCCTACAGAATGGATGGAGCTGGCTGTAGAGCCACGTCGTGAAGTTGGATGAGGATGCATCTGGCCATGTCTATTACTGCCACGCCCCCTTTGGTCAGCCATAATCGAGAGCGCATCCACAGGAGCTTTACCTGTGAAAGGGTAGCTCTCCCCGACCTATCGGCGACAGCGACGAGAGGTTGTCGGCGGATTTGGCAGCGCTGGGGGAGAACATGGTGAATGAAGAAGCTCTGGAAGAGCCGACAACGGGTAGGGTTGACGGCTGATGGATGTCGCGTCCGTATTACTAGGGTATCATCGCTGAATGAAGGACATCAACTAGGTAGAAGCGAAGCGAAGCGCACGCCGACGCACGTGTAGTATCGAACAGGATGCGAAGAGAAGAGACAATTAAGAGATTGTAATCAAGAATACGCCGTCATCATCAACAGGCCTCCGAATTACCCGCTGCAGCTGTAGCCTCCCTTGTCCAGGTGGTAGACACCTTGTACTGTAAGTATGCCACGCAGCTCCCCCCCTAAACGCTACGCTTACCTGAGCAAGCATTTCCTTGGCGCTGGCACGTGATGGAGTGTTGAGCTTGCTGCGCCATTCCCAATTGGGACGCCTGCAACCACTTAAACGCGCCCTTAAGACGCGTCTCTCCTTCAGGGGGAAGTCGCGTTGGCGCGTAAATTGTGTTACCCTTCCAACTTGCGGAGTCAAGCCCCTCCAAACTCCACAAACAAGATCTCCAAACTCCCCTGTCGACTCTTGCGCTCAACAGCAACGAGAGCAGACACTCAAAGGTCACAATGGATCGCGGATCAGTCTACTCTACTCACGTCTACGAGCCGAGTTTCGGCGAGAACGGCGACACTCGGTTGCAACTTCAGACACAACTCGAAACCTTCATCCTAGACTTTCGACTGGACAACAACTTTGTCTACAGGTGCGCAACTGTTCATGTGTTGCCTGCGCATGCACTTATACTTTAGCAGAGATCAACTACGAGAGAATGCCTTGCTGAAGAGGTACTTTTGCGATGTCAATATCAATGATTTGATCAGCTTTAACGAAGACCTGGCACATCGTTTGGCGTCTGAGCCTGCCGAGATCATCCCCTTGGTAAGGGCTGCGCAACCTTTAAACATCTCAGTCTCTTACAAGGATATAGTTCGAAGGCGCCCTAAAGAAGTGCACACATCGCATTGTCTTTCCCCACGAGCCCAAGGCCGAGATCCCCGAGCATCAGCTACTTCTCCACAGCGACGCCGATAATGTGTCTATTCGAAACCTCGATTCCATGACAATTGCCCGACTGGTTCGGGTACCGGGTATCGTCATCGGCGCTTCCGTCATGTCATCCAAGGCGACCGAACTCCAGATCAAGTGCAGGAACTGTCAACACGAGCAAACCATTCCTATCCTCGGCGGCTTCACAGGAGTTACCCTGCCCAGGCAATGTGCCCGAACCCGAATCCCCAACGATCCCACGCCAAAATGTCCATTGGATCCCTACTTTGTCGTCCACGAGAAGAGCAAGTTTGTTGATCAACAGATCATCAAGCTGCAGGAAGCCCCAGATCAAGTTCCCGTTGGTGAACTGCCACGACATGTCCTCATCTCGGCCGACAGATATCTAACCAACCGAGTTGTTCCTGGATCGAGATGTACTGTCATGGGCATCTTTTCGATTTACCAGAACAAGGCCTCTAAGAACTCGTCGACTAGCGGTGCTGTGGCTATCCGTACTCCCTATCTGCGAGCAGTTGGTCTGCAGACAGACATTGACCAATCGGCCAAGGGCAGTGCTACCTTCACCGAAGAGGAGGAACAAGAATTCTTGGAGTTGAGTCGGCGGCCAGATCTGTACAACATCATGGCCGACTGCATCGCCCCCTCCATCTATGGAAACCGAGACATCAAGAAGGCTGTCCTCTGTCTGTTGCTGGGTGGCTCCAAAAAGATTCTCCCCGACGGAATGAAGCTAAGAGGTGACATCAATGTTCTCCTTCTTGGTGACCCTGGTACAGCCAAGTCGCAGCTTCTAAAATTTGTCGAAAAGGCAGCCCCTATCTCGATTTACACGTCCGGAAAGGGTTCGTCTGCAGCTGGTCTCACAGCGTCTGTCCAGCGAGATCAATCTACCCGAGAGTTCTATCTTGAAGGCGGTGCAATGGTTTTGGCAGATGGCGGAGTCGTTTGTATTGACGAGTTCGACAAGATGAGAGATGAAGACCGAGTGGCTATTCACGAAGCCATGGAACAGCAGACCATCTCCATTGCCAAGGCCGGCATCACCACCATCCTCAACGCCCGAACTTCTGTCCTGGCTGCTGCAAACCCTATCTTCGGTCGTTACGATGACATGAAGACTCCTGGAGAAAACATCGATTTCCAGACCACCATCTTGTCCCGTTTCGACATGATCTTTATCGTCAAGGATGAGCACAGTCGTGAAAAGGATGAGCGAATGGCCAAGCACGTTCTCAGCATTCAAATGGATGGCCGAGGCGCAGAGGATGTGGCTGAGTCTGAGATCCCTATTGACAAGATGCGAAGATATGTCACATACTGCAAGACGTAAGTTACCTGGTCCCCTTATCACGGTTTAGGTTGACTAACAATGTCCAGCCGATGTGCTCCTCGTCTCAGCCCCGAGGCTGCAGAGAAGCTCTCGTCTCACTTCGTTTCCATCCGACGCCAAGTCCACGCTGCCGAGATGGAGGCCAACACCCGCTCTTCCATCCCCATCACAGTCCGTCAGCTGGAGGCCATCGTCCGTATTACAGAGTCTCTTGCCAAGCTCACTCTCTCCCCCATCGCCACCGAGACTCATGTCGACGAAGCCATCCGTCTCTTCCTGTGCTCAACTATGGATGCCGTGAACCAGGGCAGCAACCAGGGCAGCCGCGAACTAAACGACGAGGTCAACCGTCTCGAGGCCGAGTTGAAGCGTCGGCTGCCGATTGGCTGGAGCACCAGCCTTTCCACACTTCGGAGGGAGATGGTTGAAGGCAAGGGATACAGTGAGCAAGCACTCAATCGTGCTCTGATGGTGCTGCAAAGGAGGGATACTATAATGTTTCGGAACCAGGGTGCACAAGTGTACCGCAATGGAGCATAATCTTAAGTGGCTAATGGTATAACGAATAACTGGTCTTGATGGGCATTTGGGTCAAGTTGTCTGGATGATACCTAGGTAGATAGGGGTAATGATTAACGAGATGAAGGCTGTACATATGACTCTAGCGTATCAATAACCTGCTCACCTGGAACAGTTCCCGTGTCCCCGTATGTGAATTGTCTGCCATAAGCCAAGACTGCCTTGTACGCACATGCGCACATGCGCACACACGGGTGAAGAAATAAACGAGACACTAGCTAAAGGAGTTAGTATATCCTCCCCTAAGGATAGCTATTAAGGTATTATAGAAATAATAAAATACTAAATAAAAAAGACCAAGAAGTACTACTTTTATTAGAGTACTATTTGAATGTATTTATCTAAATCAATTTCATAATTCTTTAGAAGGGTTTGATTATCTCTGTCGTTCGGGTGTCTCGTTTATTCCTTACCCCGCTCGATGCACAACGCATTTCTTCATCTTTCCTTTACGCCCGCCTGTGCTAAACACGTCGCACAATCATCATCCATCAAGTTGTCATTGTGTAGGCTGTTTGATATTGTTCCCGGCGGAGACGTCATTGATACCAACAAACACCAAACAATCGTCGGCGAAGAAACAAGGTAAAACTCACTTCTCACACGCTCCATCTCCTCTTGGGCACTTCAACTCACACATCGCTCGGGATATCGACATCATGGAAGACGTACCGCCTGAACAACATGGACGTTCTGAAGGCCTTCAATCTGCACTTTAACACCGCTGATTTCTCGTGTGCCGCTTCAAGATATATATACGCCTTGAGAGTCCTACCGCTGAGTTAACCTTCAGGCTCGTAAGCCAACTCCAGGCTATCCTGCAGAATGTTCTTTCCGGAAAGTCACTCTTCGTTGAAGTCAGATGAGGGCGTTGAAGAGGAATATCAGGCTTTTGTCCACAACTTTTTCCAGAACGTCGTTCTTCATTCCAGCACGGCAGAGGACCCACGCCAGTTCATGCTTATTGCAGCTGGCGACTGTCTTACCCGTGAACTGACGGATGATGAGGTCAAGGAGTTGAGCATGTCCGAAGCTGAGATGGAGAGCACCTCGGACAATGCCGATCACCAAGACCGTGTAGAGAGTTGGTTTCGCGACCATCGCGACGCCTGGTACCGCCCCGAGGCTGAGACTGCCGAGCCTCCACTCCCCGATCGCAATGATTTCGCGAGGTGGTGGAATGCCTCTCGTGTTGGGATCCCATTGATGTACATCGACCCGACATTCCAAATCTACCTGGTCTTCCGACCTAGGTATGGATAATGAGAACGCGGCTGAGGATACAACAAAGGCCGTCTTGGATAGCTATGCGAGATCTATCGGGGTTCCACCCTCCGAGACTGCAAAGGCTTACTTCGATTGCTTGCTTACCCCGGACAATCAACAGGAGGTTTTCGTCATGCGACCTGATCTATAATAAGCCGACGCTCCCTTGGCACAGCCATCGCTGCAGCCAACACGTTGTTCTACAACGACACGATGAGGCCCCTTCGAAGTGGTGAAGCTAACTGGCCGGTATCTCTTCGAAGCATACAGAAGTACATTCGAGACAACGTCTACCCTGACTTGCCTAGCGACGGTTGCAGCCTTGTGGTGGAATTCTCTGGCAGCCAATCGAGAAAGATAGCGACCTCTCAGATCAACAAGATGTATAAGACCTGGATACTTGAGCATGTCGGACACATTCTGGACTCTGGCCTTACTGGTCTCGAAGAAAATAGCGGGAAGTCAATCGACATCCTGATCATTGCGCTTTACAGGGCCCAAGTCACCGAGTCCCAAATGGCAATCGAGTCTCTCATCGACCAGGGTCGCTTCTCAAAAGACACCTTGACCCGCCTCAAAGTCAAGACTCTTGACGGTCCTCAAGACGATGAAGCCGACATCGTCTTTGTTGACTATGTGACTATCAGTCACCCTGGCTTCACCGCCGATTCCTTCCGTGGCACATTGGCCCTCACTCGTGCGCGCGGCATGACTATCTTGCTGCTTAATCGTGGCACCTTTGTTGGGTATGAACGCCGCGAGGAATTCATCGAGTGTTCGAACCATCTCTTCCGAATTTACAACTGGCATGCAAGTCGTCAACTCGTCCAACGCTTGTCGGGCTGCCTCAACTGCGAAACACTTGATCACACTACAAGCGAGTGCAAAGAACCTGTTGACTTCAGCACGAAGGGCGCCTGCGAACGCCCATCATGCAGGAAAGAAGGGCACAATGCCGCCACTTGCCCAACCCGGAAGTGCCGTAACTGTCATGAAGTCGGCCATAGTGCCAATGAATGTAGTTACGACATCGACTGAATTATCGTGAGGTTGGAGACGGGGTGGCGACTGGGTAGATAGGGGTATCGGGTAACGAGACAAAGGCACGATGGAAGTTGTATTATTCTATTTATTATTCTATCACTTTATGCCACCCAAAATAGGGATCAAAGTATCTCAATCAATATCTCAGTAATTTCAACAATAAAGGCTCTAT
>WESN01000172.1:0-44190 GCA_011033385.1 Fusarium cf. solani
CGATAGCATTTTAGCTATCGTGATATCACATTTAGCTGAAAAAAAGTGTGATATATATTCACGGTGATATATATCACTTTAGCACTTTAGCACAGTGTGATATCACTTTAGCATATCACAATACGCAAGTCTGAAACCACTCGTAATCACTGTCGGGTTTGATGGGCCTATCGGATGATTGCTGTTAGTTGCTGTGGCCCGTCTCTCAGCCTACGGGTGAAGGAAACCTACATGTTTGTAACAAGCACAGGCTGGAAGTAGATAGAGATTTCTTTGCTTGACACCTCGAAGTGCAATCACTGGGGTGTTTGTGAAAGGGAGAAGAACGGTTAGAGAAAGGGCCTGTTGGAGGCTTTTATGCAACAAGGAGGATTCCAGATGATGGCCATTCCCCTCATCTAGGAAATCGTCTCACATGGTTCATCCCTGTCCATGGTGATCTCAAGCAACCAAGGATGAGTTCGCGCTTGTGCTGACCCGATTAGGAAGTGGAGGAGTGGAGCGAAGGAGTGAAGAAGCCGGGGTCTCGATGGATTGACTGAGATGCCGACTGGGGCCGGAGCCGGGTTAAGGTGAGGCTCCGGTCCCGGACTTCAACGGATGCACCCGATCTTACATCTCGTCAGCCTCTCTTTACCTGTGGCCGACCCTGACGACTCACTCAAGACAACTAACTATGGCATTGGACAATTTACCCTGAGCCAGCCATGTACGGTCCCGCTCCCCCGCGTCCCAAGAAGACCAACTTCCGACGAAGCCGTGCTGGATGTGAACCATGTCGTAGCATCAAGAAGAAGGTAGGGACACACACGGTTTCTCGGGTTTGTCTGGTTGGTTCACCTTGCTTATTTGTGCCGTAAAACTAGTGTGATGAAGGCAAACCGACATGCCAACGCTGCGAAACAAAGGGGACTGTTTGTTCATACGGCAGTGCTCCGTTTCAGTTCCGCGATGCCAACTTTTGGGCGGCCCAAAAGGTCAAGCAAGTCAGGGGTGATAGGGCCCATATTGCCTCTCCGCAGTTAATTCAGAATTCATTTCCTCTGAACGAGAGCCCTGGCGCAACTGGGCGTGAGGTTGCAGACCCTCTACTAGAGTCTCAGCTTCAAGCCCGCCAATCAACACCAAATCAAGAACCAACCCAGATGTCATATGTCAAGAAGACTCAGTGGACGGTGGGCAAGACAGATAAACAGACATTCGGGTATCGTGCACTTCAACCAGGTCCACGCCTGTTCGGCGGGTCCAAGGAGGAACTATACATGACGCATTTCGCCGTCCATGTTTGCGATATCCTGCCTCCAAGCCTCGAGGCTGTGAGTACTGCCGCCAAAGGTAAATCTGTCCTTCAAAATGCTGCTATGGCTATCGGCGCGGCCAACTTGGCCAACCTACAGGGGAGTTACATGCGTCACCAAAGCACCGGGCCGCAGCTATGGATCCCCGACCCTCGCCACAGGCTCGATGCTCTGAACTATGCTGGAAAAGCACTGTCGCTGGCAAGAAGAAGACAGCTTATAGGAGTCGACGTGCTAGTGTCGGCCCATCTCCTGCTGTCGTTTGTCGAACTGGAATTAGGAACTTTTGACGGGTTGCATCGATACCTCAGCAGCTTAGACGATCTGATCTACCAGACGAGAGATAAGCTCCTAGACTGTGAAAAAGGCCAAGACTTGATAGTCGCCGCAGTCCATGCTCGCACTACACAGAGGTACATAGTCGGACCTTGGAGCACCTCGACTGCCCCTTCCGAAAGAGAAAACTTTTGGCTTGGACTAGAGCGCCAAGTATTGTCTGACTCGGCCTCGTTCCAAAAGGCTGGCTCCGACGCATACTTGCTCATACAGCGCACACGTCTAATCATCACAATGCAACATAACAGGACAAGCCCAAGTCCCGTGATGGAGGCCTTGATCAAGCAACTCTTGCCGCTCATAGCGCCCAACCTCGTGTCACACCATGGCGAGCAACCATCAGAGCTGAGCCTCACACAAGCACACGAACAGTCACTCGCAGAGCTGAGACACCTGGCGAGGATGGTTTCAGTTTTGAAGCCTACTTCGGACTTCCTTTCGCAACCGGACCACCTTGCAGAGCCTGAGGCTATCCGTTTGGAGAGTCACGAACACGCAATGCATGCTGCAGACTACGCCTTCTTCCAGATTCTATGTGACGAAACCATAGTACAGAGCCTTGCTCAGCCGCCCAATTCTTGTACTCTGGCGACTGATGGCCAGGCCGCACATTGGCTCCAAGTACTGATGAGCATCGCCCGAGGGCTGGATATCGCCAAGTGTGCTCACCGAAACATGTATAGGAGAGGAATTTGCTCCATGCTCTTCCTAGCAGGACTTTTATGTAGAGACATAGGTGTCTTTGATCTTCTGGAAGAGGTCCTTGACAAGATATTGGCCCGGGGAAGCGGCTGGGAAGACGTTACTTTCCCAACCCTTCTAGCACGACCCATGATCCAGGTAGTCCGGGATCAGCTGAAGCTGGAACGGGTAATTCTCTTGGCGTCGACGATGACCCAGGACTTTGACAAGTCTTGCACTATCGTCTCTAACCGATTATCGCAGGTCCTGTTGGTACACGGGATCGAAGCCAACGGGAAGTTGTTTGACGACGCGGTGCCGTTGGGTGGTGGGTAGTTTTTGAATTGCCCAATGGTATGGAGACATGCAATCTGCCGACCTTCGGTGTATATCCTAGAAGGTCATGGAAGCACATCTCAAGGCGACCACATATGGTTCGCCAAGGCGTTTTCTTAACCGGCAGCTACCACATAAAACATCAGCCATGTGCCCACAGCTGCAAACAACCTCTTCTTCCATAATCATTGCATCACTGAATCCACGGAAAATCCTCCAAAATGAGTTCAGAATCCATCTACACGTCGCTGAGTGACCCCGACACTATCAGGGTACTCGAGATCGGTCTGCTTCACCCGGGTAGCCATCAGCTAAGCGGGCGCCTCACCACCGAAAGCTTGCACGATCAGCCCGATTATGTCGCCTTGTCTTATGTCTGGGGAGCTCCATCGCCTGCGGACCCTTTGATTGACATCGATGGTCACCCGTTCCAAGTCAGAGAATCACTCTTTCAAGCCATAAAAGTCTTGGTATCCGATACCAAGGTCAGGATCTGGATCGACCAGATCTGCATCAACCAGAACGACAACACGGAGAAGGAACACCAAGTACAGCTCATGTCCAAGATATATAGCCAGGCTCGGCTGGTAGTAGGCTGGCTTGGGGTTGAAGCCGATGACAGCAGCTTTGCTATGGCATCTTTTCGTTTCTTGGCTAGGAAGAATGTAGCCAAGGACCCCGAGTGGAACACGCCCAGTGAAATTAATCTCTTCCTTGAGATGGCAAATCCTAGGAAGAGACTGGGACGGGCATGCATTTCACTCGTTCAGCGGCCGTGGTTTCACAGGCTATGAATCGTCCAAGAGGTGGCTTTAGCCAGGCATCTGGACCTCCGCTGCGGAACGTCATCGATTTCTGCGGAAATATTCTTCTTGATCATCCAGGTGTTGTCTTTTGTCGTTTTTGAACCCCTTTTGGCGTCTATTAGACATGCTTATGAGCCAGTCTACAAGCTAGGACGGCTGCGAACACAGGCTTCTTCCAAGTCCTGCGAGTCTTTCCCCCACCTACTTCAAAGCTTTTGCACCTGGGGATGCGAAAAGCCCCAGGACCGCTTGAACGGTCTGTTTGGGGTTGCCTTTCGCCATGATCCAGCCGCAGCATGGTTCAAGCCCACCTACTCCATGTCTGCGCCTGACCTGTTCACCAGGTTTGCGATGGAGCACATCCACACTACCAGAGGGTTGGAGATATTACACTTTGCTGGCTGCGAGGATTCTACACTCTTCTTAGACCCGGTGGAGAACAAGCTGCTGGTTTCTACAACGATCCCGGGGGGAGATGTTCCTTCTTGGGCCCCAGATTGGCGACTGAGAGGACGACCGCTGCCCCTATTGACCAACACACAAGACGGTATCACGGTCAATTTCTCAGCCACAGCCTCGGTTTCCAAGTTTTCCTTGGATACTGTCTCTCAGACCCTGCATGCCCGCGCCATCGAGGTTGATAGAGTCAAGGCCACATGCCCGCCGTACCACCCCTCCCTGGGAAATTTCCCAGGCGCGGTGGACAATTTGATCCTGAATTGGTTAGAAGTGGCAGAATGTTACATCGAAAGCACTGTTGTTAGGCGCATGTTTTCTCAGACTTTGACCATGGACTTGAAAGTGGATATGCCGAGCCGTGTCCAGGAGCATTTCGACCCCGTCGCCGCTCTGGCTGATTTTGAAAGACACAACAAGGGAGATTATGGAAAATTCCCTGGCAATAAAGATGAGGATTGGAAGAAGACGATCGATGGGGTAACCGAGTTCAGGTATATCGCTGAGGAGCTGTGCCGCCACCGCCTTTTGTTCATTACGGAGGCGGGAAGGCTGGGTCTGGGAGGACCGCAGGTGGGAGAGGGAGACTCAGTTTATCTAATTCATGGGCTTCAAACGCCATTCATAGTGGATTGTAGCTTAGAACAGCATATTCTACGAGGGGAGTGCTACGTGCATGGATTGATGGATGAGAAGGCCCAGTGGTCGGACCAGGACACTACGTTACATCTGCGTTGACTTGATGGATAGTGTTACGTTTTACGGGGATATGAATCATACGATTCGCTTCTGAGTCTATGCATTGTGTACCGTTACTCTATTTACTTTGTATTCTATCACTAAAAAATAGGATTGAGTCAGTTGTCTTTCATCGACGCCAAGGCAAGGCAAGGGGCCAATTCTCCGCACATGTCCGCAACTCCGCAACTCTTCTCTTTTGAAACTCCGCAGAGATCCAACGTTAAATCAAGGGCCAGGCTCTATAACAAACCATGGCGATACACCGGAGTCTTGTTGCAGCCCGCAACCCGAGCCGGCTCCATATGGCTTACGAACTATAGCCCCAGAGCTGAAACGATAGTCTATGATGTCGGGATAGCTATAGGCCGGTTTGAATTTGTCAGATCGGAATCTGATTGATACCGTATGGTGTGTGCAGCTACCCATGGCATCCAGTACGGCTGGGCCTGGATGCCAAACTCCCCAGGCCAATCATTCCACGTCCGCCGCTAGCTGATCTCTTTCGAAGGCATTTTAGACGAGGTCTAAACCTAAAAATCTGGGTCTTTTCTTTACCAGATATAAGCATTGTTCATAGATAGTAGACAAGCCGTTCAAGCAGCTCATCATTCCCTCGCTTCTACTTCCACAAGCAACATTATTCTTCCTTGCCCATCATGGCCCCAGAAATCCCACCCGAGCATCGCGTCCTTGTCTTAGCAGAGGCCGGACAGCCGCTGAGCCTCGAAGTCCGGCCCACACCCAAGGCTGGTCCTGGGAGCGTACTCGTTCGCGTCCTCGCCGTGTCACTTAGAGCCAACTCCCCACGAGTCTACCAAGACCCCCACAGTGGTCATCCACTACCCATCCCTTTTATCCCTGGATTCATGGCCATCGCTCGTGTTGCCGAGACTGGGCCTGATGCTGCACGTCTCCAGCCAGGGGATCTCGTCCTCTTTGACCCCTATATCCTCGGCCGTGACGACCCAAACGCAAAGTACATCAGCGGGCTGATGGAAGGTTTCAACGAAGGAAGCAGAAAGCTTGCACGTGGAGAGTGGCGAGATTCGACACTCGCCGAGTACGCCAAGTTGCCTCTGGAGAACTGCCATCCCTTGGATGAGAAGAGGCTCTTGGGTGATGTCAAGGACGGCGGGCTTGGTTACACTCTAGACGATCTCACGCATTTGTTCAGCATGCTTATCCCGTTTGGCGGTCTTGCCGATGTCGATGTGAAGGCTGGGGATACGGCTATTATTGCACCCGCGACGGGACGATATGGCAGCGCCGCGGTACATGTCGCGCTGGCTATGGGCGCTAAAGTCATTGCCATTGGCCGTAATGCTACTGTTCTCTCACTGCTGGGCAGCATCAATCCCACACGGCTGAAGACCGTTCAGATCACTGGCGATATCGACAGGGACACCAAGGCACTGAGTGAGGCGGCTGGCCCAGGCGGTGCGGATGTCTTCTGGGACATGTCACCGCCGGGAGCTGGAAAGTCAACGCATTTTACCAGCAGTTTGAACGTCCTGAAAGAGGGCGCTCGTGTCAGTCTCCTGGGAAGCGTCGCATCGGGCGTCAGCTTCGATTACATGCAGATTATGTTCAAGGCGTTGACTATCAAGGGGACTTGGATGTGTACGAGAGAGCAGACAAAGAGGCTCATCAGCATGGCTAAGACGGGTGTTTTGCCACTGGGATCTCGGGCTGGCATGGGACCTGTGAGGAAGTTTGGATTGGAAGAGTGGAAGGAGGCATTGGATGTGGCTGCTGAGAGGATCGAGCCAGGAGAGATTGTCATTGTCCCATAGATCGATGTCTGGGTCAGGGTGATGACTGGGTACCTATTTCTCAGTAGCATCGAAGTTGGGCGACATTTCTCTTAGTGTGGTACTTGATAATGCCCATGAAAAACTGTCTACTAAGACGACCTCATCTTTCTCCCAATTGCCTCGAACCATTTTTGAGCTCGCTCGAGAGTGGCACGTTCCGAGACAACGCGTTGTTCCTGGAATTCTCTCGCCTTAGTCATGAAGAGGACTAACTGGTCTATTAGTTGGTTGGTGTCAGGTTCTGGGAGGTCCTTGAGAGCGACCGCAGCTGATATGCAATGCAGGAATCGAGTAAATGGGGGACCTTGATTCTTTGCTGGAGATGGCAGGAAACCTGTAGTGACTAGACTGCCGAAAATTAAGTCGTGTAAGGAGTAGTTGTTGACCTTTGAGCGCTAAGCTTGGCTATTCCATAAGACGTAAATCTCTCCACTAGGCTTTTGGAAGCCCAAACGCCTTAACTATGTAATCAGTAAGTAAGCCTAGCTCCCACCGGAAACCAATAAGCCCAACGACCTGTTCGACTTTATCTGGTTCTATATTGCCCTTTATTGCGTTTCGGAGCGTGCCTTGGATGAATGGACCCTAACCTTGATTCTCATCGCCGGGATAGGTCTGGAGGAATAACCGTGCCATAGAAGACACCCGTCTTTGACAAATCCTCTCCTTTATCTCATCAACGAGAGTGAATACTCCATTGATCGTTCTTGCTACGTCTATGGGCTGAGTTATCTAGTAGAAAATACTTGACTGTCAAGGATAAAAGTCAGTGGCTCTTGTATCGAGACGATGACTAGTACCCTGTGCCGTCGTCCCTCACAGCATCTACGGGTTCGACAACGGCAAATGGGACAGCAGGATTAAAGACAAAACCTCCCTTCATATCATATGGAATCTTGACAGCCTCTTCCTGAATTCTCGTCGCAGATTCCTGAAACCTCGTCATGACATCGGATAGCTGCTCTGCAACCAGACTTCCATTCCTCTTGACAAAGCTTCCACCAACCATGACGTCCTTCACATCACCGACGTTGGAATGAAGAATAATGGCTGCAACGGGGTCCCTCCAGCCAACCATGTTTGCAGACTTTCCGTCAAAGGTGACAATGTCACCCTTGGCTCCGACCTTGAGGACACCGAGGTCTGGGCGCCGGAGAGCCTGGGCACCCGCTCGAGTGGCCAGGTGAAAGGCCTGATTCACAGACATTGGGCTGTATCGAGGAATCTTCCACTCGTTGAGGGTTTTTCTAAAAGATCGCAGTCTCACGCTTTGCAGCCACATCCTGGCTTGAGTGATAATGTCCCCAGAGTACGTGGCGTGGGTATCCACCCCAAGAGCTGCCTGATCCATTATGAGGTCGCTCTCCTGGTTTGTGTGTCCAAAGTGCATCGCGGACTCTGGCGTGATGGAGACGTAGTGATTGTATTCCTTGAGGAGCTCGTATTCGGCCGGGGTGATGAAAGTGCCGTGAGAGAAGACGATCGGGAGACTTTGGTTCAATATTCCAAGGCCATGGAATAAGGATGGGCTGTGGCGGATATTCCACTGTCCGTCCAGCCAGTGTGTAGTCAGGACCGAGAGGTTGCCGTCTCTTTGATGTTGTTAGTGGAGTTTAGACAAGAACATATCAGGCACCTACTTGAGTAAGCCAAGGACCGCTTCCAGGTCCGACTTATCAACTCCCGTCCAGGCGTCAAACGCCATGCCCATTTGGACCAGGCCTGTTGACAATCGCTGATCCGTGGCTAGCTCAAGGACATGTGCCGCTCGTTCTGGAATCGTAAAGTTGCCGGTAGGGTCAAAGCTATAGCCAAACCAAATTCGTGCACCGCTATCGGAGTAGGCAGCGAGAGCGGCCTCGGCAACTTGCCGGGTGTTGATATTATGTGAGTGGTCCAGCAGCGAAGTCACGCCGGCGTTGAGCGCTTCCCAGAGCCCAACCACCTGAGACAGGTAAAAGTCTTCTGGGGTGAACAGGTCAGGGACTCGTGATAGGGGACTGTATCGGACAAAGTATTCAGACAGGGTAATGCTGGAGGCAATAGTTCGGTAGGTCGTCTGCCAAGTGTGTCGATGCGTGTCGATGAAGCCGGGCGAGATGATCAAGTCTGCAGCTGGCACTATTTCCGTATCCAAAGGTATCTCAACAGAGTCCTTGTCACTTTCATTGAAGATTGCCGTGATTGTATCTCCGGTGACCAAGATGGAGGTGTTGTATAGAGGCTGGGGTGTCTGAGTCTTGTTATCGAAGCCGATGACGGTTCCGCCCCTGAACAATGTCGACGCCGCCTTGGTCCCTGTGGCTAGGACTAGCAAGGAGATCAGATTGACGGAATATCTCATGATGATAATGTGAACCAGAGGTTCAGAGGCAAACGAGAAAAATGGTGAATAAGGATGAAGTCTGGAGCGAGAGAGAAGCCGGATTGACGGGTATTTATAGTCGACAGCACAAAGTGAAGACAAGGGTCAACTTCACATTAGACACCCAAATATCTTGGCAATATGCAGATAATGCCCAAGGAAGCGTGGACTCCCCAATTCCATGCCGCTCGCTAGACGTCTTGAGAGCCCGACCCGCGCGCGACGGCAACAAGACCTCGCCATCACCCGACAACTACCTTGGCATTACCCAAGCAATCGATTACTCATTCATACAAGAATTGATAATGCTCTTGAAAAAGTGTTGCCGAAACTGAATAACGATTTACTTGAATGAGGGCCGTTTGTCCCCTAATTGTTCCCCGCTGTCGCCGCCGCCGTTTATCGTCCAGGAACCAACCCTCAGAGCGACTAGCCGCCGCTCGATGCCGGGTCTTGGTCCAGATACCTGCGACCGGGCCGCCCTTGGGCATCTCTGAGTCGAGCAAACCTGGCTGCTTGTCGAGTCCCAGGCCTTGGAGACTTGAGCTGGGCATGTCGTTTGTTCAAGGTTTGGAATTTATCCGGTCGCGCGCGGGTCGTGACTAAGAGCTGGCATTCGCGAGATATTCGGTGAAGCAGGAACCTTGACTAAGCGGAGTTTGGGCCATTATCGATCCGAAGAAAGACAAGCTGCGTCAGGGGTATTAGTGTGTAGTCGCATCATGGATACTTGAGTGCCTCTATTTCTATTCACTTTGCCATCATATCTCATAAGTACATTACAGGCGTGCTTCGTGCAAGAATATGCCCCCAAGAGATTAGACGAGTAAAATATGACAAAAGTGAAGCAAGCAGCCGCGTATCGCTTTTCTTGATAAAAGGATTGCTTGGCTATACTAAGCAAAGCCCTAAACGTCATGTATAATCTATGCCACAGATTGGATAGCCTTGTCGCTCGTATCATGACTCGCCGCGTCATGAGGAACCCAATCATGGGGGAGACGACCAGACCACACATCGATATCCTTGGCCCGAACAAACTGTAGCGAATGAGTTAGAAAAAGTTGTCCGTTGTTGGGTTGAAGGAGCAAAGATTCACCTTGGTACCGAACGCAACCTTCCATCCAATAATTGGAATAATAAATATAGGAATGCCGATATAAGAAGCGATGAAACCAGTGGTGGACCAGTTCCCCTTGAGGAAGACGGGGAATCCAGCCACCAGCGTGATGATGATTGATCCGATGGCTCCATACCAGGCCGTGTAGGGCATCCACGGGGCCTTCCATGGTAGAGTGTCACGACTGACGCCCTGGACCTTGAGGGCACGGTGGAAGCGGATGTAGCAGACACAGAGCGTTCCCCAAGCGATGAGACCAGCGACTGTACTGAGGTTGAGAAGCCAGGTGAAGGCTTGGGCGGCACCACCGCTACCAAGACCTAGAGAGGTTAGCAAGCACACTTGACTGGAAGGGACGAGACATACTGAGATACGCCAGAGGCCCAAAGAGCCAGGAAGCAAGAACAGCAACCCAAGGGACACCGCTCGATGTCGTGCGGCCAAAGAACTGCGGCAGCTGTCTGTCCGTCGTCATGGCGAGAATGATACGGGATCCTACCCAGCAGTATGAACTGCCAGCTGACCAAGCAGACACCAAGATACAGGCGTTGACGATGGAGGGGAGGGCGGTGATGCCAGCCTCTCGGATAGCGATGACCCAGGGCGAGCTGTTGGCGTTTCCAGTGCCAGAGACGAGGTCTGCATTTCGAGGATCGACAATCAATCCAATCAAGAAGGCGCCGAGGATATAGAAGAAACCGATTCGATATGTGACTCGGTTCGCCGCCTTGGGGATCGACTTGTGTGGGTTGACAGACTCGGCGGCGGTAATGACAACCGTCTCAACGCTCACAAATGAGAATGAAGCATTGACAAACGCCGAGAGGAAGCCCAGAAAGTGACCAGCAGAGCCAGTGATGCCGTTGTAGTTCACCCATGCACCAGGGTCACGCCAGTACCGGAAACCGATGGCCTCATGGTTGGGACCTCCTCCGGCTGTGATGACAATGGCAACGATGACGAGGCCGATGAAGCAGAGAACCTTGATGGCACCGGCGACTACCTCGGTTTCTCCGAAGAACCGCACGTTCATGAGGTTGATTGCCAGGATCAGAACCAGACTGATTGTGATTACAACAGCAGGGTTGAGATCTGTCCAGTAGCCCACGAGGACCGCTGCAGCTGAACATTCCGAGGCGAGAGCGATGGTGTAGCAGTAACCGTAGGAGATTGCCAGAGAGAAGCCAACAGCGGGATCAATGAAGCGGGTTGCCCAGTGAGGGAAAGAACCAGCCGTGGGAAGCTAGAGATTGAAGTGTTAGCCATCAATGTTGAGAAAGGGGGTGGTTTGACATTACCAGCGTGGCCAGCTCCGAAATGCTCTGCATAACACACCAGAGGACAGAACCAACGACGATATACGCCAGCAACAGACCTGCTGGACCGGCCGTGGCATACGCAGATCCTGCTCCGATGAAAAGACCTGTTCCAATGCCACTGCAAAGACCGATCCAGGTGATGTGGTAGTCTTTCAGCCGTCGCTGCGTAGGTCCATGACCACCATGGTTAAGCACAGGCTTCTCATCCTCTGTAAAATCTTGAGTGTCCTCCACTCTCGGAGTGCTTTCGACAATGTCGTCCTGTTGATGAGCCCCCATGATGACCTTCAGTATTGACGCAGGACATCAATAGAATAGAGAAAGCCAAGCCGCGCCCTTCGCTCTATATCTACCACGCGTCCAGGCCGATTGCGCAATTCGAGGTTTTCACCACCAACCATTCTTTTATGTAATGGCTCCAGACCATCGACAGATGAATGGGGCAGATGGCCGGGGTGGTTTGCGGGATCTGGTTTGGTGTCTAGTGTAAGTGGAACTCTAAATCTTGCAACAGACAGGGGCCGGACCGGGCCATGACACAGAGAACCGACCTTATCTTTTTTTTTCTCTCGATCGTTGTGGGTTTTGTGGATGCTGTGGCGAAAATCGGGGACCCCGAATACAGCTTTGACCATGACGTGGAGTAGGCATATAGAGACAAGTCTTGGTGAAGAAAGACTCCAGAAAGAATTATTGGGGTTCGGGATGATAACCAGTTCCTATGTAAGAGGAGGCGTTGTTAGCCTTGGCTTCGGGAGTGTAATGCGATTGGTGATTGTCAGATGCAACCATCTCCAATTCGCGAAACTAGGCTTTCAAACTTACAGTCGACTTCAACTCAGCCAATCACCAAGTCACTTGGTCGTGCCCCAGTCCCTGACATCTCTCCGTGAAACAGTTTGTCCCAAGAGTGCATTTCAATGCAAAAATGTCTAGAACTTGTTTGGAAATATCGGGTCGGTGTATTCGTATCTGAAGATAGTGCAACCATGCCTAGAGCGAGGCTCAAGTCCACATGGCTGGTTGAGGGCAAAGGCTGTTGCTATACCGTCAAATCATCCACTATGAAGTTCCCCCAGGCCCCCCTCCTTTAGTAGTTCCGGCGATATGATACCTTCTCCACCTAGGCTAAGATGAAACGGCCTCCTGGCCTGAACTCGTGCCTCTTCTGTAGACGATGCCCTCACGGATGACGTCTCATCGTTGCCTCGGTCTTCGACAGTTCCCACGAGACCGCATACCTGGCTTCGTGACATGATTTCGTCCAAATCCTTGAGCTGGGCCCCTATCTGGGTTAGGGCATCGACATCGAGATCGTCTGTCCAAGTCGGCGTCGAGTAGATGAATGCCATCAGTAGACAGAGACCAATCGCCTGTAGACCGATAAGAGTGGTGATGACGATCAAACCAGCCAGACTTTTCTTGGGTTTGGATATCATATAGCCTGGGTTGAAGTACAGGGGCCGATCAGCGGCAGTTGTAAGGAGGGCCTCGTTGGCAAAGTACATTGCAATGTTGAGAGCATTCTGTGTCGTGTTGTCTGAGCCCAAAAACATAAAGTAGCGTCCCAGGAGGTCCAGCACATTGTTATCCCGGTCTCGCTGGAGACCCCAGTCATCGCAAATTGAGACAGGGTCGGGAAAATCCGAGGAAGTTAGGCGGGTGAATGGCAGCCTCACCTGGTCGCATATCTGTCGGGCTGTCTGGTTATTGGATTGTTCTGCGGATACGTTGGCCAGGCGAAAGAAGGATGTGTTGCCCAACATGGCCAGTCCTGCTGTCATGAGGGGACCAGGGGTTGGCTGCGAGGTCTCGAGCCTGTACTATGTTCAGTCTTGTCTTCTACATGTTGATAACATGTTGATAACTCAAGAACGCCTACACAGAACTCTCGTAAATGTATTCATTAAAGTCTCGGGCAAGCTCCTCCTTTGAGGGCCAAAGGTCCAGGAGAGGTCCAGGCTTGTAGCCGTTGTGGTGGTTAGGAAGCTCGAACCAACCCCTTCTCGAAACACTCTCGCACCGGATGGTGAAGTTATCCGAACCGTCATAAGGGTCAGGGTTCCATGAGGATACTTGAAGCCACAGAGTCTCTTTGATTTCTTGTTTATCGCGACTAATCGCCCAGGGGTTGGTGTCCTGATCCCCATCCACACAGACCTCGACGTTTGTGTAGGGGAGCGACAAGGAGGCTGTGAAGGGCCAGGTCCCTTTACAGCCGCTGGGGCTTGAATGGCCCTTGGTACACGTAGCCTTGGAATCCATTCTGACTGCGTGTTGTCGGAGTATCCCGGTCGAAGTGCCATTGGGAACTGACGAGGCGAAGAAAAGTGGCTCGGGTTCGTCGTCGTTGTTTAGCGTTTCCAATCCCAAAGCCCATTCAACGTTCCCTCTATCGCGGCTTAGGGCCGAGGAATATTTGGTTTCAGGAAGCCAATAGGGGGTGTCGGACCAAAGGTATTGTTGTGTATCTTTCGTGTTGACACTGATTATCTTCTCGGATGTTCGTTGGATAATCCACTTTCTCCAACTCTTGGCTAGGGCTTCTGGATCGGCATCGTTGCCAACGATCCAGCTATCGCGATCGCCATAACATCTGCTTGGCGTGCATATCACGATGGGTATGGTTTCATCCCGGACAAGCACAGACTGGAGAGGTGGCTGGACAGCAGCTTCGAATGCATTGTTAGCGGTGGAATAGATCACACGGAAAGGCACTCACTGATAAAAATGAGAACAGCTGCCAACCTGAGGTAGGTGGATGATGAATTCCAAGATTTTGGCAGTGTGGTCAGGGATTTCCAGATGTGTCGAACGTTGAGCCATTGTCTGTCTGCTAACGTAAACATTTGCAACAGGCTGAGATGCTGGCTCGTTCTGCGACGCTGCGTGTATACAACAGCTCCGTGGGCGAGCAGGGTCGAGACGATGGGGATCCCAAGGGTGGCGGCGATTTGTGTGAGGGCATAGACGGCGACACGCAGTCTCTCGAGATTCGCAACATCCTTGAGCGTATATCCTCCGGTCTGGTTAATGTAGGAGTGCAGGTTGATGGGTCGGAACATCAAGATGGCGGTGAAGATCCAGGGCAGAACAAGAAGGGTAAAGTAAAAGGCAAATATCCATGCCGACCTCTTGCGATAGCGCAGGAGCTGCTCGTCCTTGGCCAAGCCTGTTTGGCGACGAGGCGCGTCGTTTGTCACGGTGCGGACTGAATGGAGTTCAAAGTTGTCGCTGGGCGGCCCCATGGTGAAGGTGGGCGAGTTTGGCCGGCCAGGCGTAAGAGAGAGAGAGAGAGTTGTTTGTCGCGCGACGATGCCGTCAATGAATAGGTATGTTGGCTGCGCAGTCACTAAGATGACACAGGCAACTGATTGTTGCTCTCGTGCTGAAGAAGCGAGTTTGCGTCGGATCATGCATCTTGGGCGGGGCTCCTTTATCTCTGCCTCAGCCTGGACGTCGCCTGATTTACCGACGTTGAGGCTTGGCGTTGATTGTAATTCAACCAATGTTGCATTTAAGAAGAGTGAGTGAATTCAGCCGCTTGCGACGGGGAGTGCAGCAACAACGCCTATCCCTATTGATGGTCCCACGTGACAACCAACGTTTCAGGCTGGCCTTTGGGGACAACCAGAACACGGCCACTCTGCTGTGATCATGATGTAAGAGTCTGGAATCCAAGTCGTCTCGTAAGAGCCTCTCTCTATCCAAGCTGGTTTACCTGCGTATTCAAAAGAGCCACCGATTGCCAAAGTTGCACGGAACCTTAACCTCCAATGCTCAACTAAGGAGCAACGTGATGGTAACCAGGAGAGTTATATACAGGGATGGTTAACGTGTCATACTTAGTGAGCAGAGTCGGAAAACCGGGCCGCAAGTTGTCTCAGCTAGTCCAGGTATTGGCTAATAGTAATGAAGTTACAACAAAATGGGAGATTGGAGGCAACCATCCACCTGTCCGAATCCGCAGATGCATATCCTGTTCTTCAGATCGTACTAACATATCATTGAGTATTTTGGATAGTCAAATATAGCCCTCAACCAAGGCAACGGCGATGACGCAGGCGGAGCTCCGTCTTGAAGAAGGTCTGATATGCCTTCACTGAGCGGAAGCACGAAGGGTGTTGGCTGTACTCATGTTACATGCCAAGTCCAGAGTGTTATTGAGGTGCTGGCGGTATTCGATCAGATTTCCCGGGCCGGGTGGATTATGAGAGTCGGCAGTCTTACTCGTCCACGAATTGACTACCCGTTCCTTAAGAACTCCTTGCTCAAGGCTCGTTTCGTATTCATTGACGCAAAAGTAGAGACCGCATTCTTGTGTCGTAACTTGTGTGTGCTGCCACGTCGTTTCATTCTCTCTCCAGCTTTTATCAGCCTGCAGGTACTGAATAGCTAGAACGAGAGTCGAGGAGTTGCGAAAATTGATGGTGCGTCCAGGATTCGTCGTAAACGTGACGGATAGATACGTGTCAGGGCATTCAACATTCCCAGAGCCGCACTTTCTCTTCCCGTCATAGTTTGTCAAATCCAGTCGAAGCTCAGGAATCTCGTGCCTCGTCCAGGCAATCGTTCTCTTGCCAAGCAGACCCCAGTTCGCAAATAAATCCTTGTTGCTGACCTCTGGGAGCGTCTCGTTCTTCTGAAGTTGCCAACCTCCAGGCACGCTGAACCGCTGGGCGAACGTGTAGTTTCCCGAAGTTCTCACGGCGTGTTCAGAAAGGTCGATACACCTGGAACATATCGCAAGAGACGTGAATGGGGCCCACGAGCAGTTACCTGATGCGCAGGAAAAGGCGGGCCATAGGTTCCGCGGTGTCACGAAAGAAGAGAAGCCGTTCCAGAAGGATGCCGTAAGGCCCATATCTTTGGGTGTGCTGAGGCTATCGTCTGGTGTAAAGAGCATCTCTTTGCCGTCTAGGCCCGGGAACGGTATAGCACGCACCCCAGTATTTTTGTCTATGTTCCAGTATCCGGCATCCAACCCAGACGACTTCCCAATGACAGGTCCAGCCTCCGATGGCCGGTTTGAATCCAGTTCAATTGCCGATAATTGGTTATATTTGGAGTTGTCCAGGACCACGGACACATCTTTGAATGCTAGAACTGCCTGGATGAAAGGTTCGTAGGCCAGAAGAACTATCACAGTGAAAGCGCCGACCGAGGCCCAGTGGTTAAAGATGCATCATTGTTAGTTAATTGCATCGATTCCCCTAGGAGAATTCAGAAAGATACTCACGGGTGTCGTATCATGCTTCTCAGTAGGCGTATGCTTCCCCAAGCGCCGCGGCTTGCGGCATCGAATCGATCAAAATCGATAAGCGGCTCGACAAACTTTCCAGCCCAATTCCATTTTCCCTGGGAGAGACAGGTGCTTATAGCGAACGCGAGGCTGGCCCTTGATGTACCTGCAAGGATAGAAACGATGGCGCTTGGTGAGAGGCCAGCCCATGTCGATACCGGCTGTCCGTCAGAGATGGATAACAGAGCGACGAGCGCACCCAAGGATGTGAGACTAAGGGTCAGGGCGCTCAACTCGAGCCACCACGAGATGTGCAACTTTGGGTGTTGACATCCTTTTTCTTCTCGGGAGATGCACTTCTTGAGCTGCAAGATGTTTGAGCAAGGAACTCGCCTTGTGTCTCTTCCAAGAGAGGCTGGAGCACAGGCTTCGGAGATTGCGGTGATTCTGCCATGATAGCAATGGCAATGAAAGAGCTTGATGGAGGAATAATGGCGAGCGGAATCGAACAGGTTGAAATAAAGCTGCAAACGGCAAGACGGCCACGCCTCCTAACAAGAAGCCTATCTGTCGTGACACAAGCCCACTTGATCAGTGCCTAGCCGAGAATTACGAGCTGCATCGACAGCGCCTCTTCTTTGTGAAACAATAAGCTTATTTCAAATGGAACATCCCAAGCAGGTCGTTCTACTGCAAAGGCTGAGCCGTATGGTGGCGCCCGAGGAAATTCTTTGCGGGGGCGGAGCTCTGCAGCAATAACCGTCCTCGCATCCTCGGTCAGGAACCAACAGGTGAAGGTCCTCGTACCATGACGCACAAGGCATACTTTTCTCGGTTCAAGCTCGTGTGCCGCGTAAACTTGGCGAGGGTGATGAGGCTGAGTGACACGAGGCAAAGATCGGGGCGATGCCATGGAGCAAGTAGACGGAGGAGAGACTCAAGCCAAGCAACGTGCGTTATGGCGATTGTTCGCGCATTCCCCAAACAGCCGCCATAATACCACCTGAAGCAAATGGGGAGAACATGCTGTGGTTTCGATGGATGTTGAGAACCGGATGGTGGTATCTAGATGATGGAATAACGAGGTGCGAATGGTGGGGTCCTGCCAGAGATCTTGGTCAGGATGAGGAGAGCTGGAGACGATGGCCGGAGACGATGGCTGGGGATGGTGGGGGAAGATCAGGGTTTGTATCTGGTGAGATCCTCTTGAGTAGAGTCTTGTCATTGAAATAGCGAGGGAGGCGAAGGGAGAAAGGCCCTTCCTGGCAGGAGGCGTTCCTGCATACCTACCTGCCTGATCAGATCTAGGTCATGTGATGAGACTCGTCATTCTAAGTTAAGTCCCACTATACAGGCCGTCAAGAAGAGAACACCCGAAGGTTCAAGTTCAAGTTAAACAGGAAGTCCGGGCCATAGAGTGCCTCCCGGGGAGGGCAGCTGCATCCCCGAGATGCGCACGCCACAGAAGGTCAAAACATCTGACGGTATTAGATTTTGATACCTTCACGTATTAATAACCGACTATTTTGTTATTATGGCCAAGGGTTCTTTTCAGAGACGAAATTGATGTTGTGGGGAAGGAGAGATGCAGAGCACTTGATGGAGCTTGTCGGTTTGTGCTCACAGCGAAACGGTCAGGTTGCAGAGTGCTCATATAAGGTATATATCATGATCATTAAGGAAATGTATGCGCAGGCGTGAAGAGGGCTGGCAGAATGAAACGAAGCAATCCCCAGGGCGCGCAGCATTTGAAGCATAGTCTACCCCCTTTTCTCAACCTCAACATAGCACAACACCCACCCAAACTGAACAGTATTCGTACTCAATAGCGCAGGCCGATCAATAGTAAACTCCCTACTCCCAGGGTCCAGTCCATGCTCGTCCTTGTACATCTGACATGTAATGTCCTGAATGTCGGGCTCGATGGCGCCGCCGGGGAGTGTTACGGCGATACTCTCAAGTCGGAGCTCACTGATGGCCATGTCGTAGTGCGTGAGCTGGCCGAAGGGAACGGTGACTTTCTTTTCTGTATGCTGGCCGCCGGATGGACCTGTGATGGCGAGGATATTGGCGACGCCCATGTTTCCGGCTGAGACGGTGGATGCGAGGGCAGCGAAGGCCGTGAAGAGAGAGTTGGTGAAGCGCATGATGGTCAAGTGGAGGGTCTTGATGGGTTGTGTTGTAGTTCGGTTAAGGTTATTCGGGAGTCTGCTTGATTCAATATCAACCCACGGTCCCCAAGACGCCTTTTATATCCCTCCAGGTCGCCGCATATGCCTCTTCCTAGCACCTCGTATTGCGCTCACCTAATTATAGTAATTCAATGACGCAGATATATCACCCACCCCCATTCCATAGGGAATGACGCGCTCCATCAGACCTGTCAGCTCTTTGCTCACTTTCCATTTACACAAATCATCTGACACGCAGGGAATGTGCCGATCCTAGATCTACTTCCCGCATTAGGTCAGATCAGAAAAACTCCGAAGGCTCGATGTCCGAGGGGGAAATGATGCGACGTAGGATCGCAACATCCCATCGGTATATAATTGGCTTGTTAACTGGCTCGGGGTCAGCTGAGTTTAAGGCCTCAACCTCGTATAGATCCCTTCCACGAAATGATTCAGAATAGCATTCCTGAGTGGCTGACTCGGTCCTTGGGGTCATGCGTTGACATGGGGGTATAAATGCGACGTGCTCGGGAAGCCGGTAACAGGATCACTTCGAAATCGAGCGCGAGTTGACTCCCTCTTCGCACCACGACAATGGAGTTGCACCTGTTCCTTTACTCTCATCAACTGTCATCCGAGGTAGAGGAGTCGAGAAGGATGTATCGTGGGGGCTAGTGAGAAGACTTTATTCCTCGCAGCATCGTACGAGCCCGTCTGCACGTTTCGTCTACAAGGAGGATTTGTGTTCTCGCATGTGACTTCATTCCTTCTCGTATCCAAAAGTAACAAACTCTCGGCAGTTGGTTCAAGAAACAGTGCAAATAAAAAGCATGTCGCCTTCGTTTTACGATGCCATGGTATGTTTATTCTAATTTCTAATTCATAAAGCCATTTCTCTTCAAAGACAACCTATGCCACACACCATCTCGTACCCACTGTCCATGTCTAGTCGATATTGTCAAGCCACGACAAGACATTGAACCTCATGCCCTCGTCGCATTTCCACCAGTATGGCTCGTACTCATGCAGCATCCTGGGCGATGTAACGCCGCTCAGAGCTGCCGCGGTGATGCAAGCCCATTGCAAGTCGATCATGGCCTTGAAGTTGGCGGCTTTTCTCCTTGCCATTCGGATGTCGATGCGCTTCCCTGATGGGATGGACAATCCCGACTGAGCTTCCGAGTCTCTCGCTGGCAACTTGGAGGCACGGAGGCGGTGCATGGCATCGGCCATCTTGGTCCAGTCGTTCTGCCTCCCTTCAAGGTTCGCATGCACCATAGACTTGGTGTTCTCCAGTTTCGGCATCCAGTGAAACTCAAGGACAACCACAGACTCGCGGTGATTCAGGTGCTGAACTCTAATGCCTTTAAAAGCACAGGAGCCACGTGCCCATAGTTCATGAAGCCTCTCGTTGAGGCAAAGCATATTCCAAACCCCATCCGCATCGCCAATGTGCTTATCGTGTTGATGCATCCAGTCGGTTCCCATCATGACGTTGATCGCTGGACGCAACAACAGAGTCTTTTTCATGGCCGCCTTGCTGTTACCCCACGAAAGAGGAAGTATATGGCATACTCTCGGGTTGGGATCTCCGGTAAAGACGCAAATATTCCGATCTCGCTGGAGGCACAGGTTCTTCTCGGACTGGTTGGCGGGGTCATCGTTCCGGCTTTGGGAAATGAGCGACTGTTCCAAGACTATTATCACATTAGCTTATGTCCATGTAGTTCACACACTTTCAACAAGCAGAATAGAGACTCACAATGTCGGATTAGTGGAGGGAACGTTGTCACACCCAGGTGCAGGAATTCCTCTGTCTGGTCCACTGGCGACAGGATCCGGCCTGGGTGGAAAACCGACATCGGTGCCATCAGAAAGAGGGCAAGATGGACCGTACTCAGTCGGAAAACTTCTCCCATGCTCCATGTCCGGATCTTAGATTCGATCTCTTTGGCGTATTCGAGTCGTTGGTTCGCGCGGTGCAAGTGCTTTGAGCGAGTCATGATGTCTTGGACTTGGAAACGTGGAAGAACAGGTCGGGGTGATAGAAAAAGTCATAGTCAAGTTGGTCGGCCTGGTATCGTAGAGAAGAACAACTTTTTATTTATACTTGCGAGATTCAAACTCGGCATTTATCAGCCCAAGTCAAACGTAGAGGATGGCGCGCCTGAATGGGTACCTGAAGGTTCTGCAAACGCAACAAAAAACCTTGTTACAGACACTGAGAGAATTCTAAATCAGTGCTCGGCACTCTTGCTCAGTCATTCGCGTTCGTATCTGACTGAATGAGTGTTCTTGGAAACCTCGTGACGGCCTCGGCGGCAGCGATTCAAGTTCAGGGTCGGCGAAAGTCTGATTTGAAGATTCGCCGGTATTCTCGAGGCGATGGGTTGGACGGGAAATATTGCATGTCTTCGACTTCTTGGGGACATAGACTCTGATCTGCGTAGGAATCAAAAGGCTTGGATATTGTATTTCTCCCTGAAACTAGTCAACGACAACTACCATCTTCCCACCTGTCTGTCCGCTCTCCATAGCCTGGTGAGCAGCCCGGATGTCTTCAAAAGCAAACACCTTCCACGGCTTGGCGTCAATCTTGCCCTCCGCCACTTTTTCCAGGACACTCTTCAGGGGCACGTCAGAGACGGGAAAGTCCTTATTTCCGAACACGAAACTACCAAAGAAGCTAAAGTGAACACCGCTGGCCATTTGCAAGAGCGGGTTAAAGCCTCGTGATTCCTCAGGTCCTGCTGGTCCCTTGATCGGGTCAAGACCTCCGAGCCATCCGGCTAGACAGAGACGACCGTCACGGCGGACAAGACGCAGTGAGTCAACGACGGTGCTGTTGCCGACCAGTTCCAACACGCTGTCGAACTTGTCGAAGTCGCCGTCCTCGCTAAGACGTTCGCTGAGGTTGGGTGCTTCGACAACACATTCAGACACTCCGAGATCTTTGAGTGTCGCAAACTTGGATTCACTGCGGGTTGTAGCTGTGACGATGGCACCCGCTTCGACAGCCAGGTTAACAGCTGCCCTACCAAAAGAGGATGTAGCACCTCTGATGAGGATCCGCTGTCCTCGTTGAAGGTTCAGGTTTCGGAAGAGGCAAGTCCAGGCCGTCGCATAGCTCTCGGGAAGGGCAGCAGCATCAGCCCAAGAGATGGGCAGCTTTTCACCAGGGTTTCCCAGAGCAACAATGTTGGAAGTGTTCGCAACGGTATACTCTGCATAGCTGCCAGGAATCGTGCGACCAAGTCCTCCCATGAGCGCCGCCACAGGTGTCCCAGGGGCAAACTCGTCGCCCGGACAGTCTTCGATGATTCCAACGCATTCGATGCCGCTGATGGGAACTGATTCGGCCCATTCTCCGCGACGCATATGCATCTCGGCGTGGTTGATGCCAAAGGCCTTGATACGGATGAGTGCTGTGCCTGGTTCTGTGGCAGACGGTTTCGGGACTTGCTTGATGACGAGGTTTTCGACGGGACCAAACTCGGAGATGATGATGGCCTTCATCGTGTTCGACATTTTGGGGATTGTGTGATTCTGTTGCTGGTTTAGTGATGAACTGTGACTGATGGTTGTAGGTATGTGTTGTGAATGTCAACCAGAGGTAAGGGGTGCTGCATGCCTATATAGATATCCTGGACGACCATCGCCAACCGCCTTTCTATGCTACTGTGAGCATTTCAGCTGCGGGTGAATTACAAACCTTTCCGACATTTGAGTTCATGGCATATCAAGAAGCTCACATCAGCGTAGGTTTCTGTCAGCGATGGTGTGCCAGCCATCTCGAGGTGCTAGGAGGACGTTATTTTCGCAGCAATAAAGATGATTCCAAACGATGCCAAGCTCAGGGCGCGCCTTTGCTAGGCTCTGACCTGACAAATTCAAATGAACATTGACTGTCGGGTCAGTTACGTACCCGGTCCGCGATGCTAGTCGGCTCGTATTGTGCAGCCAATCATGGCTCGCCGGATTGATGCAATCTTGACACTTACGGCATGATGACCCAAGGGTCTTTGTAGCGGATGCAGGTTGCCTGTGATGATCTTCTTTGCCCGCGGAGGCATTTTTTAGCATGGTGCAGTTTGTCTTCGGGAAGTTGTCCGTTATTGTTACAGTAATGGTTAATGCTACGGATGTCGGTTGGGACTCCCGAGTCAACGCCAAGAGTGCTGACTCAGCTATCTTGGCGAGGTCTGATCCAGCCCGGATGCCCCCCGGTTTCAACTTGCCCGGTGCCAAGGCCCGAGATGAAACTGGTGGCTTTGTTGGCAAAGATTGATTGTATTTACTAGTTCGAAATTGAGAATAGTTACAATAATGATTCAAAAGCCTTTTGACTCAAGGAGTTATTCCCACGGCCAACAGAACCAACACCGACGATCCAACCTGTATCCGTTCAGGCTATTTGACTCGGCTCTCGGGGTTCGCTGTTTTCGGCGCCTTTTTTTGTCTCTCGTTGTCGGTGTGGCTTTTCGCCGCCTCTTTCCCCCGCACGAGAGCTTCCCCTCTCTTGTGAAGCTCCCATTTTGCCCCTCNAGAATAGTTACAATAATGATTCAAAAGCCTTTTGACTCAAGGAGTTATTCCCACGGCCAACAGAACCAACACCGACGATCCAACCTGTATCCGTTCAGGCTATTTGACTCGGCTCTCGGGGTTCGCTGACCTCTCCACTCTCTGATACCGATACCGTATCCGTACAAAACACGGAAATGTTTATCCCCGCAATCCTTCATTTCTCTTTGATTATGAATCCAATGTTTGGTTCTGTTGCAGCAACGGACGCTTCGTTGCACATAACAAGAGAGGTTCCAGCACGTTGAAAACGAGCATTGTACACTGTTAAACGCTGAAATGGATGACATCACTGCCTCGCGTGGCCAATCGGCGTTGCGTTCCGATTCTGAAACTCAACGAGTATGCACGCACCCTGACCAAGCCACGAGCCCGGCAACTGACACAAACCAAGGCCCATGAGACATCCCCGGGAAACAACCGTGATGAAAAGGCTGCGTATACCGAGACAGAGACCGCGTCTCAAGCAAATGCTCGGCAAGATGTGGAACAGCAATATCAAGACCCAGGCCCTGCGCCAGACGGAGGATGGATAGCTTGGATGGTCGGTGAGTTGACACTCACGCACAGCATCACGGAGCTCATATCCTGACAGACCGAAAGTCGTGAGCGGCCACTTTGTCGTCATGAATAGCTGGCAAGTATACTACCCTACCTTGTGTTACTCATCTAACATCTCCCAGGGGCATCATCAACTCGTTCGGCGTCTTCCAACCATACTACGCCCAAATGCTCGACCGCGCCCCCTCCGACATATCCTGGATTGGATCTTTCGAAGTCTTCTTCCTCTTCTTCGTCGGAACCTTTACCGGCCGCATGACAGACGCCGGATACTTTCGACAGCTATTCGCTCTGGGCTTCCTCCTCGTCATCGTCGGCTGCTTTGCCACCTCCTTCTGCAAGACCTATTGGCAATTCTTCTTAGCTCAAGGGATCTGCATGGGTCTAGGAAATGGCTTCATCTTCTGTCCTTCGATGGCTACTATATCAACATACTTTGAGAAGCGTCGTGCTCTGGCCATGGGTGTTGCTGCCGCTGGAAGTGCCACTGGGGGCTTGGTCTACCCGAGTATCATGAGGCAGCTCCTCCCTTCTGTTGGGTTTCCTTGGGCTATCCGGGCCATTGCCTTTGTGCAGCTTGGAACTCTGGGTGTCGCAGCTTGCTTCCTCAAGTCTCGGATTCCGCCCCGTAGGTCGGGGCCTTTGGTTGAATGGTCTGCGTTCAAGGAACTTGAATACTCTTTCTACGTCCTTGGCTCTTTCATGGTGGGTTCTCTCTTTCTCCAGGTCACTCTAATATCCAAGGACCTGACTAACAAATCAAGGCTTTCTGGGGAGTTTACTTTGCCTTCTACTACCTGGCAGCTTATGCTCGAGACGTCCTCGGCGTCAGCTTCACGCGATCCCTCGACGTACTCCTAGTCCTCAACGGAACCGGAGCAATCGGTCGTGTCATACCAAACTACATCGCAGACCGCTACGGCTGCCTCACAGTCCAGATCCCATTAGCCCTAGTAACCGGGGCAATGATGTACTGCTGGGCAGCCATAAAGTCCACCACGGGCCTATTCATATGGGCCGCCATCTACGGGATATGGACTGGAGGTGTGCAGAGCATGTTTCCCGTCGGCCTCAGCAGCATGACATCCGACCCGAGCAGGCAGGGCACCAGGCTGGGCATGGCTTTTACGATTGTGAGCTTCGCCACGCTGACGGGCCAGCCAATCGCCGGGGCCATCATCAAAGCGCAGGGTGGCCAGTACGTTGGGGCCCAGGCTTTTGCGGGGAGCTGCTTGATTCTTGGCAGTTGTTCCTTTGTTATTGCCAAGGGCATCAGGGCTAGGAAGCTAGATCAGGGTTGGAAGGCCAAGGTGTAAGCAAGGGGGTGCAGTTCTTTGTTCTCTCTCACTGCTCAGAGCTCCAGTTAGAAATCAACCCAGCCCCGCCAAATTGAAAAGATGTATCCTCTTCATTTTTCATACAGATATCGCAAAAGCTGGTTTATCGGATATTTCAAACATTGGAGGATCTTGTCGCCGTTTGGCCGAGTATTCACGATGGACAAAGACGCCGCCGCAATGCCACCAACAAACAGGGACTACAAGGTGAGCCAAGCAGTTCCGATGAAACTACATCTAACTCTGGCTAGAATGCCATCGACATTCTCAACACGCGACGCCGCCCAAAGAGACCATGCGCGAGGCCAGATGGTACTGTCCCAGTGCTCGGTTATATTCCAAGCAAGGATAGAGATCCCGACCTGAGAGGAACTCCAAGCATAGCTGGAATGAAAGAATGGCTTCATCGTATTGGCCACTCGGTATGTCTTGCTCAAAACCTGGAGCTACTCTGATCAAGAACAAAGATGGCGGACATCGACCGAACCTCGGGGTAGCAGCTGGATGAATGCAGACACTCATCACAGGAAGTCAGCATCTTGTCGGCGCCGCATTGTTTTGCCTAAATGGTGGCGCTTTGGTATAGGAGGCCCCGGAGAGCCGTGAGGGGACATGGTCTCTGATAGAACACCACCCTTCAACAAACACCCGACAGGCCGTCATCGTATAGGGGTTAGTACATCAGTTTGTGGTCTCTTGAAGCACTGAAAACGCAAGTTCGAGTCTTGCTGACGGCAAGGCATTTCTTTTTGTCATTTCTTCCTGTTTCAGGGGCGTTCAGCCTGCATCGATCATGAATCATGATGATGTGACCACAGACACGCCCTGCATCAGCAGCGCCCCCGGTTAGGTTTCTGGAAGTTTTTCGATAAGTAGGCAAGGTGAGGTTGTCGGTCCGGGCTGCTGACAGGAGGCCGTTGGTCTTCAAATCGAATGGACGGTTGGGCACATTACATTTGAAGATAGATTAGCTTCATCAACATTTTTGATGCTCCACATCATCATCAATGTCGTGAGGGTTTATTCATACCGAATCCCGGGCAGTCTGGTGAATCCTATGGCTGCTTCCCGGATAGAACTGAGCTGCACTGGCACGGCCAGCCTCAAGACCAACCCATAAGGGTTACTTGCTTGTCAGAACATGGATATAGGCATTGGGACGGAACTACCCCGAAGCTCCCTCGTGCTGACCTCGAAAGGTTTCTGAGAGTCATTCGTAGCCAGTCAGGGTAGTCCAGAAACTCGCCGGTGGAAATCTGTGTGCGGAAACCCAACAACGTCGAAGGAGCACCTTCATCAGCACTCAGGCCGGTGAGAAATATCAGACAACACTACCAATCCAAGTCAGCAAAGCAACCACAGTCAACAGCGTTGTGGTGGCTGAATGTCTTTAGCACCCAGAATCCCATCAACATTTTCAAAGTTTGAAGGGTTTGTGGCACTCAAGGCCCATTCCCTTGATGTACCTAAAGCGACCTCTTAGGAACTTCCCAAAGAAAACAACATCATCGGTCTCCTTTCTTCTGTTCTCGACTTCTCCAGCACCAGTAAGACAGCACCTCTTCAACAGAGAGCTCTTAATAGGACAGCACAGACAAGCACAACCGTCCTAGAGCCCAGTTCCAACGCTTATGGAGACTCCAATGGTACTGAGATCCAATTTGAATCAATAGCGAGGTCGTCGTCCTTGCTGCCGCTCTCGTAGGTGAAGTAACGTTGGTAGGGCGTCTGGGAACGGGGGTGTCTCTCGCGGTGGCTGCAAGAGCTTGAGGAAATCTCTCGCCGGGTGCAGGTATCCCTGATTCCAAATATACCTGGAGAGTCGCGTTAGTAGATCAGAGAAGATGGGAGTGAGCCGCAACTGTTTGAGGGCTTACAAGATAGAGTGGCCAGCGATGTTGGTGCAGTTCCTCAGACAGTCGATTTGTCTTAATCTCTCTCTGAATCGTTTCGCTTTGGTGTAGGAGGCTGACGAGGTTTCCAAAGGTTCATTGACGAGTGGGAAACTAGAGACTGTTATAAAATGTCCTCCAGCCGTAGATGTGATGGAGGCAGGCAAGCTGCCAGATTGTAGAACCTTCGAGGAGCGGTGCTTGCCAAAGTCGTTTACGATGGCCTCTCTTCCTGTCGTCGCACAAGAAATCGAACAATATCCACTTTCTAAAGAACAAAGGACAGTCCGCTAGAAGCAAACGTGACGGTCCTCACCAAACCATCCGCACCGATGGAGTCCAAAAGAGGCCTTTGATGACTCAGCTTCAAGATTTCCCTTACACCTCGTCGGGGCCTGGGTAACACACAATGCCTTTCCGGTCAGGTTGAAGATATTTTTGTTGGAGTTCGATGGTCTTTTGGCAAGTCGTCTTGTTCTTATTTTATTCACTCGATATTCGTTCTCAAGAAGAACACTTTTCCCAACCTGCCTTCCACAATTTGCCTCCCCTGACTCGGCCAACTGTACCTGTGCTGCCAACTTTACAGACGCCCAACCACCATCGCTTTGAATTTCGTACGCCCCTACAGGTCTAAAACCTGTCTTCGAGCTTCTTTAACTTAGTCAGTTACTCTCTATGTCCTCAAGATTCAGGTCCACGGCGCTTTCAGGGGGCGAAGCTGATGTCAACCGAGGTGCCCAGGCCGGCTACAGATTCCCCAAGGCTCAGGTCTACAATTCAGGTCTCTTCATCTTTCTCTTGAGCTTTACAAAGATGGTACTGACTTCTGATTCTCTTCAGGCTACCAAAATCGTACCAACACCTCTCCCTTGAGCCCACTCCTCGCCTCCCAACGAACGACCTCTTTGACGTCCCGTCACTCTACGAAACCCCTGAGGGAATTGTCCGGCTCCCGTCTCTTTTTTTCAAATTCTTTACTACATCCAGACAGTTTCTGATCGTAGAAGTCTCTCGGCAGAAAAGGGCGACTGGTACAACGGTTGTGCAGCCCAGACTGGAAGGCTCAAAGTTTAGGAAAGCCACGGTGCTGAGATAATCTAGTCAGAATCAATTTGGCTTTATCTTCTACTACTGCTCTAACACATGGCCACTTTGCAAAATTTCAGAGGTCCCTGGGAACGAGGGGGGTCCGCCTTGGAGAGCTACGAGAGCTAGGGGCGTTCTTGGATTGGCACTCGGGCATTGCTCACTCGACGAGTGTTCGGAGAGTTGCAAAGACATATCAAGAGATTAGACAGCATATGAACTGCTTTTTCATGAAGTTAATTTACATATAGTACATGGTCTGCCTCAAGGTCTGGATTCGAGTGCCGCAGTCCTAAACCCCTTTGGCTCGCCGACTCTGAAAATCTCACCAGCCAGCTCCGGAAGGGTTTCTCCGGTAGGCAGCCATTTTCCAACAGCACGCTGCGTCGGATCTACGGCAGGAAAAAGTCAGGTGATCGTGATCGCGTCTCCATGGAGACGCGTATTGTTCGCATCATTTGCCACAGTTCAGACTACGCGTGGCGGCATCTGGAGAAACACGTCTACAGGACATCACGAGCAGGGACGAGAAGGTTTACAGAGCGAAATTTCATTCTGTACTGTGGATGTTACAAAAAGCTATCCTGCCCTGGGGGCAGTGGCCCTCGACCGGCCTCGAGTCAGATTCCTTTCCATGCTGCTGCTTCCATCACCCGCAGTCAGTGACCATGTTTCCACCCTCATCAGCTGAGCCGATTATTGAGTGACAGTTCCTTTCGTCCTCCACTGAATGAATCATCTCGTCAGTTGTCGTGAAATGATCGTGCAAAAAGTGAGTGGCGTGTGAATAGTGTTCCCCGCAGAAACCTCTACGTGCGTCCAGGCCACTTGGATCGCACTCGAACTCGGACGAGTTCTTCAGAGGGCAATGTTAATGAAGTTGCGCTGCTCGGGGGCGACATACTTAAGGAAGCGGAACTTCCAGTCGTCGAGAGCTTCAATGTCGGCCTTGGTCACGCGACCCTTCTTGGCATTCTGGACAACCTTGTCGACGATCTTCTTCGCCTCGCGGAGCATGAGTCCCAGGAACAGGTGAACCACGATGGGATAGAAGAGGATGATCATGTGCAGAACAGCGAATCCCAGAAGGAGACAGGCGAAGAAACCGTCAGAAGCAAAGAAGAAGGCCGAGAAACAAACAACAGCACTGTAGTCGGAGTTAGGACAGCCATTCCAGACGAAAAGAAGCACGATTTTTACTTACAGGCCAGTGCCAAGGTTGAAATGATCAATACCAGGCTTGGTGCGCTTGTGATGGACCTCGAGAACGTTGATGATACGGCACATGATACTGAGCTGGCGAATGGCGTCAAGGGAATTCTTGATGAAAATTCTCTCCTGGACGCGGCCCATGTAGCGAGCAAGGTACCAGAAAGCTAAGGAGAGTACGGTTAGCAATGTGCCATGGAACAGGCGGAAGAGGGGGAGTTGCTTACTGCGAGAGACACCGGGCTCGCTGGCGGAAATCATGGCTCGAGCGTAAGTCTCGAAAGCCAAGATGTGAGTAACCAGGAACAACTTGGCGAACTGGCGGCGAAAGTCGAAGTCGGCCTTGAGGTCAGGCCCGAGGTTGACAACCTCAACGTCGGTGCCCTCGACGACCATGCCGCGGAAGAAAGGTCTACCGTTGTTGCGGCGGGCGTCGACAAGATCCTCGTGGTGAGGATGAGTGAAAGGGACAAGGGCGTTGCCGCCGTCGTTCTGAACCGTGTGATCCATGGCGATGAGATGTTTCTTAGACCTTGAGGGGAAGAGAAACAAACAGTCGAGTGACTTGGAAAAATCAAAGACGATGATGTGGGTGGTAGCAGATGCTCAAAGGGCTTTGTGATGATGGGCGCAAGGGAACGTTGCGCTTCGCGGCAAACTCTTCGAAGAAGAAAAGAATGCTTTGAAGAAAGAGAAGAATGCTTGAAATGTCTTGACGACAAGGAGGGAGTGTGTGGTTGCGAAGGGGAAAGTGAGGGTGAGTGGGAAGATTCTCCTGGAGAAGAAGAGAAGAAGCGGGGAGAGTTTGTTTTTCTGAGCTGGCACGGTTTATATGCCTGCGTAGGAACTCTTGACACTGCGAGCTGGCACTGTCAGGATGGGGAACTTATCCGCCAATCTCGAGCGTGTCCCTCTTTGGAACAGTTCCAGGGACTTTGCCCACTACGGACGATTAGGTCCCAGGGGTTTGATATTGGAAATTCAGTGGCCTCGTGCAGCTGCACTCCCCGTATGCCCACAGCCAGAGCATTATCTAGCCTCTAAATGAAGCCCTGGCGATGCATCACGCCCCCTAACTTGCTCGTGCACACCTAAGCTGTCCGACATATTACACCTTCCCAAGTCCTCGAGTCCGATTCACCTCGTCAGAAGTCAGTTCTTTGTTCTATTCATCTGCTTGTATGTTCGAGACTCTCATCTAACTCTCCGCGTTGCAAGGTAGTCGTGGTGCATCCAAACGCTTCGTCCCCGGCCAGGTGCTGCGCCCGTCAGTCCGCTTCAGCTCTCTTCCACGACCCCGATCTTGTCCCAGACGCCCCTTCGCTCCTTCAGAAGAACTCCTTCAAGCTCCAGATATACATACTTGTCTGTCATTTTCAGCGCTTCGGACTGAGTCCAGCGAAACCTGCCGATCGACATTGTCGCTACCTTGAAACTCGACCTTTGCACATCGCCTGCGCAGGCTGTCCAGGTATAACGTTGCTCACTAACAGAGATAAATACTCTGTCTTGAATCCTAAAGCCTCTGGCTAACTAGCATTCAGTATTCGCTTTCCAAAAATCGTTCCGTTCCAAGCTCCGGTGCTGCTGGCTATTCTCCCAAACCAACGTTTCTCTCCCTCTCGCTCTCCCAAGAAGAGCTTATCGCCCAATCATCACATTATCTCAAACAAAAGCTTCTCAGCTACTTCTACAAGTCAGAGGTAAGTTCCCCTATTCCATCAGTAGGAACTGTGAAGCAGTCGCACTGACTTACACCACCAAGCAGTTCTTTCGAGTCGACACCATGAGAAGATTCCAGTTCCCTCGAGCCAGACCGTGGCATCCTTCGAACGTCTCCAATCTCTTGCTCAAGATGACCTTCCTTGCTCTGGGAACCGTTCTGGGTGGAAAGGGGGTCGAAGACCTCTGGTACACCATGCACCGTGCCAGCCCGAAATACTACTTGCTCCCCGTCAACCAGGGTTCTCGCCGGACACCTGCCAGGGCCAGTATGGCAGCTATAGCTTCCTCGGAGTACAAGAGTATGTGGACTTTCTTCTGTGAGCTGGTTCAAAACGTGCGTCCAAAGGCCATCCTGGTACCATTTGACACTTTCCATTGCCGACGTGGACGGAGGGCAGTCAAACTATCACCGGGTATTTCAGGGACAGGTCAAGGGCATCTTCGAGAGTCAGTTTTGATCTTCTTGGTCTTCTTTCTTAGCATCTACAAGTACATTTGAGTTGGTGGGGAAGGCCGGTTTGTCTTACGCAGCAAGTATTACCATCACCTCACACTTTTGAAGCTTTGCTAACGACTATGTAGTTACCAATTACGTACCCTTCCTCCCTCGAGCGTTCCAACATTGCCAAGGCTGCATTAGATACGGTTTAATAGACCTGGGTCGTCAGGATTGCTCTTCTGTCGACGGAGAAGCCTGAGAAGAGACACCAGTTGAAGAATCTCAGGGTCGATATGGGGAATCTTGGGAGTCAGGTCTACAAGAAGAGCTTCTCTACATCTATACACACGGTCCTCTGAGAATATAGTACAATTTTGAGAATGTACAGAGGGCAAAGAAGACTGCAACAGATTTGACAGGGGGAGACCAAGCTGTTCAGCACCATTCTAGCTGAAGTAAGCGAGGTCCCAGATGCCCCCTGAATTCCACGTATAAAATCAAAATCAATTTTGAACTTCATCAATCTTTTATATCTATCTATCTCTTCAAGAGTAATTTTCTGTTGTTTTCCGTGTTGGAATTCCATGACTCCTCGCACTGCTATCCTGATTCAGCGCAAGTGGCTCTGCTGATGTTGTACGTGGGGCGCAGCGGCATCAGCTTTCGACAGATGCATGGATATTCCCGTAATTTACAGGGGCCTCAGCCACTGTAGGGCTGTTTCTCCCCCTGCTCGTCGTAAACCGTATTACTGCAGTTTGCACCGCCAACATCTTCATCACTCACCACCATCATGGCCACTCTGAGCATGGCATCAACTATCTTCAAGTCCATTTAAGTTATGTTGGCTTGGTGCGACTTGAGTATATATAGCTGACCTGTTGACAGAATTCCAGCATGTCCTGCAACCAGCCTCCGAGTACATACCATCCGCCGCAGAAGCGAAAGGATCCAACATGAAGCCCTTTACACTCCCTCTCCTCGGCCTCCTCTGGCTTCCTCTAGCCTCTTCATACTGTCCTCCAACCGGCCCAGTCCTCCCTTCTCCAAAGGTCCCATCAGACGGAAACCTCACCGACTCCTTGGCCGAAAGCCTCAGGGATCTCGTGCAGTCAAGCAAGGCGTGGAACGCTTCGACAAACTCCTTCTCCGTCAAGGTGACCAGCAAGGATGAGACTCTCGTCAGCTTCCACCATACCGCTGATAATCTTAACAAGACTGGCGTTGGCAAAGTGACCAGCAGTTCCATCTATCGTGTGGCCAGCGTCACAAAGATCTTCACAGTTCTGGCTCTCTTGCTCCAGGAGAACCTCAACCTCGACGATCCCGCTTCTAAATATGTGCCAGAGTTGGCCAAGATCGATCACTACAAGGACATCACGCTCAGGATGTTGGCCAGCCAGCTGGGCGGTGTCCCTCGTGAAGGCGGCAAGTCCTGCTCTGCTCCTTTGGCTCATGCCAACCTCTAGTTGACTAACATCTTGTAGGATACGCTTTTGACTTAGCTACAGGACTTGAATCCAAGGTTCTCCGCGCTCTGGGCTTTCCGGAAGCACCTCCAGCCCCTGGTACTCCTGTCTGTGACACTGCAGACACTGGATTGTGTACTCGTTCTGGTCAGTACTCTCGTCAGCCATCCCTACAGTTCTTCTAATAAGATCTGCACAGAATTCTTCGAATCCCTCAAGAACAACAACCTCACCTGGCAGCCGGGCCAGAAGGCAGCCTACTCCAACAGCGGCTTCATCATCTTGGGCTTCGTTCTCGAGAAGGTGACCTCAATGAAGTTCAAAGATATCATCTACGAGAAGATCTCCAAGCCCCTGGGTCTCTCCTCGGCCACTGGCTTCGAGCTTCAGGATCCGTCACGGGCAGTGCTTCCCCCTGACGGCGGGTTCGAGCTCATGTCACTTCCCTTAGGAAATTATGACCCGTAAGTCATCTCGTCTCTATTTTATGAATCAACTACTTACTACTGTAAAAGAACAGCTGGGTTGTACACAACCCCTGAAGACCTCGCAAAGTTCGTTCGAAGCATCCTCCGCCACGACCTCCTTCCCGCTCCCCTAACCGACCTCTGGCTTAAGCCTACCTCGTTCCTCTCGACAGCTCAAGGCGCAGTTGGCATGCCCTGGGAGATCTACCGAGTTTCAGATCTGACGCCCTCTCCCCGGCCTGTCGACGTTTACACCAAAGCCGGTGACGGTGTCTTGTACGCCGCCTACATCGTCATCATCCCCGAGTATGATGTCGGAATCACGATCAATGTCGCAGGGCTAGACAGCTACGCAGCTGGAAGAGATCTACTGGATCTCATGGTTCAGGAGGTAGTGCGTTACTTCGAGAACTTAGCTCGCGAGCAGGCACGCAACAAGTACACCGGGAAATACGTGAACGACAAAGACTCCCTTGTTCTCACTGTTGATCAAGGTCCTGGAATCAAGATCACAGAGTGGACAAGCCAGGGCAAGCCTGTGTTGAAGGCCTGGGCAGCGATCAGCGGCGGCAACGATCCCAACGTCGACGCACGCATCTATCCAGTCGGCGAGAACGAGCGTTGGCGCGTAGTACTCGAAGCCGTCACCAGCCAGAGATCTATGACTGGAATTTATAAAGATTACTGCGCCAACTGGTTCTCAGTTGACCAGTTCCGCTATCAGGGGTTGCCTGTGGACGAGATTGACTTTGTCACCGAGGATGGAGTGATCAAGGGGCTCAAGGTCCCAGGCTTGAGACAGGAGCTTTCAAAATCATCTTAGAAGATATGAGAGGATAGATCTGAGTGCGTGTAAGAGACAGTAGGGGCATGATGTAGTGTAGAACCGAACATGATGGAGATTGTTTCAAAGTGCGCACCACGGACTAACAGGTACCATGCACCACCACATTGATTTCTGTGGACTGCTCTCGTGCATTCCAAAGGACGCACTGAAAATTACATCATATAATAGGTACATAGGAGCTAGAATTCGGCTGTTTGCCCATCAAGGCCACCTGCCATTGTCGAGTCCCCTGAATAAAGAGCTTGCAGTGCACTGGTGAGCAAACGACAGTGGATATTCGGCCAGTGTTGTTCAGGCGCCGACTCATCTATACGGTGACTGTACATTTGCGGCACCGTGACTGACCTTTGGCCTGGCAGCACGAACTTACAATTGTTCTGCGCCGGACTTCAACTTCTGCTCGCCAACCCCTCCTCGACCAAACATCAACGGCATACGATATCAGAGCATTATATCTGAGCATTCTCTACGACTTCAAGCAATACTCATCACCAGGTATGATATTCTTTGAAGTACATTAGCATCATACTTATCTTACTCTTCAGTTTCTTTAGTTGCGCAAGCATCCCCACGCCTCGGTCAGGTTCACCAGCTTCTCCTATCGACTCCAAGCACCATTCCACCACCGGTACAGTCACATCTCACTCTTCATTACATTATATAACCATATAGCTGACAATTCTCTACTCCAGAAAATGTGCTGGTTCGACGTTGCCCCTTCCAGAATGGTCTGCGGCCACCACGGCCCAGATGAACTTCTCCGCATGCGCTGGTGCTGCGATACCAAGCCCTGTGGTGATTATCACTTGAACTACTTTGGGCTCACTCGAAAGCGAGACCCCTGCGTCGACTGTATCCTTGACCGAAGCTGGGTTCTGGTGAATGGTCGTTGGCGCAAGTTTTCCATTCTGATGTAAGGGGAGAACATGGCCGAGGAGAGTTGGCCTACGCCTCATCTTTGCAAGCAAGGGAGGATACTTGATCGAACAGGACATGCCATGGATATTAATGGAGCTTACGGCATGATTTCAAATTAGTTCTTTTTATGAAGCCAAATGGCACTGGCACTATTACGCTGTAGCCGGTAGCTGAAGCGTCTTCTGAGTCACACTCCACCATGCGCCACACCATGATGCACTGCCAAATCTCGTGATGTAGATTCTTTTTCCTGTCCAATCCAACATGATTCCTTTGATTTTCTAATTTTTCTCGAAAGGAATGAGGAGCCTATTTTTTGTCGCTTGGGAGTAACTGCTTATTAGTATGCTGCCTTTGATCTTCTTCGTCATTCTCCCTCAACTGCGCCGGCATTCCGCAGTACAAGTGTAAATGCAAAGACACAACACCAAGAATTAGACAGTAATTACATCCCCAAACTCTTCTCTCTTCAACCTCCACTCTATCAATCCCAAATAAAAGGAGTTGAGCTTTGTTCCCTGCAAGTCTATAATACGACCCTGCCAGCCAATCAGCGCTGTGGACACGTCGGTGGGTCGAGAGATCGTCGGTACAAGTCTCACCCACACCAACGTCCGTCCATCAACGCCCCCCGACGAGCGAAAACCCCCCCAACGCAAAGTCCCAATGTCCCCTCGACCATGACTCCGTCCTTGGGCTCGACTGTCCTTCGCCTCCTAGCCATCTCGTCAGCCTGGACGCCTCCGACCCAAGCCCAAGCCCAGAGCCAAGAGCCCAATCGCGCCGACTCGTCGACGTCCACCACCGTCTCGTCCTGCGATGCCCGAACCATCAACTACATCACTCATACCCTCCCGCAGTCCTGCCTGACGAGCTCCTGGTCGAGCGCAACACCCTCAGCAGCCAATGCGACCGCCGATGCCCCGTCCAACGTGACCAGCAGTGATGCGCCTCAGTCCTCCAGCGCAGACGCCGAGTCTCAATCGTCCACCCCCGCCGCCACCGCCGAGAGCGAACAAGATGCCGCAGGCGAGGAACCAACAAAACCCTTCATGTCCTTTGAGGACTGGAAGGAGATGATGCTTCGGCAGACGGGTCAAGACCCCCAGGACCTGCGATCCCGAAGCAACCAACCTCGTCGCGCAGACGACAGGATACCCCCGGACATGGGCCACGCCGGCCTCGGCGAGGAGGACGAGATATCTCTCAACTTTGACAGCTACCTCGATAACGCCGGGGAGCAGAAAGATCGCCCCTCTGGCGGCGACGTCGAGATTCCCGGGAGGGGCGGCGCAGGCCAGGCCGTCGTGTACGACAAGAGCAAAGACGCCGGCAAGACGTGCAAGGAGCGCTTCTCCTACTCGTCTTTTGACGCCGGTGCCACCGTCCTCAAGTCGAGCCCCGGCGCAAAGAACGCCAAGGCCATCCTCGTCGAGAACAAGGACTCGTACATGCTCCTCGAGTGCTCGGCCCCGCGCAAGTTCGTCATCGTCGAGCTCAGCGACGACGTCCTCATTGACACCGTCGTCATTGCAAACTTTGAGTTCTTCTCCAGCATGGTCCGCCTATTCCGTGTCAGTGTTAGTGACCGCTATCCCGTTAAGCCCGATAAGTGGAAGGAGATCGGTTCTTTCGAGGCGAGGAACTCGCGAGATATCCAGCCCTTCCTGGTGGAGAATCCGCAGATCTGGGCCAAGTATGTCCGGATCGAGTTCCTAACTCAGTATGGCAACGAGTATTACTGCCCGGTGTCATTGATCCGTATCCACGGTTCTCGAATGCTCGACTCGTGGAAGGAGGACACTGAATCAGGACGTGATGATGGTTCCCATGAGGAGCATGAAGAGCCTCAACAGCTACCCAGCCCAGAGGATGAATCTGCAAAGCCCCAGGAAATTGAGAAGCCTCAGGAATCCATCGTACCAACATCGACAGAAAAAATGCCGTATTGTGAAGTCGATGATCCCACGATGCTGTTCCTGGCCCCATTGGTCTGCCCTGCCTCGTTCAACGCAACGACAGGCAGAGTTCCCAGCCAGCCTGATACCAGTTCTATCGAGGGAATTAGCGCAAGTTCTCAGAACGTATCAACGGAGGATAGAGAAAGGAGTGGTGCCTCGACACCTCACGTCCGTAGGGTCGAATACCCAGCGACGGAAGATGCCACATCCTCATCATCTTCATCCACCGCCTCCCCAAGCGCAACACCAGCCATCTCACCAACCAGCCCTTCTTCCATCTCTTCGTCGAGCGCTAGCACCGGCTCAAACTCGACAGCTCCAGCAACAAGCGCCAAGACAGCTTCAACCTCGTCCACCTCGACCTCCAGTTCGGCCTCCACATCCATCGCAAAACCCTCACCAGCAAACACGGTCATCCCCAAAAACCGCACAACCGCCACGACATCGAATTCTCCCGCATCTCCCACTGTTCAGGAAGGCTTTTTCAAAGCCATCTCCAAGCGTCTCCACCAAGTCGAATCCAACCTCACGCTCTCCCTCAAGTACGTCGAGGACCAGGCCCGCCACATGTCCGACACCCTCCACCGCACGGAGCAAAAGCAAATCTCCAAAGCGACCCTATTCCTCGACAACCTCAACCAGACCGTCCTCGCTGAGCTACGCTCCGTCCGCGAGCAGTACGACCAGATATGGCAGTCTACCGTCATCGCACTGGAGAGCCAGCGCGAGCAGTCCAACCGCGAGATCGTTGCTCTCAGCACCCGTCTGAACCTTCTCGCCGACGAGGTCGTCTTCCAGAAGCGCATGGCCATAGTGCAAGCCGTGCTTCTTCTGTCCTGCCTGTTGCTCGTCATCTTCTCTCGGGGTGTGTCCCTCCCTTACCTTGCGCCCTTCATGGACCAGGCCAGCTTGGCCTCGTATGACGCCTCCGCTTCGTCGCCAGGTCGTGTTCGCGCTCTGTATGGGAATTCATACGATACCGATGGGGAAGATCCGTCTCTGTTGACGCCTCGGTCAAGAAGAGACTATATTCCCCTGTCGTCATCAGCTGGAGACGTGTCATCTGCCAATCTTCGTCGTCGCACCTCGTTCGTCGATGAGTCTCGTCTTGAGTGTGAGCAGCTTTCGCCGCCTCCAACACCTGGGCCTGTTGATGGTTATACATCTTCGACAGATGCCTCTCTCTCATCTCATGAAACCCAGCCTGTTGTCCTCCGTCGCTCCCCTGCCATGCATTCAAACAACTCACGTAAACCCTTACCTGCTTTACCTGAGAATCCCTCATCCCCATAAATCGCGGCTGGCCGCATAGATAGTAATGGCGTATTTTCTTCGGCTACTAAATGGTTAGAGGTACTTTTCCACAACGTGACATACTTCGCAGTAACGCGACAGGGACGCCAGCTGCCAAGCACCGACACGCACACAAATGCATCACTGCCAAACTTTTTTGATCCATATCATTGATTCCATGTAGCTACGAAGAGCTATTTCTTCCTGTGACTATTCGAGACGACCAACCGAGATAATGCAGACCAGGCCATAGCCTTCAAACCCCTGGAAAAGCCTCCGAAATCGAATTCTGCGCGTCAAGCCAATGGGCGTAGTGCCAATGTGCCTCAACGACCACTCAAGGAGCAAAATGACTTTTGAAAAAATCAAAAATCAAAATGACTTCTGAAGAGAAAGAGTGATGTGATCCAAGCCTCAACGACGCATGTTGAGATCGCGGGCATAGTAAGGCCCGATGGTAGTCTCATGCATCTCCTCCAAGACGGCGAGACGAGTTCCGCGGTCGTACTGCGAGCGGCGGCGGCGCTGCTCGTCGCGGTAGTGCTGGCCAGCGTTGGGAGTGAAGAGTCCTGCGGCAAGCGGAGTCAGCAGATGAAACAAGACTGGGTTTGAAAAACACTTACCAACATGCTCAGCATTCTCGCAAGATCGCTTCATCTTCGAGTGGTTGTCGGGACCGGGGAACGGCTCCTCACGGCCAATCAACTGCTGGTCCTCGCAATGATCCGTGTAGAACAACTAGGCACATTAGGTAAGGGACAGAGAAGGGCTGAGGAATCAACTCACCTTGGGCCGATAATGCTCAGCTTCGAGCATCACAGACGAGTTACGGAATTTCTGAACCAGACAATCCTTCCCCTGGATGGCTAATTCATGTCAGTTGCTGCCGGCTCGTTCAGACAAGTGTAAACTTACTCGCGTACGAAACCTCAGCAACCTTGTCAGAACGGAAAAGGTTCCTATCGTGTCGTTAGATATGATGGAACCAGACTCACTATTCAGCTACTTACCAGCGCTTGTTGGCGCGATGCTCGACGAACTGCGTCACTAAGTCAGTTGTGCCTGCACGTAAGCTCCATCATCGATGTTTGACATACGGGGATAATGTACTCGGCCTAAGGTCATCAGCATGGAACTTGAAGAAGAGTGGAGTGCGTCGGAACTCACCTTTGCGAAATTGATGAACGCGTAGCCAACGCTAAAAAGAATCAGCACTGATCATGTCCATAAAACAGAAGTAACTTACTTGCAATCGTTGGCGAAGTCGATTCTTAAGTACATGAAGTCGTACTTTCCGAAGCTCGACTCATCAACAAAACGCTTGAGCATAGGCTGGTCCACCTTGTTGGGAATGTTGCGCAACATGATCTATTTGCAAATCAGTATCAAAGGCAGTCCGCAAGAGAGCGTAAAGCTTACAGTAGTGCGACAGTCGCGGCCCGAGATGACTTCCTGCAGGTCAACGTGGTTGGTGGTGTTAACATTACGACCTGAGCGGTGGGGACGAGGCTGTCGACGAGGATCCCATCGCGTGAGCATACCATTGTGGTATGCGTGGTTGTAGTTGAAATGATTTCCGTTGCGGTAACGGGAAGGCGAGTGGATGTTAGCACCATGGCGAGAAGTCATAGCAGGAGAGGGAGGAGCCTGGTAAACAGGACCGACAAGGTGCATGTTCTGCATCCCATACTGCATGCTGGCCGGAGCGGATGGGATGAGGTACGGAACATGAGCAGGGCGGTTTCCACCTCCAGCTCCCTGCTGGCGGTTGGCGACATGGACAAGAGCGAGTCCATGCATGGCGGGATCGTTTCCACCAGTGGCCTTGGCATTGCTGGGCCCGATAGGAGCGGTAACCTCCAGGTGGAGCCCCTGGGAAGCAGCGTTAGGTATCGCCCGCATGTTTTGAATCCTTGGGACGAAAGGAATACTTACGTGCGGAGTGACACCGTTGAAAACTCGAACGGCGTTGATGGCGTCCGCGACCTTGCAAAACTGGCCGATGGCTCGGAAAGATCCATCACCATACCCGAGCTGCTTGACGAGTCCAAACAGCTGGCCATGCGAGTTCAGGATAGCCTTGGCTACCTCGACAACCTGGATAGGGTCGGCGACAGCACCGAATGGGGGAGAAGCGAAAATGGCAACTTGACCCAGGTGAGTCAGTCGCTGATCGCCAGCATATTCGTAGCCGTTCTAAGAGACTATGTTAGCTTATTGTCAAATGAAAGCATTCGGTGAGAAGACTAACCTCGGTCATGTTTCCGTGAAGAAAACCGTTGATCCATCCGTGCTTCTGTCGTAGCACGGTAGAGGCCCAGCCAGCGTCGCGGAGGTCCTCAAAACTGATATACACCTTGCAATCAGTAGTGGACAGAGTTCGACCGCCATGAAGCTGGACTCCATCATCCTTTGCCTTTCCCTAGCGGTTTGTTAGATTCTTCGTTCACTCGTCGGCAGGAGATGGTACTTACGGTGACGAAGTTTCCGACTTCAGCCACCGTGACGGTGACACTATCACCAGAGACCTCGATCAGGCGAGAGATTCCCAGGTCAGTACTGAGAAAATCGGCGACTCCATCGTTCTGCTGAAAGGCGGGAGTGGGCTGAAAAGCCGAGGCCATGGGCGAAAGACCGGCGTTGTTAGACTGGCCGGAGACGGTAGAAGGGCCCGCGAAGGGATCCTCTACGACGTGAGGGTAGACACGGGTTCGGACAGTAGCGGCACCGGAAGAAGCGCTAGCGAAGCCGTTGGGGACGTCGACGGCACGACCCTTGCCCTTGGCAGCGTTGGAAGCTCCCTCGTCGGTGGAGTACATGGCGACGCGAGTGTCCTGAGACGAAGTCGGGGACACCTGGAATGAATCAACTGGACCATTGTCCGAAGGAGGTGAGATGGCCTTCTCGAAGGCGGGATCACGGCGATGAGCCATGTTGCCTTGGTTCGCGGTAGTACGAGATGTGAACAAAATGACCAAGTGCTAGATCAAAGAGCAGGTGTTGCTGTATGCGATGCTTCCGAAAGGAAGCCGAGAGAGAAAGAGATATACGATCAAGATCAAAGAAACAAAGATCCCGGGTTCACTCCCATGCGGGTATGGTGAACCAGGAAGATGTTGTTGATGTTTGATGTGTGGGTGAGGGAGGGTGAGGGTGGGTGGGAGAGGGAAGAAAATCTCGGAGGGGAATCAGGTTGGGGAGGTGATGGGAGAGAATGTTGTGGAAGGAGAGCGAGGATTGTTGGGAATTTTTGCCCTGGCCGGAGAAAGAACTGCGGGAAGGGAAGGGGCGGCTCACGAGCGTGGGTGCTTTGTCACGGCCACGTTCGGACGGTCCGTTGCCAGGTTATCAGACGGAAGGAGCCACGCCCATTGGACAATAAGGACAAACCCGACCGAGTCCAGTGCCAGACAGACGTAAAGCATAGAGTTTACAGGGGTGATGTGTCTTGGCACGCAGTTATTTTGATATAGGGAGGGCGACTGCTGTCCTGGTCCCCTGGGACGAGGTCTACTGGCCTTGCACGCCCCCTGAGGTCACTGTAATTCCCTGAGATTCCATTGAAGTCTCCCGCCTAATTGATTTTGATTCATTCGATTTGAATTGTAATTTTGTGCGCTCGTTTCGCTTGGTGGCGAGGAGGTGATGCATCGTGGGTTGATATCAAGATGCAGCTGGGCCGTCAGGGTCACGGCTACGGATGCCGATTCATCCACGCCAGCCGCGCCCCAACCTGAGGCACGCTCTCCCAGATGTGCCCTCGCATCCAGTCACCTCATGCCCGTGATCCTAAAATCTTGGTGTTGATGATGATTGATATTTCGTAGAGTGTGTCACCTGGGCATCGACATTTACATATATTGCACTCGATGATTTTTGAAAACCATGTCACAGTAGAAGCATCTCTTCCTTCATGCATTAATTTCCCATTAATATTTAACGCATGTAAATCTACCAGACGTGTCGTGCTGTCTTGGTTCTTCCTAAATGTGCTGTGCTGGCGTGGCCGACGGGATGGAGGGCATTCAGGATACGTCGGCCCCTCCAAACCACTACCGTCACTGTTAGTCCCCTGAATTTTTGGCACCAAGCCGCGTCCCGTTCGCCAAAGATTCAGGCTCCATTCTTTATTACTTGAAGCATACAGTCAACGCCCTTGGTGTTCCAAACCATCCCCCTTTGTCCATGTTTGCTTCGTTTGATTTCCAGCGCGTCCCCCTTTAACAGTATTCTTCCTCGACCTGCATGAAGCTTTGAATAAGGTTCATGCACGCAAGCAAACATCTGTCTAGTTGTTTCAACGTCCCCAGTCTGCCCCACTGGATCTATGTGCCAGGGACGGATCACCATCCATGCATCCCCGGGTGGGGTGAAGGTTGACAAGTGCCGGGCGGCGGGAAATGAGGTCGGATCCGATACCATCGTCGCCTCGTTCACATTTGTCTCTACCAGGTACTGCGCCAGCGAATCTGACACACAGACATATTGATCAAACCTACTGTTGCAGTAGGACTGTTTGGGAGGTCCCAGCATGCCCAGCCCATCAGGTCCGTCATTAATACCCCAGTACCCTTCTGCTGCTCTCTGCTGATCAGTCTCCTCAGTTACAAAGCCATTAGAGCGTTACTACGATACTCGCGGCGTCCCAGCCATCGATCGAAGACTCCCGACATTCTCCAAGACACCGTCAGACCCTCAGGGGCTAGCTCACCAGAAAGATCGACGCCACTAGTCCATGTTCATTGCCTCTCCAGTACGCTTGATGAAACCCAAGCAGTGAGTTCGCTCCTGGAGAGGGAGAAGGTTGGTGCTGGGGGCCTCGTCTACCTGGAGAAACCTTTGTCAGGCACCAACCTACTCATTCATCTATCCAGACTATCTAAATTGCTAACTTCTATACCAGATTAGCATTTCAGACTCCACCGAGCTCGCTCTATAGTCTTCCAAAGCTTCTTTGAGAACCGAACCGAACCGAACCTTCCGCCCTCCGTCGAACTATCGGTCCCCATTTCCGAACCAGACAGCTGACGAGCAGCGACTCCTCCCTGAAGAGAATGACTAGACAGGATCCAGGGAACGCACAGAAGACTTTGAGACAACAAGAAGTCAGTTGAGTCAAGAACACTGAAGATTGTCGAACTGACAGGCCCAGGGTAACAAGCTTAAGCCTCGAGACAGGCCCTTCTCACAGAAGGCGCTCTGAGAAGCTAAGGCTCTCGAGTGGTACATCTTTGGAATGCACCACACACGACGATCGTCCTCTCGGGAGGGTGGACTTTAAGAAAAAGCATTCTCGGGAGGTAACACGCTCAATAGAAACCACTCAATGGGTTCAGCTCTTGAGAGGGGGCATTTTTAGTGGGTAGAGTACCCTTCTCAACAGTTTCTCGGTGCTTTCAGGGATAGGTAAAGACCAGGGCTCCGACGGGCTGGGTATGTTAGATTCCATTCTTTTTGCAGACTTCAAAAGACGTGACCAAATGTGCTTCGGGGCATTTCCAGCTTCCGATGACATTGCAGTCATCCTCCAGGGGTCGCTTACAGCAAGGTTTCATGTTGATGATAGGTTGTGTCGGAGTCTCCCATACTGGGTATCACTTGTAAGTATCAGAGACATATCCTGACCAGTGATCTTGTTGGATTGGACTGGACTGGATTTCGAGGTCGGATCCAGTCCAGTCCAATGCACAGGGCTGGGGGCTCCAGGAGCGCCA
>WESN01000234.1:0-22946 GCA_011033385.1 Fusarium cf. solani
AAGAATTATTTTAAAATCACGATTTAAGGTGAAAATCTGAATGATCGGCTCGGTTGTGCGGTCGGCTCGCTTGTGGAGTACGTTAATTAAATTATGAAAAAGTAATTAATAGAAATTAATATAATTAAATGTTTAATATTATAGTATGTATAATAAGCCTAGTTATAATATAAAGACATATTATATAATAATTAAGATATTTAAAAATATATATATATATAATACATAGTTTAAATTAATTAAATAATTTATTATATTTTTATTATAATTTTAATCTTAGAAGTTAAGATTTTTAAGATATTTATTTATTCAGTATATTATAATTCATTAATTATATTAGTTTAGTTTTTATCTGAATTTTTTGATTTTATAAAAAAAGAATCTAATTTTGTTAATATATTTTAATTTTTGTAAACCCTTAAGAGATGAATACTAATACTTATTATTAAGCTTATTATAGTTTACTTCTTATTAACTTTAATTATTAATAAAAAAAATACCTTTAAAATTATTTAATTTATGAATTTACAATTAGCTATTAATCTGTTAGACTAAAAGAGAAAAGCCTATAGATATCTGACATAATAATACTATAAAGAAAATTTAAATATTTATTAAATTCTAATCTTTAATAAGCTTAAAATTGAAAATAATTCCTTTCTATACAAGAGCTTAAATAAAAAACTTATTATAAAATACTAATCTCTTTTTAATAATTTAATTAATTATTACTTAATGAATACTTTTTAATTAGTACCTAAAGACTAATATTATATTAATTAAGGAAAATATATATTAATAAATATAAAAAATATTAACTATATTAATAATTAAGAATTTATTACTTCAATTTTAACTCCTTAAATTAACTTAGGTAATATAAAATTATTCCTTTAATACCTAGGGCTATTTATAATCCTTAATTTTAAAAGAACTTTTTTAACTTATTTATTTAATTAATTCAATAATATATTAATTAAGATGTAAAAATCAAAAATTATTTATTAAAGAAAAATAATAATTTATTTAATTGTAATAATTTTAGCTTAAAAATAAAAAAATTAATAAAAATACTAAATAATCTTAGATTTAACTAAGCTTAAAAGAAAATTAATAAAATTAATATTAAGAAAAGAAATAAGTCTTTTATTTCAATACCTTTTAATTAAATAAATTAATTTTAGACCTTAAATAACCTCTTAAAAAATCTATCCCTAAGAAATTTAAAGTAATTTTAGCTCTTACTAAATAATAAATATGAATATTAATAAATTAATACCGTTTTTTTTTTAAAAAAAATATAAAAGACTTAATTGAAAAATAGAGATTATTAAATTGATTTAATTAATTACTAAATAATTATAAATAAAATAAAATTCAAAATTACTAACCATATATTATTAAAGAGGGACTTTATATTGGTAAGATTAAACACTTTAACTACTTAAATTATAAAAATAATAAAAAAAATAAAATTAAAAAAAATACTTAAATTAATTATAAAACTTATGTTAATTAATCTAAGAAAGAACATTAATTTAGTAAAATATATAATTAGTTAATATAATAATTATTAATTAATAATTATATAATTTATATTCTTGATAAGTTAATAAGACTTGTATTATAAAATAACGTCTTAGTTATTATTATCTTATCTTAGATATTTCTTATAAAAAAAATATATTAAAATAGAAAAATAGAAAAGTAATAAAGAAATAAAAATAGTTAATTAATTAATTTATTACAGCATAAGAGCTATATAAAATATGAAATGCTAAGTAAAATATAATAAGAAAATATAATAAAAGGTTTTATAAGGCTTCTTAAGAATTATAAGAATACATATTTTAGCCTTATAAAGAGCTATAAGTTAAAAGAAAATAGGTATTAAGTTATTTTAGGCTATTAAATAATTTCTTATATATAAAAAAGGGTTAAAACTAATTACCTTTAATTATTATTACTTTTTTTTTATAGTTATAATAAGAAAAAAAAGCCTCAAGTTTTTTTCTTTAAAATAATTTTTATTATTATTAATTAATTAATTACTTTTATTAATATTTATAATATTAAGCTTATAGAAAGGTATATAAAATTTCTTTTTTAAAAGGTATTAAAAAGAAAATAATATTATATATTAAGCTATAATTAATATATTTTATTTCTTTAATAAAATATTATTCAATATAACTTATATCTTATTTAAAATAATATTAAGTTTTTTTTTTTTAGTAATATAAACCTAACATAATTAATTTATCTCTTAGGAAGTTATATAATTTTTATATATTTTAGGTAAGATAAAAGATATAAAATAAGATATTTATAATAAATAAATTAATAATTAAAAATTAAAAATTGTATTAAAGTATTATATATAATAAGGTATTTTTTATATTTTTTAAATTTTTATTTAATATATTATAAACTTTTTAAAAACCTTTTTAAAAAATTTTCTTATAAGAAAAATTTTCTTAAATTATTTATTATATTTATTTCTAAAGCTTTATAAAAACTAAGTAAAAAGAGATATAACAATAACAATAAGATATTAAAAACCTCTATCTAAGAAATATTATAAAACCTTTTCAAAAGTTGTTATATCTCTTTTAATAAGCTAGTTATTTTACTTTAAAATAGCTATAGTTTTTGCTATATTTATACCTGTTTGCTATCTTATAATTTTAGAACTAACCTAGCTTACTAGGTTAGCTCGCCTAGGGCGTTAGCCCTATATAAGCTAATAGGTACCCTTAGCGTGATGGGTGGATTAATAGGGTTTAGGTGCGGGGTTATTAATTAAGTTAAGGCCCTAATTTTAAACAGGGTTTAAAATAATCCTGGTTTTAAGTTTTTGGCTTAGATACCTATTAGACGCGCTAACCTTAATATAGTATTACTTTTAGTAAGTAATAAAACTATTATTATCTTAAGTATATCTTGATATATAACTATTTTATTATAAGCTCTTACATATTATAAACGTACTTTTTAAAGTTAATTTAATAATAATTATATTAAAAATTAAGGTTTAAAATAAATATACTATAAGGGGGTAATTTAATACTAATTATATGTATAGAAAATAGGATTTTAATATAAGACGCTAGCTAATTTAATTTTACACGCCAATATATCCCTCTTCAAAACATGACTTATTTTAACCGCTGTTTATAATTAGGGCCTTAGGCTAGCTAGATATAATATCTCTATTAAGTGATATCACGACTTACTAAAACAATTAGATTATATAATATAAGATAAGAGGCCAATTAATTAATTAAGAAGAATTACTAAGCTTATATAGTAATTGTAATAATCTAGATTATTAAAATTATAAAGTAATCCTCGCGATTTATTTTAGCTTAATAATATATAAAATGTATTTATTATATTTTCTTATATAATAATTACCTTAGCTATTAAGATAATTTAATTATACTTCATATCCTTAAGTTTATTACTAAGTATAATAAATATTATTTAAAAATACCATAATTAGCCCTTTTATTAATATAAACCTAATATAATTAATGTATTTCTTACAACTTATATACTTATTATATATTAATAGCTTTTATTTAGAGAATTACTTATATTACTTTAAATAATATTAAATATAATAGCTACATAAGTAATTTCTATAAATAATTATTAATAAGTATTACGTATTAATTATTAACTTATATATATTATATTTATTTTAGTTAATTATAAAGATAAAGAAATACATAATATAAATTGCTTAGATAATAAAGACGTTAAGTAATTATAAGCATAGATTACTACTATAAATATTAGAATAAATAAACTTTATAAGCTTACTAAGAGAATAAATAAGTCTTAATATACCTAAACTATATAGTACTTAAATAATATTTAACATATTAATAATATAATTATTATTATTATAAGAGGTAAAAATATAAGAAAAGTTTCAAAATTAAACCCTCCGGAGATATTTAATAAAACCGCCTATAAGCTATTAATTTTCCTTATATAGCTATAAGCCTTCATAACTTATTACTTAACGTAGTTTACCTTAATATTTAATAAGATCAAATATACCGCGAGGTAACTAATTAAATATATTATTATATAATTTAAACCTATTATAAAAGAATACCTTATAGTTTTGTTTATTAAATTCTTATTATATATTAATGACTTTTACTTAAATTATAAAGTTTTTAAAGTAATACTTTAATAAGTCTTTAATGTTATTAATAAGAAAAAATAAATTAAAAGAGAAATTAAAATATTTAACTAAATTTAATTAATCTTAAAATATAATACTAAATATTTTTAGTTAATATTAAAACGTAATTAAGATTATAAACCCTTAATATTATTTTTTTAATAAACTTAAAAAAGAAATATAAATAAAACTCTATAGAAAAAAATTACTTTAATAACCTTATTAATTATATTAATAAAGCTATGAAGATTAATAATTAATCATGTTTATAAAAGAAACCATAAAACCTTAAGTTTAATAATTATAAGGTTAATATACCTTATTTTAATATTAATTAAAGTAAGAAATATTATAATCAGACCTTATATAGTATTAATCTAACAGTAATATAACTAAGAGCTACTTGGTAGAATATATAAAGTATTAAATGCTTTTGTTCTTACATTAAGGGATATAAGATAAATATATATTAAAACACATAATAAGATATTTAAGAAAAATAAGATAAGCTAAAGAAACATTAACTCTTTCTAAAAGGTAAGAAATATATATATGTTAATTATTAATAAGATAAAACTTAAAGTATAATTTAAATACCAAAATTTATTATAATACTATAAAATAAATATATATAAATAAAAGGAAAATAAAAGACAAACATATAACTAAGAAAGATATATTATTAAATACTTGAAAATAATATGTAAAATAAATATATAAACTAGGTAAGTATATAAATTATTTTTCTTTAGCTGTTTAAAAAAAAATTATAATAAAAATATTACAAATTATTTAAATAATTAAAATTACTTATTATATTCTTCCCTAGAGATCTTCATTATTATTTAATATATCTTTATATTATAATTAGTCTTATGATGAATACTATAATATTAAATCCCTAGTTATATTAATCTCCCTTAATTATTACATCTTAATAGTTTAATTATTACTTATATCTTAATATCTATTTAATTAATTACTTATCCTTTTTTTTATAATGTAGTCCTTTTTACCCTCTAGTACTAACTAAGTATCTTATTTACCGCTTAAAAATTTTTATTTTTAATAATTAATAAAATAACTTAATATATAATTATTTTTACTTCTTTTTAAGAAGCTTTTAGGCTTTAAAAATTAACTTTAGGGAGCTATTTCAATGCCTTTTAATTTGTCTCTTAAGATATTTAAATTAAAAATCAGTCTTAATAATTATTTTAGGGGTCTTTAAAACCTAAGGGGTTAAGGGTTTAATCTCCTCTTTAGCTAGTATTAAAGTTTGTAGCTACATATTAAGCTTTAAGATTGTATTTTTTAAGTTAAGAGACATAAGCCTAGCCCCTTTAAAAGATATCTTAATGGTATTTTTTATTATAATAACCTTAAATATAATATAAAAAGCTAAAACGAACTTAGTTTTGAAAATATATTTTATAAAATATCTAATTAAATATTTCATTTTTTATTTATTAGTCCTTTTAATATATCAAAATATATAATATTAAAGGGCTAAAATAAATAAAATAAATTAAGTAATATATAAAGCTAAATAGTTTTATTATTTTAAGAATATCTCTTAAATGTAATTAATTAATAATTTTTATAATTGTTAACGATCAAGTGATAATAAGAATTAATTAATTATATATTAATTAAAATATTTAGGTTATTTGAAATTAATCTTCTTATTAATTTAGCTATTTTAAGTTATTATAATAACATAATTACTTAAAAGGTTATTTTCTTAATATTAATTAATAAAGTAATATTAACTTATATTAATAATGAAGAATAAGGTTAATAAGCTTTTATATTAATTACTGAAATAATTATAATTTATTTTTAATTTGTAAGTTATACTCATTTTTGCTTTTTATACCTTTCCAAGCTTATAATAATTATTTTACTCATAATTATATCTATAAAAAAGCTAATTCTATTAAAATTATAAATATTATTTAATTAAATATTATACTTCATAATAATATTTCTTATAAGTATAAATTAATTATAAATACTAGCTAGGTCTTTATATTTAGCTCTCTACTAATTACATTTTTAAAAAAAAAATATCTTAAGCTCTAAGTATTACTTAATAAAGTTTAAAGCCTAGTGTATATTAATTAATAATATATTATAATTAAGGAGTAATCAATAGGTTATTTTTTTAATACTATAAAACTAAAGGGGGAATCCTTATAAATCTAGGTTAAGAATAAAGTAAATAAGCATTTATTCCTCTAGATTGAATAGCTAATATAATTTCTAAATAATATTATATTGAGACTAAATACCTTATTATTAGTGATATAATATTATTTAATTAACGTTATATATATTCATAGCGTATTAAAGGCTTAGTTTTAGGTTATTTAAAGGGCCTAAAAGGCAAGAAGTATCTTAGCCTTATAATTAGATTATAATATACTAGGTGGTTAAGAATTAATTAATTAAATAGAGAGGTTATAGGTTAAGGGATTTTTAGTTTATATGCTTGCCCGGTTTATATACTTATTATATATAAACCTAAGATATATAATAGTAATTACTTTTAAAACCTAAATAAATAATAACCTAAGGAATAAATAAACGTATTTGATAAATTATTACTATTTTTAGATATATTAAACTAAGTTAATTAATATTCTTAATAATTATGAAATAAGTAGACTTTAAGGAAGTTATTATAAAAGGATTTAATTATAAGAAATAAATTATAGGCTATAATAAGTAATCCTAAGTGCCCATTATTATAAATTAAAAGGAATACTGATAAGATAATCTTATAAAATATATTTATATTTTAATGTTATAATACTAGGAAAAAGTATCTTAACAATATAATAAAATATATGAATAACAAAAAAAATATAATATAATTTATTTACTTAATAAATAAATTACATTATAAAATAAAATAGCTAAGATATAGCTTAAGTAATACATTTAAACAATATAATTAAAAGCTATAGCGGGAACTTAATAAGATATATACTAAGGATATATAATTGTATAAACCTCAGAAAATTAATAAGAAGTTATGAAAAGATATTAATTACTTATAATTATATAATACAAATAATAATTAATATTAAAATATCCTATAAGAAAGGTATAGCTAGATAATATAAAAGTATATAAATATTATATATGAGTAAGATGTCTATATCTAAGCCTATTATAAGGAATTTACTAAAAACCTATGATATAAAGAAATATTATTTAACCCCTAGGATAATATATAGATATATTTAATATATTAAGAATACCTAAGTTTTTCTTAGATATTATATTAATAGTATTAACATAAGGAATAGTAAAAAAAGAAAGAAAAATAAAATTATTTCTTTATGAATTTATTAAGTTAATTGAATAAGAATAAACCTTATATATAATGTAAAATAAAAAGATACTAGGTCTTTTACTAATATAACTTTATTAATATTACTTATATATAACATTATAATAAATGATATTGTATAATTTAAAAAAATAAAGAAATTGTATATAAAATTAAAGATTAATAAAAGGAGATTAATTAATAAAACATACAATAACATTAGAGCTGAATAAGAATTATAATACTAAGACTAGCTATGTAGCTAAGATAATATATATATATCTATAAGATATATAAGAATAATAATTATAAATATAATGATATTATATACGTCCTTAATAAATAAAAGAAACTAACTTAAAGATTTAATAATTAGGCTACTAAGGAATTGATATAAGTAAAGAAAAAAAATAATAAGCTTAATATTTAAAAAACTAAGAAGCTTACTTATTATAAGGCCGCGAGTAAAAAAATATAAATAATTACTATAAAAAGCCTTATATTTTATAAAAAAAAAGATATGAGTAATAACATCTAGAATTATAAATACATAGTTAAGAGAGAATAATTAAATGCTTTCATAAATAATAAAACTAAGTAAAATTATCTTACCTTATACATATATAAAATAAAGCCTTACAAAGTTATTAACCTTAAAGGATTTATATTTAATTATAATAATAATATTATTAATAATAAGATTAATTACTTTAAAGTCCTTATTAAAAGAAAAAAATAAGGGATCTTATTTAATATTATACTTATATAAGGTTATAACTTAGTGCTTAGGTATTTATAATTATATTGGTATAACTTATATTTTATGTAAAGAATTAATTAAATATTTTCTTTTTATAAGACGATATTTTTTGTTAAAAATAATCATTTGTAATATATAAGATCTTAAATTTTTAGTAATAATATTAAAGAAGTTAAAAAGAAATAAATATAAGATACCTTTTTACTAATAGGGATATAATATAAATATTATAATAAATAAATAATACAATTAATACATAATTATGAGTTAAAAAAATATATTAAATATGTTAAAAAAATATTAAAAGATAAATAACTTCAGAATATTTTATTATAATATTTTATTTATAAGAAACCTTTTATAAAAAATCTTAAAATAAGTCTATTAAAATATATATATTATATATTAGAGACTAAGTTGATTAAGAAAAAAAAAACCTAGCTTTAATAAATTTTATTTCTTTATGACATAATTACAAATATTAAAGAAATATAGTGAAGATATATTATAAAAAGAATATATTAAGGAAAATAAGTTAGTAACTAAAATCTTAAGATATTTATTTCAAAGAAAAATAATAAGCCTTAATTTTATATTCACTTTAAAATATTTAATATTATTATAATTAAAAATTATATATTACTACCTCTTATTAATAAACTAAAAGATTAATTTTGTAAAATGACATATTTTAAAAACACTTAACCTTAAAGAGCTTATAACCTTATTTAAATTAAGAAAAGATATAAATAAAAAACTGCTTTTTATATTAAATATAACTTATTTGAGTACCTTATTATACCTTTTAGACTTATGAATATATTTATTATATTTTAATAAATAATTAATAATATATTCTAAAATACTTAGATATATTTATTATATATTACTTAAATAATATTTGAATTTCTTTTAAAACTAAAAGGAAATATATAAAATATATCTATAAGGTATTATAAATACTATAAGATATTAAATCATTAATAAAACTTAAGAAAAATAAATTATATGCCTAAAGAATAAAATTCCTTAAATATATCATCGCTTATAATAAGATATATATAATCCTTAACAAAAATCTTAGTAATTAACAATTAAGAAAAAACTTATTAATGTTAAGGAGATTTAAGCTTTTCTTTGATTTATTAATTATTATTATAAATTTCTTAAGGTATTTAATATGTTAGTTATACTTTTAATAAAACTTATAAAAAATTAAAAGCTTATATTAAAGATATAAGCTAAATAAGCTTTTAATTAACCCAACGAATTTATTCTTAATAAAGTAATACTCAAGATATTTAACTTAGCGAATTAAATTTAAAATAAATATCTTAGATTCTACTGAAAGAGATAATAAAAGATTTCGATGTTTAATTATATTTTATTCTTATAAATTATATAAAATAAAGCTTAATTACTATATTTATAATAAAAATTATTTACTATTTTTATTACTTTTAGGGAATTTTATTATTACCTCCTTAAGAGTAAATATTAAGTTAAGGAATATATAAGCTCTAAGAATACCAATTGCTCTATAAAAACATGATAGCTTAGTAAATAATAGCTCGAGTCTGCTCAGTATTATAGCACTAACCAGGGTTATATATGCCTCTATAAGTATAACTAATTAAGGTAAGTAACTTATAGTACATATTATAAGTCCTAACCTAGACTTATAGACAGACTTATAACTTACTATAAGCCGCGACTTATAATTATAAGCTATTATAAAGTATATAAAATATACTTGTTTATACTTTTTTAGATAATAACTACCTTGGTTATTCATATAACCTAGTTATAGTTAATACCTTAAGTATATTTTTTAATATAACTTCTACCTTTATTACTTAAATCATACTTTAATATTTTATATTAGTATAAACCTGATAAAATTAATTTATCTCTTATGAATAATATAAGTATTATACATGAATAGCTCTTTTTTAATAATATATTATATACTCTAAAAAATACTTATTATTATAATATCTAATACTAAAGTATCTTTTGTAGCCTATAATAAGCTACTTATTATTATATAGCTAAGATAACTTGTAATAATGTAAAAAGACTTAAATATTTTAGTAAATATTCATAATAATACAAAAAAAGATTATCCCTACCTTATATAAAAATAAGATTTATAAACTTAGATATAAGTATAACTATGTTAATATCTAATTTAATAACCTCTTAAATAATATATAAGTCTATTTGTAATAAGCTATAAAATAATAATATTAATAATATTAATAATATTAATAAATTATTAATAATTAATAAAACGAAATTATTTAATAATGTATTTAGCTCTAGAAATAATAAAATAACCTAACTAAATAATAAATTTAAGATATTAATAACCTTATAATTATTATAATATTAATATTACTTAGAAGGATATTAATAAAAGCTTTAAGCTAAAAGACTTAGAATTATTTAGTGGATTAGCCTATTAAGTTAAGTCCTTCTTAATCACCCTTAAGATAGATTAATAATACTTCTTAAATAAGATAATTGATACTGAAAAGAAGATCTTATATATTAGTTAATAGTTTACAGGAAATATAGTTACCTAGTTTAAGATTAAGCTATATATAATATATAAAAATTTAATACAAAATAAATTCAAGAGAATAAAAATAATACTAATTAATCTAAGAAATAAAAATAAATATAAAAAATTACCTTACATAAAATAGACCTAGGGCCTAAAGAACTAGGGGTAAATTCGAAAAATAAAAAAGATTATTACAGCCTTCAATAGTATTATTACTATAAAATAAATTATATTAAGAAAATTTATTATAAAAAATGATGAGATATTTAAAAAAGATCTTGTAAGCTAATTTAATAATAACACTTTTGTAAGGGTAAAAAATAATCAAATATAATTAATTAAACATATAAACTATAAATAATTATTAATATTATTAAGATGGATAAAATAATATAATAAGGCTGTAATAAGATTAACATTTAACCAAATAAGATAGATATACCTTATAATAAGGTATACCTCTTAAAGAAATAAGTAAAATATAATATTATATATAAAATATATTATAAAAAACCTTTTATTATAAAATAATCTTTAAAGACTAAACACTTATATATTATAAACCCTTAAGGCTAAGAATTACTCTTAAAACCTTATAAGAAGTGTATAATAATAAAAGAGGTAAAAAGCTATAGCTAATAAATTATTATTATATTAAGGCGTATTAAACTAAAAAAAGAAAGCTTATAATGATATTAACTTATATTTAATTATTATTATTAATAGTAAAGAAGTAAGCTAATTACTAAGAATCTATTATAAAAGGATTGAATTATAAGAGGTAGTGAGATATAATAAATAATTTATATTAGTATTTATTATGTTAAAGAGATTATTAGTAAAATTACTTAGTAAGATATAATTATATCTTATATCCATAATATTAGATTTAGGTATCTTAGAAATATAATAAAATATATACTAATAAAAATAAAAATATTATAATAAGCTATGATATACAACTTAGATTACCAAGGTAAGTAATAGTAGCTTAACCTAGATAAGATTTAAATATAATATTGTAAACTTTAAAAAGAATTTTAATAGAAATAAAGGAATTAATAATATCGAATATAAAAAAGTAATAAAAAGCGATAAGAGAAAAGTATTGCTTTTAGCTATATAATAAAAATAACAACTAATATTCAAATAACTTATAAGAAAGGTATACCTAGACTATAAAAAATTATACATATAATAAATAAGAAATCCATATTTGAATCTATTACTACGAATCAACTAAGAACCTTTAATATCTTAAAGTATTATATAACCTATAAGATAATATATAAATATGCTTAATATATAAGAAATACCTTATTATCTCTTAGGTATTATATTAATATTATTAATACAAATAGTATCTAAAAAAATAACAATAAGATTACTACTTTATTATGTTATTATATTAATTAAATACCAAACCTTATATATAATATAAAATAAAAAAACATAACACCTTTTACTCGTAAAAATTTATTACAGTCACATATATATAATATATTAATAAGTTATATTATATAATTTCAGAATATAAAACGGTTATATATGAAATAAAAGACTAATAAGAAGGAATTAGTTAATAAGAATAAGATAAACTAAGAGCTTAAAAAGAATAAAGCTACTAAGAATAATTAGATAATTAAATTCATAATTATATTTATGAGGCACATACTAATAATAAATATAAATATAATCATATTACGTATATATTATTAAAAAACTAGTTGTTTTATTTAATGTAAGGCAATAAATAAATAAATATAAGAATATATTAACCTAGACCGCCTTATATTTTGTAAATAAAGCATATAAGTAATGATACCTAGAATTAAAACTATAAATTAAGAGAGAATAATTACATAAATACTAAAGCTAAGTAAAATTACTTTAACCTAAGAATAATAAATAGGCGTAAATTATTAGAAAGGTATAAATAAATATCTTATTTAATTATTAACTTAGAAAGAACCCCTTGTAATTATGATAATAGAGTTATTAATTATAAAGTTAATCACCTTTAGGTTTGTATTAAAAAAGAATTAAGGGATATTATTTAATATTATATTAAATAAATAATATACTTTTATACTTAGCTATTTATAATTACAATAATTTCATTTGTTTTTTAATTAAAGGATTAATTAAGTATGTTTTTATAATAAGATATTTATTATATTAAATAATAGCTTAGATATAAAACCTTAAATTTTGATTGAAGAAACAAGAAATCAAATACATATAAAATACTTGTTTACTTATAGAGATAAATTATAAATATTATGATAAAAAAAATAACAATAATAATAAATAATTACTTATATTATATAATAGTTTTATAAACTTAAAGAAGACTTTAAGGAATTAAGAAATAACTTTAAAAAAAACTAACTTAAGAATATATTATCTTAATAACTTCAAATAAGTTTGTTAAAATATATATATTATAACTTAGAAATTAAATTTATTAATAAAAAATAACTTTAATAAGTTTTATGCATTTAATACAAAATAATTATTAATATTAAAGAAATATATTAAAGATATATTATATTATTGGTTAAAAATCTCTATTATTTAGGTTTTTATTATATTTTTTATAGTCCAATAATAATATTTAACAAACTCTTTTATATATTCTTATAATATAAAGATATATTTTTAAGAGATAATTATTTCTTAGTATTATTTAAGTTAGTTTATTTAGTTAGTACTAAGCCTCTAAAGTTCCTATATAATAAGTTAAGTACTAATGTATTATTTTTATTTAACTATAAGGTAATATAATAATATTTAAAATAATAATATATTATTAGAGTTATTTTTCGTTTATAATAACTTATAAAAGTTATTTCTTAGTTTTAGGTTTCTTAGTATTTATATTAAGTGTATTAACTAATTATATTAGCCTTATCATTTTTTAGTCTTTTAATATACATGATAATATAATTAACTTCTCAAAGGTATTTAATATATTAAAGTTATTATTAAGCAAGTTATTATATTTTTATCATATAAGTAATATTTTTATAATTTATATATACCTTAATATAACATCTACTCCTAAGGAGGTAATATGAAAATTCCTTAAGAATATGAATAATTATAAGGAATTCTTTATTATAAGTAAAAGAACTAAATTTTACTTTATATTATTACTAAGACAGCCAAGTTTTAGGGTATTATCATTACTATATTGGTATATATTCCTTAAGTTATTAATTTAAATACATTATTTAGTTTTTTATTTATTTCTTTATATGATAATTTTTAATTGTTTTTTTTTATAATATTATAATTTAATATTTTCTTCATTAAATGATTAATGTACTTCTTATCACTTATTAATATATTAAGAATACTTTAAATAGTTCATTTAATTATATAATAAATATGTTTTTATATCAAAATTATAATTTTTTAATAGCTTTATCTTATCTCCATATTTATATTAATGTTTGATATTTTATGATTACTAGGTATTTTTAATAAGTATAATTAATATAAACTTGGCTTACCTATAATTTAAATAATATATATTTCATTAAACTTGTTTTTTCTTTTATAATTATTTATTCTTAGCTTTATTAGCATGGCGTACTTAGTATGTATTCCTTTTATTATTTTAGGTAAGTACGTTATTATTAAGTCTTGTTTTAGTATCTTTTTAGGTTTTTCAGGTCTTATACCTAAGTAGTTAATATATTTCTTTAAAGGTTCTTTATATTATAATAATCTTAATAATAATATTAGTAATACTAATTATAATAATTTTAATAGTAATTTGAATATTAATTTAAGAATAGGTTTAATAAGAATTTTAATCTGAGGTTAATAGGAATTTTAATAATAAATATTAACTGTATAATGTATTAATTTAATATAATATAAGGAAAACTGATTTTTTTTTATATTAATTTAAAAAAAAAAGATAACACTAATATTAAAATATAATCTTCTATATATAAAGATTATATAAATAAGTTATTTTCTTTTTAAATATTTCTCCTTATTTTATAGATATTTTTTTATAACTTAAAATTACCTAAAATAAGGATTAATATATTATAACTAATATATCAAAAACTTTAATAATAAAGGCTGTATACTTATAGCATAATGTCTTATTAAGCTTAAACTTTTAAGGTTTATTTATTTAATTATTAACAGCTTTAATCATATATTAAGATTAGCTCTATTTTTAATAAGTAGCTTATATCTTGATGAGCTAAAGAAGTTAACTTTAACCCCTTTATATAATAGCTTCTCTCTAACATTAACCTTTTAATTATTTCCATAATTTATAATTATATGAGGAAATTACTATCTTAAAAAATTAAATTTTTATTATCTTTATTATAGAAGTAATAATTATACTTAATAATAATAATTAAATTTACAATTAGTTAATTAATTAGTAATATATTAATAAAATTATAGTAGCTTTGAATAAATATACTTAATTAAATAACTATGATTATATTATTAATAATTATATTTATACTTTTTTATACACTTAAAAGAAAACTTTATTATAAAGATTTATAAATTCTATAAAGGCATCAAAAACACTTGTAATAAGCTATAAAAAAGAATATTTAATAAATGATTTTAAAATATTATATATAAATATAAATAGCATTTATTCAATAAAATTAACCATATAATATAATTATAATAAAAAATGAAAATTATTAATATTATTTATTTTAAAAAAAGTTAATTTATAAAATTAATATTAAAGTTTTATAAATGTAAAAAAAATCAATTAAATAAAATATTTAGTTTTTTAAGATTTTACTAAATAATACTTATAATAAAATATATATTATAATATTTATATTAAATATTAGGATTTTTTATAATAATATATAAAAACTTTAAAAAACTTATATTATTAATTAATATTTAATTATATAATTATAAATATGCTATTAATAATTAAAATTTAATTTCTTAGAATAAATTTTGTTTATAATTATTTCTTTTCTATTGTATAATATTATTATTATATTATATTTATAAGTTAGAAATTCGATTACTATAGTAGCCTTATAGAATAGGTTTTAAGATAATAATAAAGCATTTTAGCTTAAGGGATTTTTATTATATTTTTCTAATATTAACATAAAGGTAAGAAAATTAATCTAAAATATTATTATAGCGTATTTATTACATTAATTAAGGCGTCTTTTAAATTATTAATAATATTACTTGTTAAGAAAATGAAGTAATAGTACAATTATAATATAATTAAAGTTAATATAATAGAGAGGATAGGACTTAATAGTCTTATTCTTAGTTCAATAGAGAAAATGTTAATACTTTTAACATAGCTTAGTTTAAGGTCCTAGATGTTAATTCTTAAATATATCTTAGTAATAAAGAAAGTCTTAAAGCCCCTAATAAGCTTCAAACGTAGATTGGTTTAATAATAATAATTCCTTTATAATATTAATTTCTTTAAACATTAGAACTTTATATACTTTAAGAAAGGGTAAATAAATAATTAAATTATGCTTTAATAGCTATATAATAAATATATTTATCTTAGAGACAGCACCTAAGGACCCTATAGAAGTATAACTCATTATTAATAGCTATACTGGTTATATAACTAAGGATTTCTTCTTGAAGTAATAATAATATCTATCTTTTATTTCTTATCTCTTACTTTTTTATATCCTTTAACCCCTTAATATTACTATCTTTAATCCCTTAAAGAATATATATTATTAGTTTCTTTTTAACCTCGCCTGTATTATAAACTTAATATTAATTAATAAAAGACCTTTCTTTATTAATTCATATAAGATATAATTATTAATAATCATTAAATATAATGTTATAATACGCTAGAGGGCTTTAAGATTATAGCTAATCTATATAGCCTTGGTTTTAATTAACCTAATAGTTATATAAATACCTACAAGGCCCTAAGGGCTGCTGCTACTACTTATAGAAAGTCCTTCTAAATATCCTATATAGACCCCTCGCTTAATAGCATAGGTGAAATAGGCACTTAGTTTTATCTCCTTAACCTCTGAGGTCTCTCTAGTTATAGTATTACTTATAAGGAAAATAAGGTACTACTTTAAGGATTATAGTCTTATAATAGAGATATTAGTAAAAGAATTAATATTATTAAAGAGTTAGAAGAAAAAAATAAAACTAAAAAAAAGGAAAAAGTTGCTTTTAAGAGTAATACTAAGTTTATAAAAGTTCCTACAATTAAGAAAGCTTATAAGGCGATATTTAAAATTATGTAGCTATAGGATTACTATAAGGAGCTCTTAGATAAAAGAAGTTAATTTAAAGCATATACATAATTCAAAGCTTTATTAGTAAAAAATTAACTTAATCTAATAATATATTATTAATTACTAATTAATTATCGCGATTACTTAACCTTAGTGTTATTATATAAAAAGGTAGTTAGTTATTGGAGGTAGTTAGTTATACGGGGTTAGATATTAAGAGTTATTAGTATTATAAGTTGTCAAACAATTATTAATTCTTAAAGTTAATATTAGCGTTATATAAGCTAAATAAGAATTAATATTCTTACTTAGGGCTATATTTATTAATAAATAAAAGTCTATCAGTTTAATTAATAGAATTTACTTAATTAATTATGTTATATATATTGTAGCGTATATTAATATATAAATAACTTTTATTTTAATAGTAATTGTAAAAGTAATTTTAGTAATAAACATAGAATATATATATAGATTTAAATCAATATTAAATAATACAATTTAACTGAATAATATTAAGATGATATTAGCTTATATTATAAAACTAAGAAATATATTAATTAAGCTAATAAATTAAAAGATTAATTAATTATAATACTTTATATTATAATTATATTATCCTTTTACTAATATAGGTTATATCTTTATCAGGCACTAGTATATTATAGACTTGTACTTCTATACTTACTTCTCTTTATATAATATCATACCTTGAGTTCTTAATAACTAAGACTATTTATAAGGGGGGGCTAACTTTTATCCTAAGTAGTTAGATTTATATAATTAGATAACTTAGTAATTATAAGTATAATTACAAATAATATAATAAAAGTTAACTTTAAAGACTAATTATATTAAGTAATTACATATTACCTTATGAGCTTAATATAAGCTAAGGTAGGATTAATTTTTTACTAGTTTTATATTATAATCTATTATAATTAAATATTTAATATATATAGATATATATACTTATAAAGAAAGAATTAAAGCTATAATATTTTATTAAAAGACTTATAAAGTATTATAATAGTTATAATAAAACTAAGTAATATATTAATTAATTAATAAATTAATAAATTCACTAATTTTAATATTTTATATTATAATTATATTGTACCTTTGTTTATAAAGTTTATAGCTTCATAGGCCTTTATTATATTATAAGCTTATATTTTTGTATTTAAAAGTATATAAAAATATGTAAAGATATTATTAATATTATAGCGATAATAATATAGGCTAGGTAAGAAAGCCTAGTAAAATAACTTGAGTAAGTTAAAGAACAAAGAGATTAAACTTTATTCTTATTAGTCCTAGGACTAAGTACTAAGAATATTAATCTTACCCTAAACTAAGTTTAAAAAGGATTAGTCTAAGATTAACCTATAGGTATATAATATATACTTATTAATACTTTCTTATATATTATTTATCTTAGTTATTAATATAGCCCTAATTTACCAAATTTATCTATTAAGAATTATATAATTATTATATATTAATAGCTCTAATTAAAGAAATTACTTATATTACCTTAAATACGATTAAATATAATAATTACCTAGGTAAACCTTACAAATACTTACTAATTAGACTTACTTATTAACTCTTACTCTATTAGCTAGCGGTAATACTAATACTAATACAAAAATAAATAAAAATAATAAGAAATTTAAATAGCCTAGAGCTTAGAGTATTATTATAATTATTAAGCTAACTAAGTAAAGAGGACTCTGAGATTATAGAGCTATTAATTAATACCTATAAAATTAATACTCTATAAAAAGTATTTTGTTAATGAATAATATATTTATTATAGCAATAAAGAGTAAAAATATAAGAGAAATCTCGAAGTTAAACTTATTAAAGATATTTTATAAAATTATATACAAATTATTAATATTTGTTTTATAATAATATATATTTATAGGTTATTATATAATATAATTTACCCTCACATTCAGCTCTATTTAATATATTTCAGAGCGGCTTATTAAGGGTATTATAATAGAATTTAAAGTTATAATAAAGGAATACCTTATAGCACTCTCTTTGCTAAACCCTTTTAATAAGTAAATACACCATATTTAAATTATATAGCCTTTAAAGCTATGATTTAATTAGTATTTAAAGTTATGAATAATAAAAGAAAAACAAAAACAGAAATTAAGGCAGTCAAATAAATATAGTATACCTTAAAGGATAAAATAAAATACTTTTAATTTACCTGAAAGCTTAAATAAGAAAAAAACGCTTAATATTTTTTTTCTAAATAAGCTTAAAAAATATAAGGACTAATAAGTTAAAGGATTGAAAGAATATATTATAAATAAAATCCCTAATATAAACTAAATTACTATAGTTAATATGCGAGCGCCGCACTTAAACTATGCACTAGGATCTAAACATTTTAACCTTAATAAGAACCGCATTAAAATAGCCAGAAGCCTAAAGAGTGAATTCTTAATTATTTAACTTATAAATATACTATACATGATTTTTTTAGATTTTTAGAAAATTCCCTTTACTATTATACTTTATTTCTTATATTTTTAGGCTAAGAAGATTTATTAACTAATAATAGGTTTCATTTATTATTAAAAGTACATTTATTAAGGCTACTTTTATAATAATATTAATATATTATTCTTTTAATAATTATATCTTCTTAATTAAATTACCTTTTTATTAATATCTTACTTTTAATTTCTAAAAATCTTAATAGTTAATATAAGATAAATATAAATATTAAAAAGACTAAGAATAAATTATAAGAGACATGAGCTTAATTAACTTACTTATAGAAGTAATATTATTTATTTTATATGCGGGGTTCTTAGCTTTTCTCTTATAAGATATATAAGTTAAATAAAAAGGATAAGGTTTATTTATAAGAAGAAGTATTTATTACTAAGCAATAGGCAATAAGCAAGCCATAAGTAAATAGCGCTTTTAAAGTTATTAATTAGTTTATCTTAGGGTTAAATAAGCTTAAGTTTATTATTATTTATAAAAGTTTGTTAATAAGTATTATGCGCTAATAAGGTATTCTATGGGTTCTTGGGTGTTTTTTAAATCTAAGTTATAATATATATTATTCCTAAGTGACAAACTAGTTATACTAAGTTTATATTAGTAAGAAGTGCTAAGCATAGTCTAAGTAATAAGAGTATAAGTTATATCTAGTACTATATATAAGGTTTTAAATTTAAATAAGATATATTAATAACTAACGTAATTATTATATAAAAAAGTATAAATAACTATATTTTATATACTTTATAGTAGCTTATAATTATAAATTTTAGCTTATAATAAATTATAAGTCTACTTATAAGTTTAAGTTAAGACTTATAGTATATACTATAAGTTACTTACCCTAATTAGCTATACTAATAGAGGTATATATAACCCTAGTTGGTATTATAATATACTATCTCCCCTTTATTAGTTGTTATCCTGAAGTCTATTTCTTATAGCTATCTTCCCTTAATATATAACATATATCTATAAATATCTTACTAGCTAATATTATACTAAAGTCTAAAGCTATATATAACTATGAAGTATAAGCCCTTCTTATTAAAAATACTAGGTTTCTTATTATACCTTATAATTACTATAAACCGCGGTAATTAAAATATTGGGCTAAAGAGAGCTATAAATATTATAGCTAGTATACTTGTTAGGGCTACTAATATAATAGTTATAGTATTGCATTCCTTAATAGTAAGTTTATGAAGTATAATAAGGGTTACTTTATATTAAATTTTTATTCATACTAAATTATTTTAGATAAAAGAAATATTAATTAAAGTAACAAAAGGAACTTATAGAGTTAGAGCTAATCATATTATAATAATAAATAAATAATTAGTTAAGGTATTTAATATATTTTTATTATTAAAAAAAGTAATTACTAAAATAGGGCAAGGAGATGTTTTACTATGATATTAAGATATTAAATAAATTAGAGGTTATAAAAAATATACAATTCTTTATTCCTATTAAGGCAGAATTAGCTAAGTCGGTAAATATTATTAATTAGGGTAAGCTTTTAGATTCTATTACTATTAATAAAAGTTCTTTAAGAGTTATTATATACCTATAAGGTATTTTAATAGTTCTTATATATTTTTAATTTTAAGCAATCCTTTTATTTAATAAAGTATATGATTTTGCTATTAATACACTTAATATGCGAGCGCCGCAGTTAAGTGAGCGCCGGACTTATATCCTATAGTATAAATCTAACTAAAATAAAAAATTACTTTAAGAATTTCTAAGAAATTTAGGTTAAGCCTTTATTGGCTATAATTTCAGGGTTAGGCTAATTCCCTATAAAGGGACCGTCTTTAATTTTTATAGATTTTTTAAAAAAGAAATGAGTTAATAAAAGCTATAAAAACTAAGAAAAATAATATAATCTCATTAAATTATAAGAGAAATAAAATTAAAAAGTTATTATATATAAAAGGTCTTAATAATAATAACTAATTATTAAGGGTATAAGTAATCTTTTAAATATATATATATTAATATTAAAGAAATAATAAAACCTCAAAAAATTAAGATCTTGTTCTTAATATTTAGTATAATTAATTTATCAATTATAGTTAATAATAAAAAGTAATATTAGTAATTTAAAATAAAGATAAATAATATTAAAGTCTTATTAACTGAAATTTTATAAAAAAAAATAAAAAACTTAAATTAAATCTTCTTTATTATACCTTATAAAAAACCTTATTTATTACTTAATAAAGATTTAATAAAGCCTTTAAGAGATCTTATTTTTCCTTTAGACCTTCAAAACAAAATAAATATCTTTAGCTATAAAAGATTAATAAGTTACCTTAATATAAAAAAAACTAATTATACTATTAAGCTTATTAAAGGCAAAGATCCCCTTTATAAATTAATTTACCTTTTATCTTAAGCTAAATGAATAAAAGTATAAAAATATATTTCTAATAATATATTAAAGAGATATATAAGATTATTCAAAAGCCTTATTACAGCCTTAACCTTTTTTATTTTTAAAAAGATAAGAGATTATATTATTATATAATTTATAAAGATCTTAGTATTAATATTATTAAGAATTAATATTTTCACCCCTTAATTTTAATAATTATTAATAAAATATACAATATTAAGTATTTCTCTAAAATGAAAAATAAAGGATATATATTATTATATTTAACATACGTGATAAGCTATTGAACTAGTCAAGCAAGTGAGCTAAGATTAGCCTATAGTATAAATCTAAGCTAAATCTAAAAATAATTTAAAAAACTCTAAATAATTTAATTAAAATTCCTGCAAGCTAAAAATATAAAATAAGATTTAATAAAAAATCTCTACTATTATTATTATGGTTTTTTTAGATTTTTAAAAAAATAAATTAATAAGTTATTTAAGAATTTCTTACTCACACTCTTTTTTTTAAGTTTGTTATTTTTTAAAAATTAAAGAGAGTTTACAAAAATCTAAAAATATTATATATTTATAACTTTTTTTAGTTAGATTTATAAAAATACTCTTTTTAGAATTAGAATAATTCTTTAGGCATGTTTAGAAATTTAAGGTTTATGATTTTTAGGTGCACAGTTTACTGACTCACTTGCTTGCCTGGTTTATTTGCTTATTATAAAGGTATAAATAATTACCTTATTTAATTATTAACTTAGAAAAAACCCTTTTTAATTATAATAATAACATTATTAATTAACGTACTCCACAAGCGAGCCGACCGCACAAGCGAGCCGATCACTATACTGTACAGCTAAAAATAGCAATATCAGATTTTC
>WESN01000199.1:0-31976 GCA_011033385.1 Fusarium cf. solani
ATCTAAGTGGTTGCCAACACTAGTGAATTTCACTCGGCTCCTCAGTTTCGCTGCTTGCGACGACGCTGTTTTTGGTTCACTAGATCTTCATGGGGCACCACAGAACAAGATCAAACTTAGTCAAGTCCTCATCTATTGCTTCCCTAAAGCCTCACCCTAAATAAAAAAGCGATGGTGATCAGTGGTTCTTTTTTCAACTAATCGTGCCCTCAGCAGACATGGTACTCTCACCAATAATACCTCTGACCTTGGAAAGCTCAACCCGCGAGGCAACGATATGGGTGCCCCAAGTACTGATCCCTGTTCTGCAAAAGAGGTTGCCGCAGCAACTCTATCAACCAGATAGAAACCGCTTCTACTTCATCCTCCACTAGCACGCGGGGGTTTCACTAATGTATTTCCCGTCTCATTGATTGATTTGCGCACATAGATCCTCTCTCTTGGTCGAACAAATATATCATCGCTAATTCTTGGATAATAGTTCTCCAGAGGCTTTAACAGGAAGCATCTAGACAGCCTGTTTTCCATATAGGCTTCAGCGTTCATTTAGCACTCACGTCTTTTGGGGGGCATGGGCGATAAAGGTAAGGCGTTTACTGACTTACCCCTCTGGTAATATCTCTTATCCCATCTTGGGCCCAAATAGATTGCCAATCACCTTTACTTTGATAAGGCTCAACTATATAGGTACTGAATTCCAAGTCTGTAATCACCCATCTTCCTGAAAAGCAGCTGAATCTAAAGAAGTCTGTTGACCCTCACTTTTTATCACTCTTACTCTCAGAAACGCACTTCCAGCACCTTTCAGATACCAAGAATTACGTTGCAGGGATATCTCGGTATTTGTTCTTCGCCAGCGCGATCGGGGCCTCGACAGGTTAGCAACACTATCACGGACACTGCTTTTTTAAGGTCGACCATCACGACGTATATTAATGACCAGCAAAAACGTATCAGGAAGATGTAACGAGAGAAAGAGGGCGTAGAGCTCGGAGCCGGTTATATGCTTCTCACACAGCGTCAGCCTACAATTTCTTCTTAACCAATAGCGAGAAACCATATGTGAAGATCGTGACATAGAGCACCAGCACCAGATTCGCTCTCTCCGCTCTATTTTTGTTCTAGAGATCAATATGTCGAAGAAGTGACCGCGTTTGAATTATGAATCCGACGCCAACAGCATCATAAAGGAGTCATGGTTTAATAAATGGTTCCACACAAAGGTGAGGCCAAGCACGATTGATCTGTGGACGCACAACGCTATCGTATAACCGAACTACTCAGTTGGAAGACTGACGGCTCCATGATAGATATATAATTATCGCAGAAGGTCGGAAACTCTATATAGGATGCCGATCACGCCTCGAAGCCCATCAGCTAATAGACTAGTCCACTCTCGCTGGCAGCAATGATGCCGTCATTTTCAACCTCTCGTGGCCACAAACCAGTAGCTAAGCCGATGCTTGTGATGGCTAGGCAAGTCCATACTACCATCGACCTTTGCCGTCAATATCCCTCTCATACAAATCATCACCACAATCACGACCTTGCCCGCCATACTCTTCGCAGCTTCAGCAAAGCGCATCATTTATCAATTCTATCATTCAAATATTCAGAGAGAAAGGAAGGCTCCAAGGAGCCAGCCTCACACGCCAATGCGGCAACACGTGGGTATCACAGAAACAGCTCTCTTAGCCTTCTCCCAAGCTATAAAAGCCTCCGCGGCCGCTGAGCCAACAATGCGTCGCTTTCTGATAGCCCGGCTTTCCTTTACATGAGCTTTCTGAATTCTGTTGTTGCCTCTCCTTCCCGCCGCTCGCTGTGGTTGGCGCCGCTCAGTCTTGAGTTACTGGTTGGATCGATGCCAAACTTTTCTCCACATACTCTCTTTTCACAACGCGGCCGCAGAAAAAGCGTTCTTTCTTCACGTAGCTCGCAAGAGCCTGCCCAGGATGGGGCTTCTGCCCAAAACCAATCCATGTGCCTGTTGCGGCGGCTGTCGTCAGCAACCCGGGGCCTGGTATTTCGAGCGTTTTGTTCTCCTCCATCCAGAATGTGGTGTTTATCTCGCTATCGACGAGGAGGTTTAGAATCATGAGGTCCTGGCTAGATATGCTAGTGCTGTTGGCCACCTCACAAATCTTGATAGCTGCCTCAATAGTCTTGAGTCCTGGTAGAATAGGGTAAGTGCCGAAGGCCTGCAGGTCCGATGGACATAGCAACCATGAATTTGGTTGGAGGACGCAGGTTAATTTCCGAGCCACAGAATTAACGTCCTGCAGGGTCGCTAACCTCAAAGTCTCGACTTGAACTTGTTTATCATTGTCCACCCGAAGGTCTCGAACTCGGCTTGCATGATCCAGCAGTTGGCGGGATATGCGACCTGGATAGCAGAATGCCCCGATAATAAGTAAGATCCTTCTAGGAACAGTCCATTCTCCGAGGAGAAAACCGTGGTGCTCTCTGTGGAAGCTCACATCCTGTCCCTGGGTGTGTATAAGCCCTTGATCGTGACACTTCACATGTGTGCTGGAAAGTGTACCATGATGAATCGGCTAAGGGTGTCGGCAGGTTGGCCGACGTCTGCGTAGTTGGACTTTGGTCTTTATTATCGATAGTGCAGGGGCCGGTGAGGTGGAAGAGAAGGAAATTCAAGGAAGACGAAGGACTGATGGAAGGTGGTTTGTGCGAGGGGTGGGTAGGATAATCCTGATGTCCTCCCACTTAGGGCGAAGTATTGGTGAGGGGGAAGAGGAAGAGGAAGAGGAAATGCCGGAGTGGGAGGACAGCGAGTTTATATACCTGCGACACACAGGGTCTCTGGTGGGATCGCCTGTTCGTTTTAGTCATCGATTCTACAGCCCTCACCCCCTTGACGGCTGGGAGCTAGTCCTTACAGTCACCACCCTCACTGATACAGGCATGGTCGAGTCGTAAAATAACAACCCCCACGAACTGCCCCGAGGCCCAGCTGATGCCTACAGGGGACTGTTGATCTAAAGACCGAGAACAAGCTCATGGCAGAAACTCTTCAGAGTCGTCGGGTCTCGTAGAATATCCTTTTCCCATTAGAGGCTTTGAGACCTCTGGGATGGGAGCGACCGTTGAAGCACGACGGGAATGGTCACAGTGCCAGCACCACCAATAGGTGCTCAATGAGATGACAACTACTGCTGGGTGACCCGGCTCGGGCGACGCGATTGGAGCGAGACGATTAGAGGAGTTGCGGTGAGGGTGCGAAGTCCTCCTGCCAACTTCCACAAGCCCCAAACCCTTTCTCGTCACCGTAAGGTGCGGGTGAGGTTGCAGGCCATCCGGTCACAGACCCGGTTTCTCCGAACCCAAGACGCCAACAGAGCAAATCAGGGGCTCTAGACCGTAGCAGATTGATTTGGGCACATGATGCTTGTCACCTGGTTGTCGTGGCACGCGCTTCGGGCTTATAAAGAAGCCGTATTGGATGAGGATGGTGATTAGCCCTCGTGAATTGTCCTAAAAGTTGAGCTTCCTATGCACCTCTTGAAGCTGATTGGGATGTAATATACTGATGGCCTCTTTGGTAGGCAAAATGAAGTCATACACAATTGACTTTCGCCCCAGCAGGTAAATGTGGAAGAATAGGCCCGCGGCCTATAGGTCGCAACATCGAGATGAAATATTCGACGATCGGGTCAAGGGGCCAAGAGATCACCTGGCTGCATTAGGTGGACATTGGCATGACCAATAGCAGGCTGATTTGCCCCGCAGGTGTGTTATACTAGTGACTCTGAAGGACAATGAACCAAAAGCGCGGCATCTGCCCGAAGCCCTGTGTTCCAGTCTCGCTAGTCGATGGCTCTCAACCATGGTGTTCAAAGATGCTGTGTACTTATCAAAGTTGGCCAACTCGCCCAGACGTTCTTTTGCAGCTGCTTAGCCGACCTGACCCTCGCCGTACTCTTCCTATTGACTCACTCCAACAGCCACAACCCAAACCTCTCAACCTTGACGACCGAAACCTTCCTCCCTCCTCACAGGTTAGCTCACATCTGTGGGTCAACAACTTGAAAACATTAGCCCCCTCCCCAAGCCCCGGCAACGTGTCCTCCACGACTCATCCTCCACAGCCAGCTTCCCCGTTTCTTCCACGTTCTTCCAGCTGTTCCTCCGCCCGTCTCAGCTGCGTGAGCAGCTCCCGCAGGCTATCGACCCGGCTTGTGTTTTCTTCATGGCCTTGACAAATGGATGGCCTTTGGGCTTCTTGAGCTCTGCAAGCTTTAGTAGCTCATCGTGTCGTACGAAGTGCTTAAACTTCTCAGATGCCCCTAGAAATCTCTCATTACCACGCTGTCATCAATCCCAGGTTCACATCGCAACGTCTGCTGAAACCTTCCCACTCCAACGCTGTCTCTTGGCGACATGGGCAGGCTCGTCTGCTGGTTCTTCCCCGGGGCTGCTCTTAGCCACCTTCCGTTTTCCTGTTACGTTCCTTGGTTCCTCCGGGGCCCTCCTCCAGGTTTCCATCTCGTCAGCGTTGAAGACGCCAACGACATCTTGCCCAAAGGCCTTGCCGAGCCTCTCTCGAAGACCCAGGAAAGGCCATAATGGAACGCTTGTGTATTCGATCTTGAAACCGGACATGGTCGCGCCGCTGTCATCCGGTAACGCCTTGAATGGGTCGTGAAATTTGCGCAAGAATTCTTTCGTTATGTGTGCTGTGTATACAATGAACGCGGACGTGGCTGTGTCGTGTATGAGGATTTGTAGCTTGACATCCTTGAGGCTGGAAGATGGAAGGCGCTCCCTTCGGTCAATTCGACGCTTTTGCGTATTCCTGAACGATAAGTGAGGGTAGAAATGGCTTTGGGCCATGGCGAGGAAGACACCCGCAAGGTACGGATCGCGCCTGGAGCTTGATGCCACGAGCTTGCGAGCGTTTACTTCCTGAAGACGGGCTACCGGATCGTTTACAGTTCCTCGAGGCCCAGATCTGACGCGCAAACAGCGGTTTCGAGAAGAGGCAAGTTGAACCATGTCGATATAGCGGATCATCCGAGGCCTGTTTCGGCTCGAGATGGGACAAGATTGGGAAGAGAGGGCGTCCGAGATCAAGTTCCACATGAGCTCCGGGGTCGCCACATCGAGAAAGGTGGAGGTGCCGACATGAAGACTAAGCCCAACTGAACAAGACGGCTGGCTGAATGTGTTGGGCCAAAGTGTTTCAAAGACTGACCCGATAGCGCCAGTGACCAAGGCTCGCTCTGAATCGGGAGGAGCTTCCTGTATGCGCGTGAGCTTATGGATAAGCTCACGCGCGGTCGGCGAGGGGTCAAGATGTCTGCTTGACAATAGTGCGCTCGAAGAGGAAACTGGGCGAGGTGTGTCGCAAGGAGAAAGTTCCTGCCATCGGACGTCGAGAAGGGTCGTGTGAAAGTCGGTCCATTGATTGGGAGGCACGAACAGCCGGATTCCTTTATGCTCATGGAGGATATCATACAATGAGCCCCTACCCGCTCTATGGATTCGAGACCGTCGCTTCTCCCGCCGAAGAGGAACCAGTTTCTGCGGCGCACTGTTAAAACAAAAATGGGGTTACCCCCCAGAAGACTGTTGAGACTTATACTTCAACACGCACATGGCGTTGAGCTGGGGGATGCGCTGTCCAAGGTTTCGATTGGAGTCGGACATGTTGTCGACGAGGCTACCATGTCTTTAATGACGCAATGGTCAATGAGGCTGCCGTCGTTACTGCCGCGATGCAGATTGCAGATGTGTCTGCGCATGAAGAATGAAGGACGAGCTCTCTCGTTGCGTTTCCGCTTTGTCGTGATGTATTGCTTCGGTTTATCTTGACACTGACATGATGCGTCTGCCCTACATATATGCACTCAACAAAGACGCGTCGCCAGACTGTCGTTGTGGGCGAAATAGACGCGAAACCGACGCGAGCTTATGAATGGGGGCCGTTGGTTGGAGGGAAGGTTCTGTGCCAAGAGGTCGGCCTAGACGCCACTGGGAGGACACAGAGACTTCATAGACGCAAGCCGCAGGGGCGCATCTGTGCTCGTGGAAAAAGAAGAAACACCTATGGGACGGAACCTTCCAGCACTCCCACGAGGGAGCTAGCAGGTACAGTAATCGGTGCAGGGACAGGGTTCGTTATGCAACGAACCATGCCATCTCCCATGTCAAAAGGGCCGACAAATGACAAATTTACGACGGAATGGGAGGAGCAGGGTACCCGACCGGTAACAGGAACAGGAAAGCCTCGATACTGAATACGGTAATGCCTAACTCTACGTCGTGGCGCGGTCGATCCTAGAACTCTGCGCCATAGAGTACCCTAGAGCAACTAGAAGCAAGCCTGAGCGCCAGGGTCACTTCGTCAAAAGGCTATGTACACAAGGGGGCGGGGGCCTCGGAGCAACTGAATAAAAATAATATATCTAATAGGAGCGCGGAATACATATATTTACATGTAGATGTGGCCTAATCCGATTAAAGTAAGAGATTTTAGGACTCTAAATAAGGCTAAAGCTTTTAATAGCACGTAGCTGTTGTTACGACCCTCGCGGTTACGTCACGTGTTCTCCACAAATCCCGAGTTCCAAACCACCAATCACAACAGGACCGACACTGAGGACCGACATCGTTCCTGGACCGCGTCGGTCCTGGAACGACATCGCGCCCACTCGCGATCGGCTTCATTCAAGGAAGCCCAAGTATATAGAACACGGTCATTGCACTCTCTTATGTAGTAGCTACCTCAGCTATCAATACAACTTGGTTACACTCAATACCTTTGAGCACATTACCAGACGTGACAACCCCCCTTGTTCAAGCACAGCGCGACTAGTCTATCTGCCAACATAAACCCAGCACGACCGGTTTATCCCTTGGGAATACACACGATCGTCACAGCTGTGATAGGCGGGTATGCCTTTATAAATATAATTAATAATTAAGAACTAACTTAACTTATAATATAGTCTATGATTTAATATAAACCTTAGATAAGTGAATAATATAAAGTATTACTTATAAGTTTTATTTTTTATATTATAGGTTTTTTAATAATAAATAAAAATACTTAAAGAGTTTTATAACTAATTAAATTATAATTAATATATATAATAAGTAAGCGATATAGATGTATAAGTAATATGCTTTTTATTATCTCTTTGAAAGTTATCAATATAAAAATACTATAAACTATTTAATTAATTAAAACTACTTAGTATATTTTTCCTTAGATATCTTAATTACTACTTAATATATTCTTATATTATAATTAGTCTTACTATAATATTATAATACTTAGTACCTAGTTATACTAACCTCTTTTAATTATTAACTTAATACTCTTTTCTATTATAATAGCTTAAAATAAAGCATAAAGTGTAACGGTGCACCTTAGCCGTCACGCCACAGGGCAAAAGATTGGGCTATAATCGCTATTGTAGCAATCATAGTGGTGCTTCAGCTGCCNACGGTGCACCTTAGCCGTCACGCCACAGGGCAAAAGATTGGGCTATAATCGCTATTGTAGCAATCATAGTGGTGCTTCAGCTGCCTATATAGAGGCTTACAGCGCCGTTACGGGTAACCAAGCCGTAACACTTCAGCTGCCTATATAGAGGCTTACAGCGCCGTTACGGGTAACCAAGCCGTAACATAAAGGGTTAGAAAGAACTTAGTCTTTAAAATATATATTATAAAATATCTAATTAAATACTTTATTTCTTTCTTATTAGCTTTCTTAAGTATGCTAAAGTGTTTAATATTAAGTAGCTATAATAAATAAAAATAAATAATATAATATTAAAAGATGGTTTAACCTTATAAGATACCTATAAGATACCTAAAGGTAGATTAGGTATAAAGTTAAATTATTTTTGAATAAAGCTAGATAATCTTATTATACTAGTAATATTTCTTAAATTTAATAAAATAATAACTTTTATAATTATTAAGAATTAAGAGATAATAATAATTATTTAATTACTTAGCTATAAACAAGTTAAAGTATTTAAACTACTTAAGACTAGTCTTATTAGTAGTCTAGCTATTTTAAGTTATTATAATTACTTAATTACCTAAAAGGATACTTTCTTAGCATTAATTAGCGAGGTAGTATTAGCCTATATTAATAATAAGTAATATAATTAATTAGCTATTTATATTAATTACTTAAATTACTCTAATTTATGCTAAGTTTCTAAGCTATATTACTTTTAACTTTAAATACCTATCTAAGCCTATAATATTTATTTTACTTATAATTCTACCTATAAAAAAAGCTAGTCTGATTAAAGTTATAAATAATATTTAATTAGATATTATACTTTATACGTATATTTAATATAAGCAGGGTTGTGATTTAGTTACTTTAGTCTTCGTCAAGGGCTGACTTTAGTGAGGCTATTTTAGTCAGACTAAGACTAAGACTATTGATTTTTTAGTTAGACTAAAAAGTCATATCTTTAGTTACTATATAAATTACTTAATTATTAAAAAAATAACTTATATTAATTATAAATACTTAAATAACCTTATTAAACGTATATTAGTAGTATTCTTACAAAAGATATATATTATATATTATAATAAAGATTTTTTCTTAATTTTATATAGCTTAATAAGCGCTATATAATTTAATTAAAAATTATATATCTTAAAAGCTTTAATTTGGCTCTTAAAAGAGCACTTACATAGAAAATACTATAATTAAGCTAAAAAGACCCCTTTGTATAAGTAAAAAAAACTATAATATAATTAAAAATATAAAAGATATATATTATATAATAACCCTAACCCTAATTAGATTTTCGAAATTATATAATACAATTAAGAATTTTTTATTATAGGGAGAAATACTTTTTTGAATTATAATAATTTTTAGAGGCTTAGTAAGTAAGAATAAATATGGCTATAAAATAATCTTACCTATTTATTATATATAAAAATTATAACCCTAGGGTTATAGTACTTAATTAGCGCTGTATAATTTAATTGAGACTTATATGTCTTAAAAGCTCTAATTTAACTCTTAGAAGAGCATTAAGATAGAAAATATTATAACTAAGCTAAAAATACCCTATTTTTTTAATAAAAAAGAGTATAATATAATTTAAATTATAAAGAATATATATTACGTAATAACCCTGACCCTAAATAGCTTTTGAGATTAATATAATAAAAATACGACTTTATTATTAAAATAAGTCTTATAATAATAGTAATGCTAGGGAAAAATACTCTTTTAAATTGTAATAATATTTAAAGGCTTAGTAAGAGAAAAATAAATATAACTATAAAATAGTCTTACTTTTTTTTAAATATATAAAGATTATAGCCCTAGGGTTATTATACTTAATTAGTACTATATAAATTATATAAAACTTATATCTCTTAAAAGCTTTAATTTAGCTCTTAGAAGAGTACTTAGATAAGAAAAGCTATAATTAACTTAAGAAAATAGCTACAATGGTAAAAAAAAGATATATAAATACTATTTATAAGATATTTATTAATGTAAGCTTAATAAGCTTATTTAAGTAATTATAATTAATATAAGTCATTTTTTAATTAAATAAATAATTTATATAGTGACGAAATATATGACTTTTAGTCTGACTAAAAATTCTTCGTAATAAATAGCTATTGACTTTAGTCTGACTAAAATCTTTAGTTAAAACAATAAGGTGACTTTAGTTAGACTAAGACTAAAAAATCACTGACTTTTTAGTCATAACTATTCTTAGTTAATTAGTTAGTGAATTAATCACTGACTAAATCACAACCCTGAGTATGAGTATAAATTAGTTATAAATAATAATTAGATATTTATATTTAGCTTTTTAATAGTTATATATTTAATATATAATTATTTTGAGCTGTGAGCATTACTTAATAAAGTTTAAACCATAATGTATACTAATTAGTAACTTACTATAGTTAGTAAGTAATTAATTACTTAGTTATTTTATAGTATAAAGCTAAAAGGGAAATCCTTAAAAACAGAAGTAAAGAATAAGCTAAATAGAAATCTATTGTTTTAGATTAAATAGTTTTTATAATTTAGGGATAATAGTAAATTAAGCTTAAATAATATGCTAGGGCTAATATAGTCTTGGTTTACAAACCTAATAAGACTTTATAGCCTTTATGATACTTAGGTTTAAGTTATTTTAAAGAGCATAAAGGGTTAAAAAGCTTTTAGGCTTAATATTTAAGTTACATATGTTTATTAATTAAGAATAGATTAATTAAATAAAAAGTTGAATATAAGAGAGAAATATATAATACTTATTTATTTATAGATCTTACTTATTATATATATTAGCCTAAGGTAATTTATATAAGTATTTTTAATATTTTTTTTAATAATTAAAGATTATATATTACAGATATAAAAAAATAATACTATTTAATATATTAAATAAAAAATCTTTTTTATTATCTAATTAATTTATAATTGCTATAAACTTCTTATATATAATTAATTACTTATAGAAATTACTTGAAGTTAATTATTAATATTAATAAAAATAGTTTCTTTATTTAATAGCTTATATGTATATTTAAATAATTTTTTATAATCTTTAAACTATTTATTAGCTTAGTAATTTATAAGATATTTTAAATATTATTAGAAAAAGTATTATTTATTTATTATTTATTTATTTTTGTATTTAATTTTATATTTTAAAAGTATAAGTTTTAATTATGTTTAAATAATAAAATTAAGGATAGATTATATTATTATTACATTATACTTATCTATTTAATCTAGACTTATGATATCTCTATGTTTCAAGTATATAGAAAAAAGGCCTCTAGGGAAAGAAACTTATATATAATATATTATTATAGCATATATATATTAGGTATAGAGTTTTTATTATATACGTATTGTATTTATATCTCTATAAGTTATTTTATAAGAGTAATAAAACTGAGATTAAAAATTAAATAAATTAATTTAAGATATAATGTTATTAATGATATTAATTTATATATTTATTATTAATTTATATTAAAAAGGCTTGAAATGGTTAATTTATTTTTTAAAGATAATTTATTATAATATTAGCTGATAAATAATAATTAGTTATAATCTTAGTTTATATCTTAAAAAATAAAACGTAGTTTTAATTTCTTTAAGTTAAATTTATTTTAGTTATTTGTTAAAAAGAAATTAAAGAGCTATAAAAGAATAGGCCTTAGTAATAAATTTATAAATAAAATTTTAAATATAAGCTAAATCTTGATTATATATATAACTGTATTTTATTTAATATTATATAATAAGGTAGTTATAAAAATTAAAAATTCTTTTATATATATAACATTTAGCTAGAATTATTTTAAGTAATTATTAATTTTAAATGTATATTATTTCTTTATATTAATAATTGAATATATAATATTAAGAATTAAAAGTTTTAAATATTATAGGTTTATTTAAAGAATTAGCTCTTAGAGTTATTATTAGATATATATGAATATAAAAAGTAATAATATTAATGCTTAATATGAAATTAAAGCTGAATAATATATAAATATTTATAAAGGTAATTAATTAATTTTATTTAATTCAATCTATAATATAAATATCTTAGTAGATATAAGTATATATAATAATTAGTTTTCTTTTTAATATTCGGTTTTGTATTATTTTATAATTTTTAAATACCTAAAGATATTAAGTTTTTTTTTATATTAATATAAATTCTTATTAAAATTCTTAGTATATTTAAAACTATTTATAAAGAGGTTAAACCTTAATTTAATTAATTAATTAAGATAGATATTATTCAGATAATAAATAATTATATATATACATTATATTTTTTTAAGCTTTCAAAGTTCTTAATATTAAGATTATTATAATATTAATTAAGATATTTTATTTCTTATTCTACTTAATAGAAAATAGTAAAGTATTACTAATATACTATAAAATATATTAATATGGTTAAAATTAACATATATTAAAGAAAGTTATTAAGAAAGTAATATATAAGATAATAAGTAAGTAACTTAGATTAAATACTTTATATAGCTGTATAAATTAATTAATTAAAGGGATTAAAATCTAAGACGTTATTATATTATAATACTAAAAAAAAATTAAGATATAATATTAATTTTTATTAAAATTATAGTACAAAATATAAAATATTAATTTTAACATATTAATATATATTATAATTATAACTTAATTTAAAGAGTCTTATTATATTATTATATAATATGTAATAAACAGATTAAGTTAAATTAAAATAATAATATTTTAAATATAAATATATTAAATACTATAAGTCTTAATTATTGAGTAATATAAAAAGTAAAAATATATAAGATAAAGTTTAAAGCTATTATTTAAGTAATTTAATAAATTTCATAAATTATATAAGAACAGAAATTTATGTAAAATATAATTTATAAGAAATATCTTAATGAGTATTTTAATTTTTATAAAGAATTTAATTAAATAAAACTTAAAACTTATATAGGTTTATAATAATTAAAATAAAAATAAAAATAATTTTATTATATATATAAGATTACTTAAATATTATTTCCAAATTTAAAAGATAAAAAAATATTTTTATATTAGATATTTAATAAAAGATATAGTTATTATATAATATAAAACGTATTAATAAAGTAATAACATATAATTAAATAACAAAATAATAAAGTTTTTAGGCTTTTTTAAAAAAAGTATATATAGTAAAATAAAATATAAAAAACGCATAGTTTTTTATAATTATTAAAGCTATAAAAGAAAAATAAACTTAGGGGGATATATTAAGATAATATTAACTTAATTTTATAATAACCTTGAATAAAATAAAATATATAAACTTTTTAGCTATATATAGCCCTATTATATATATAGTAGTAAAAAAGGGCAATTTAATATAAATTATGATAAAAATATAAGCTTTTTAAAAAACAAATAATATATTTATTTATAAAAAATAAAAAAATAAAAAATTTTAATTAAACTTAAAACTTTATATAACTTATTATTATTATTATTATTTTTACTCATATTAATTAATTATATGAAGATATTAAAAAATAAAATAAAAATATGATAATTAATTTTATAAATAATTTAAATTTATTAAGAATATTAAATATATTAAAATAATATTAAAATTAAGTTTAATATATTTTATAAGTTAAAACTATATTAATTATCTTAGTATATTATATAAATATAATAAAATTATTAATACACTTAGTGTAATATTTTAAACTTTTTTTAAGTAATAAACTTTATTATTAAAAATAACTTAATATTAATTAATAATAAAACTAATAATATAAGTAATATCAAAAGATAATAAAAGTTTTTTATAAATAACTTATTTAATATAATATTATTATATTTATAAATAAAACTTATTTTTTTTTATAAGAGGCTATTAAGGTAAAAAGGCTTGTAAATAATATAAATATAAATAATATATATATAATAAGAGATAATTAAAAAGAAATAATAAAGAGAGAATTATTAAAAAAAATCCTTTATTATAATACTTAAGAATATATATGTATAAGAAATATTTATATTTTATTAAGTATTTATTTTTAATTTTAAAATTTTTTAAGTTTATGTTATTTTTATATTTTTTTTTATATTTGATATTAAGTAAAAATATAAAGAATACGTATAATAGCCTATATACTAATATTAATTAAAAACCTTTTAAGTTTTAAGATAAATATATTCCTTAATAATAAAATATTAATTACTTAAACTTTTAACTTTAAATCATAATATTGTTTTTTAATTATTTCTTCTTTAATTAAATATTATTTAAATAATAAAATTTTATAATTTAAATAAAACCATTATATTAAAATAGCTTTTTAATTTAAGATATAATTAATATAAAATACAACTTATAAGACTTATAATAAATATTAAAAACTTTATTAATGTTAAATAAAGTTTTAAAAGGATATCTTATAATTAACTAACATGTCGCTATATAATTATAAATATAATTATATTAAGAGATGCGCTTATTAATGTTATAAATTAGAAAAGGATTAATTTTAAGAGATAATGTTAGAAAATATTAACATAAATAATATTAATTATAAGACTTAATATACAATTTTAGTGGTAATAACAATCTTAAGGGCTAATTAAAGAAAGTTATTTAAATTTATTGTATTATATACATATCTTAATTTATAAAATATATATATATGTTAATAATTTTAATAATAAATATTTAATTTAAATATATTATTATTAAATTAAATATTAATTATACTTTAGAATTCTTTATGAGGCATTAGGTTTTTGATAATTATCTTTTATGTTATTAATATAACTTAATATAAGAGCTTTATGTTTATAACGATTAATAAGTAAAGAAAATATAGTATATATACAATTATTAACTAAATAATATACCTTATATTAAAGAAACTATTTTTAAATTTAACAATATATAAAAATAATTTAGAACATATTATAAATATAAAATAGTTTTTATGACTTTTACTTATAATCCTGGAAATTTAGATTAATAGTTCAAATATAAATAACTAATTACTTAATAATATTTATAACCCTAAGAGGCTACGTATTAATCATAATATTAATTATATATTTATTTTTATCTTTAAATTTACTTAGTAACATTAAACCTTAATATATGAATATAAATATTATATTTGTAAATTGAGAATTGTTTATAATAAATATATTTATTTTATATTATTCAGCCCCGTAATATTATATATTATAATGTACTAAAAAATATACATAAAGGAAATCTTAAAGGATATATTTTATATTATATATATTTTAAATTATACTCTTTTTTTAGGTTTTTATTATAATTTAAGTATAAAATATGAAACTAAAACACTAATTAAAATAATTAAGATTATATTTCTTATCTTAAATAAATTAATCTTAAATATTAATATATAGCTATAAAGCTTAATAGTAACTAAATAGAGAGATTAAACCTTCAAGGTTCAAAGATTTTATAGATAATTATTAGGGCTACTTCTTAATTTAAATAGCTTAAGAAAAAAAATAAAAAGTGTTAAAATACGTTTTTAAAATTAATTCTTAATGGCTTAAAATATATTAAAATATTTGAATAAAGTTAAATTAAATTCCCTCATAAATATTTTTAAAAAAATCTAATTATAAAGTAAAAAAGTTATAATAATAATAAGAGTTAATTTATGAAATATCTATTAATATATAAATATTGACAAAAGTATAATAAAATATTAAGTATTTAAGGTTAATATAAATAGGGAATTAATAAGATAATAATTATAATAAGACTAATTATAATGTAAGGATATATAAAGTAATAATTAAGATACTAAGGTAAGAATATAATATATAATATTAATTAATAGAATGATTTTTAATTATTTTTATTATAATACTTATTTTAAAAACAATACTTATATTATATATTTATTTATTTATATTACTTACTTATTAGATATATGTTTTTTATTATTTTAATTAATAATATACTTTGGTTATACTTATTACCTTAGTTATTATATATAAGATAATTTAAGCCTTTATTTAAAGTATAATTAAGATTTCTTGTATTAATAAAAATTTATTATATTTAATTTAGTAAGGTAAATTAATAAAAAAAAAGATAATAAATAAGGTTTTAGAATAATATCAATAAACTATAAGAAGTAATCTTAAAGAATTTAAATTAATCTATATATGTATTTAAATTAAAGATATTAATCTTAAAAGTATTATAATTATTATTTTAAATCTAAAAATAAATATTATTTTAATTAGTCTTAAATTTTATTATAATTTATGAATAATTTATTTTTATTTTTAATAGATATTCAATTTGTTAAGAGGCTACCATATATATGTATGTACGTATATATATATATATATTATAATATAATATATTACAATAATATAATACTAATATAAATATATATATCTAAATTACTAATATTATAAAAGCTTTTTTATAATACTCTAGATAAATTATATTTATTAAAAGTATTTTTTAAATTATTTGTTATAATTAATAATATTAAGAGAATAATAGTTTCTAATTAATAATTATATTATAACTATTTTCTTTTAAAATAATTAGGTTAACTTATAATTTTAATCTTTAAGCTTTTAAATTAATTTTTTATCTAAGTTATAAAAAAAATAATTTATAATTTTCTTTTTCAATTTTTTACCAAGGCCTTATAAAATATATATTACTACATGAAATATTTTATTAAAACTTTATAAAGTCTTTAAGGGTTTTATAAGTATTTAAGTTTAATTCTACTTTAATTATTTATTAAAAAGAAATTAAAGAATTATAAGATAATAAATAAATCTTAATTTTACTTAAAACTTTAAGTTATTTAATTTTTTATAATAACTTAGCTTTAATAATTTAAGATATTCTTATATATGTAAGAGATAACTAAGGTTATCTTAATTAATTATTAACATCAATAATACTTTATATTTTTATAGTTAATTATTTTTTATTTATAAAGACTAAGATTTTAATATTAATACTAAAAGATATAATATCAACCTATAAAAGAAATCTTAAACATTTAATTATATAGATGAATCATAATATATTATATTTATTGTTGAAATTACTGTTGAAATTCCTGTCATTCGCACATTCACACGAGCCAAGATGTACGCATCATGCATTTGACCGGATGGGTTTGATCAATTGAACCTATAGACCTCCATCTGCCTCCGAGTCCGGCGCCGAGCCCCGGCGCCGACTCTTTTTAGGTTTGAACTCCGACGCCGACTCCGGGAACCGATCCCTCCGAAACCTATGACGCCGATAACCCCCATTTCCCAACACAGTTGCGCCTGCAGCTACGTGGCCAGATCCTGGCTGGCCACAGCAAGACTTCTTCGATCCTCTCATTTGGCGTGGCGGAAGGTGTTGACACTCATGACGAGGGTCATGAGCCACGCCGCGTGCTGGTTGTGTTCTAAGTCCCTGAGGAATTGGTCTTCCTCGCCGATGGGAACTTGCCCTTCCTCTAGCCTCCTTTTGAGAGCCTCTAATAAGGAAAGCTCTTCTCTGATGAAGTCGATCCTTCCATTGGTATTATCACCAGGTGGAAAGAGGCCAGGCAAAAGAAGAAGAATGTTGCAACCAAAGATCGCGAGTTTAACATGCTTTAGATCATCAAGGTCCTTGCTTAACGTAATGCTCCGAAGGTGTCCGTTTGATATCATTTCTCGTAGCCTATTATGGGTGCTTTTTGCGCCCTTGCGAAGCTTGCGAACTTCCTCGCCAAGGTCATCTTGGTCGTATTGGAAGGCATGCCGATAGGCATTGGCCGCGCTGCCTTGATCGCTTGGTTGAAGGTCTCTGCGGAAAGCCATCGCGATCGTTGATGTGTTGTTGATCAGTTGGCTGGTCGTGGATTGGTTGACTGGTTGGTTGACTGGTTGGTTGTGGTTGTTGTTGGTTGTGGTTGAACCTCCTCTCACGAGGATAACGGAAGCGATTTTGACCTCTTCGAGTGGTCGAGAATTGCAAGGGCGATCGGAAGGTTGGCGTTGGAGGGGAGAGCTGCTACGTGAAGGGGTTAGATTTTAACCTCTTCAGTTGGTCAAGATGCAAGCTGTTCATTATGAACAGAGCTGGCTTCAGCGCGTCATTGAAGCTATCGATGATTGCGTGGATAAACCTTATTGATTTGAGCCCATTGAGACCTCTGGCTTTGGGTATAGAGCCTTTATTGTTGAAATTACTGAGATATTGATTGTGATACTTTGATCCCCATTTTGGGTGGCATAAAGTCAAATAATAATAATATATTATATATATTATATAAAAATAATTTTAATTAATTATAATTAAAAGATTAATAATTACAAATACCTTTGTATTTAATAAATAGTATTTTAATATTAAATTAATAAATAAAAAAATAACCTATATGGTAAATAAATAAATAAATTAAGAAATAAAATTAAAATAAAACTCAGATTTAAGAAATATTGTATTAATATAACCTTTAATAAAGTTTTATAATATAAAAAGATAAATATAATATATAATTATATAAAATTACTAAATAATCTTTTATTAATAATTTTAAAAGCGTATATTAAAATAATATTAAATATATCAAGTATATAAAAATTAGATAATTAATATTATAATAAATAATTAATAGCCTTACTTAATTATAAATTAGCTTTATTAAGATTTATATAATAGCATATTTTAGTATTATATATTTAATAATAATATATTTTTATATTATATAATTAATAATAATATTTATTAAATATTAGTTAGATTATATTATACTTTTTAATTCTTTAATTATTTAAGCTAATATAATAATCTAAACATTTATTTATATAAATTTTATTTTTATTATAAAAGTTAAGTAATGAAAAAACTAATAAGCTATTGCTTTTTATATAAGGTATTTATAAATTAAATAAATACACTAAATTTTTTAAGATTAAAATATATCTTATAATTCTTAAAAATTAATAAATTAAGATAAAAGAGATATATCTATTATTATATTAAGAATTATATTATTTAAGACCTTAATTACTATTATTAATTAATTTAATTATAAAATACTTTAATATAATAAAATTAATGTGTTTATATCTATATACCTTATTAGACAAAGATATATTTATACAGATATTAAGGTGGTATTAAAAGCTAAGTAAAGTCTTAAAACTCCAAAAAGCCTTTTATAACTTAAAGAAATCCCTTTTATTATAATAATATTATTTTAAAAGAGACCTTATAGGTAATAATATAAGAAGGGTATTTAATATAAATTATTATTAAATAATTAATAATAGTATATTTGTTTTTAATATTTTAGCTTAATTTAAGATAATTATTTTACTAATATAAAAAGAATTCTTATTATATTATAAATTAATAAGCTTATGTTAGTAATTATATTAATTATTATATAACCCTATATATAAATCTTAAGTTATATACTTAGCCCGTATTTCCTATCTATTTATATCTACCCCCCTAGGCCTTACCTTATAATGTAAATACATTAATTTAATTAATTTGCCCATATAGCAGTTAATTATATATATACCTAATTATATAATATCTTAGCTAAATTATTATATCTAACATATAATAAATCCTCGTTTAATTAGCTATAAGGTAAGTAAAAAGGTAGCTAATAAGGTTACATAATAGTAATTACTAATATTAATAGTAATTTTAATACTAAATTATTAAAAAAAACTAAGGTTTATACATATCAACATATATACCTTACTCTTAGGTTATTAGAATAGTAAAAAAAAATCTTTACTCTTAATATATTTTACTCTCAGATAATTAATTTCTTTTTATAATATAATTAGTTAAGGTTATTAATAATACAATCCTTATATCTTTTAACAATTCTTTAGGCCTTTATATAAATACTTAATACTCTTAGACTTATAGATTTTTAAGTAATATCTTAAATGTTTATAAAGGTTATAAAAAGAATGGTATTATATTTTTAAGGTCTTTAATAATTAAATATAAATTATCCTATTTTAAAATACTAACCTTAAGTATAAAGAAGTACCTAAAGACTCATTTAAAGTTACTTATCTACTTAATAATTTTTAAAGCATTACCCTTTACTTCTCTTAATCTTTAATATTAAGTCATAATAATAAGTATGATATCATTAATAAAGCTTTATAGCGCGTCTTTATAAAATATAAAGGGGACCCTTATTCTAACCTTACTTATATATATATCTATCTATATTAAGTATATAATAGCCTTATCCTTAAGAGTAATAATACTTTATTGAACTATTAATAAAAGCTTATATATTAAATTCAATGTTTATATATATAAATAAAACATCTCTATAAGAAAACTCTCTATTTGTATAGTTTATTTTTTTTTTCAATACGTTGTATATAAGATTTTTTACTACTATGTATTATTTAATAATAAATTTCAAGGCTAATAGCTTATATACTTAGCGGGCTAATTTACCTTATAGGTCTTTAATAACCTTAATAAGTACTTAATAATAGATTAAATTTAAAATTTGCTAAAGAGTCCTTCTAAGTAATAGGCGTAATACTTTAAGATTTTAATTCTTATTAAAAGTTCTTATTATCTTATAGCTTATTTTTACTCTTTGTTATAAAGTTATTACACTAAGTATATAATAAAATATTATTAAGTATTTATTACTTAAATTTAAATACCTAAGATAGCCTTAACAAAGGTATTAACTTTAGCCTATATTAAGAATAAAATGTTTTAATATACACTACTAATTACAGAGTAAAAAGTAATGTTTAATTATTAAGATATTTCTTTTATTACTAATGTATATATAATCATAATGTATTTTTATTTTTATTACGTCTAAGTGTAACCATAAAGGGCCTCTAATTATTATATCATAAATATAAACTTTTAATAAAAATTCTAAAACTTAGGGAAGACTTTAATATTCAAGTAAGGTAAAGAAATTAAAAAAAAAATATAATACTTTTCAGAGATATTAGAGGTCTGAAAATATAATATTAATAATAAGCCAAGAAGATCCTTTTAAGCCTTTTTAAAATACAACGATGTATAAAATTAATCAAAGAGATAAAGATATATTTAGTATAAAGAAAATTAGATATAAAATAAATATATATTAATGTATTTTTAACTAATAAAAAAGTAATATAAATATTTTTAACTTTAATAAAAATAAAATTAGTAAATTATTAAAGAAATTTTATTTATTAATAAGTAATTTAAAAACTATTAAAGGCTACTTAGGTATAATTATTTTTTATTAGCCTAAGAAGCTATAAGTACTAATTTTAAGAATTAACTTGAGATAGATTAATATAAAAGCTTAATATTTTATATAAAAATTAAATTAAAATTAAATATTAAATAAGTAAGAATTAAACCTATATATTTAATACATATAAAGAAACATCTTATAATCTTACTTATAAAAGAATTCTTATCTTAAATTAAATCACTATAAGTAAATTATGTATTTTAGTTTTTTTAATCTTAATATCTTTATATTTTATAGTATATTAAATCTTAATTAATAATATTGAGTTGTTAATATATAATTTTGTTTCTTTATAAGGAATATTTATAACACTTTTAATATTAAAGCATAACCTTTTTTTAATTTTACTTTAAATAATATTTATAAGATTAATATTGTATTATGTATATAATTAAATAATAATACATATATAATTAATTATAAGATATATTATAACTATATATTATTTAATTATTCTCCTATTAACTTGGTTTTTTCTATAACTTTGCTTAGTTAATACTTAATTTAAAATAAATATAAAAAAACTAAGTATTAAACACTTAATAATAGCGTTTTGAATCTTAATTATTATTAATTAAGATTAAGATACCTTAATTTATTCAAAAAATAAAAATAAATAAGTATTATTATTTAAATTTTTATTATGTCTAATATATATCTAATTAAGAATAGTATCTTTTTTAAATATATATAATTACTAAAAGTTAATTAATTAAATCTATTAAGGTTAATAATACATTATATTATTTTTCTAATCAGGATTTATAATATAGTAATAATAAATTTAAAAGTAATTAAAAAAAAGCTTATAATCATATTTTATATTTAATTATAATTCTTTTTCTATTAGCTTATAATCATATATTAAATTCTTATAATATAAAACAAAATAATATAGATATATATTATATCTAATATTTAATAAAAAGTAATAGATTTAATTATTATATTATATAATTAATCTGAAATTAATATTTATTCTTATAAAGAATATTAAAAATAATAATTTACTAAGTAATTATATAATATATAAATTTCACTTCTTTTACTTAATATCTTATATGAGATCCTTAGGAAGCTTTTATAATTAAAATAAATTCATTTAAAAAAAAAGAAATTATATTTATAAGCTAAAATAGTTTAGATAAAATAATTTATATCTTAATATAAATTATTAATAACAAAAATATTATTAATTTAATATTTTTAAAAAATTAGAAGAAAATGTAAACTTAATCTCTAAGAGAAATCTATAGCTAATAATACCTTGAGACTTAATAGCTTTTTATTATTAGTCTCAAGACTTTTATTTGTAAGTTTAATTATTTATAGCTTTCTTAGCCTTATAAATTATAGTTTAATATAAATAACTTTTTGTATTTATCTAAAAGCTAAGAAATTATTTAAAAGGCTTATCTTTCAAAGTAATTTTATTATAATTAAGTATTGATAATAAGGGTATATCTCATGTAGCTAAATACGTATAGGTATAAAAGATCTAATTTAATTATAGTTTTGATGTATTAATAAATATAAAAGATTTTATATAATAATTTCTTTCTTCTTTAAATTAAGAGTATATAATTATATAAGTAAATTATTACTTAGAGGTAGATATTTATAATCTTATTACTATATTTAAAGATCTTTACCTTAAGAGAGTATTGTACCTCTAGGAGCTTTAAGACATTTCTTTTTATTAAGAGAATAATACTTATATAATAATGTATAATATAATAATCTTATAAATAATCTAAGACTTTATTTATAAGAATCTAAATAAAGGTATACCTCTTATAACCTTATATTATTAAGTAAAAATCTATAATACTATATTTTTTTAGTTTTATTTTCTATATTAATTCTCTAAGGCTTTTTTAAATTATTTACTAATCGTTTGTTATATTATATATATTTTATAGGTTTATACCCCTTAACGTATTTACTACGTAATAAAAAACTTATAGCCCTAAGCGCCTTGGGTATTAATATTATATAAATAAATCTCCTTTAAGGAATCTTTATATTAAGTAATTTATATATGTATATTTTCTTTTTATAAAAAGAAATATTATATTAAATATAAATATAACTTAATTAAGCTAATATAATTGAGTTATTTCTTAATACTTTAAGACTTATTATTTATATCTTTCTTTTATTTCTTTAAGAGAGCTATTATTTATTTTTCTTAGGTTATTTTTATTTAGTCTTATATGTTATTAAAAGCCTTATTTTCTTAGCTTAATAAAAAAATTAAATTAATAATATGATAAATATATAAAGTAATATTATAAAACTTTAGCCTTTTTATTAAGTTATTTATACCTTTTAGGCTGATAATAATATCTTTATAATTATTTACTAATATTTAGCTTATCTCTAATTAAAAGAAGTCTCTTATTAAGATAGCTTATAGGTTTTTAAGCCTTATGATATCTCTAAAGATATATAATATTACCATAGAGTTAAATAATATATTATTTCCTTAAGGGTAATACTTAACGACTAATAAGGCTATCTCTTAACTATATGAGTTAATAAGTTATAATTAAGTTGACCCTTTTAGCTTAATTTTGTATATTCAATTAACTAAGCTATTAATATTAATGAAAATCTTTTTTTTATTACCTCTTTTTAATAAATATTTAACTTATATTTCTTATATCCCTTCTTAAAAAATGTATTATAATAATTAGCTAAGAGATATAAAAGGTTATATATTAAATTAAATACCTTAGCTATTTCCTCTTATCTTTAGCCTCTTAGGGTTTTTTTTTATATTTTTTAACATAACTCTTAGGTAATTCTTTTATTATTTAGGCTTATTAATTTCTTTTGAGTTATTTTTATTTATTATTATAAATACTTTATATACTATTTTTTTTTAATAACCCCTTAATATTATTAAGAGCTTAGTTTATATCTATCTTTTATGTTATTAATTATATTATATTATTTTATATTTTACATATTAATAATTTAATATAAGGTGAAATAATTTTAATAAGGCTTTATTAAGTAACACTTATATATACGTACCTTTTAGGCCTTTTATTTTTTAGTTATAGCCATTTAGAAGAATTCTTTATATAAAGACTTTACTTAATTCATAAATATATTATTAGGTAACTAATAATAATAAATAAATAACTTCTTAATTATCTTACAGATTTAATTTTAAATCTTTATATCCTTTTAAGGTTTTCAGATTTCAATTAAAAATATTTATATAAGATCTAAAGAGAGTTATAAGCCTAGAGATTAATTATTAAGAAATTTATAATTTTATTAACTCTTTAATTATTATTTATATTAGCCCTTAAAAAAGAATTTCCTTCTTAAAGGGTATTATTAAAATCTTATATTAATAAGGTTTTTTTTATAATTATAAACTTAATTCTTAGGCTTTTCTTTTATATTTTATATATTTAATGTTATAAAAAGGTTTAATAAGAAGCTAAGCTTATTCTTAATAAGCGTGTTAATATAAATCTATAAATTATAGTTTTTTACCTTTATCATAAAAATATTAAATTAAATAATTTATTTATTATTAAAAGTTAATTTTATATTTATATTTATTATTATTACTTAAGGGGTAATTAATACAAAGTTTTTAATTTAATATTTTAATTATTAATTATTAATTAATATCTAAAATTCTTAATTATTATAAATTAAGGCCATTTATATAACTTACCTTAATTTATATATCTTATATTCTTATTTTTAATACTAATCTCTTTTTCCTTTTTAACCTATAATATAGCCTTTTTAATTAAGCCTAGTTTTTTATAAAGCTAGGGATTACTTAGCTAGTTATTTATATATATAATTACCCTTTAAGTTATTATATAAAGTCCTATTAAATTAAATCTTATGTAATAGCTTAGCGGGTAATTACACATATAAATAGCTAGCTAGGTTATCTCTAGCTTTATGATAAACAAGGCTTAATTAAGAAGGCTATATTATAGCCTAAAAGAAAAAAAGATATTAGTATTAAGAATAATAATAAAAATAATACATGTAGATTAAGGTAATTTATATAAATAGCCTTAATTTATAATACTTAGAAAATCCTATCTATTAATTAATAATTAATAATCAAAATATTAGATTGAAAATTTTTATTAATTATTCCTTAAGTAATAATAATAAATATAAGTATAAAACTAATTCTTAATAATAATTAAATTACTGAGTTTAATATCCTTTAGGTAAAAATAAAAAACTAAGATTTATAGGTTTATATTAACCCTCTTATTAAGAATAAGCCTAGCTTTTTATTAAACCCTTATACAAAATTAAATATATTAAATATTAAAAAAAAGCGTAAAAATTAAGTTTATAATTATAAAAAAAAACTATGTTTATATAAGAGTTTAATAGTATTTTTTAAAAAGAAAAAAGTTTTAAGGGCTAATATAAATAATAATTGAAGGGCTAATAAGATTATAAATCTCTTAGTAATTAATTTTCTAAACTTATAACTCTCTTTAGATCTTATATAAATAGTTTTAATCTAAATCTAAAAACCTTAAAAAAAGGATATAAAGATTTAAAATTAAATCCTTAAGATAATTAATAAGTTATTTATTTTTTAATAATATTTAATTAATAATATACTTATAAACTAAATAAATCTTTATATAAAGAATTCTCTATAATAATTATAAATAAGAAATAAAAGACTTAAAAGGTATGTAAGAGCTACTTAATAAAGGCTTATTAAAGCTATTTAATCTTTTATTAAGTTATTAATAAGTAAATTATAAAGTAATACAATATAATTAATAAGCTAAAAGATATTAGCTTTTAAGAAATTAAAAAATTAAATTAATAATTCTTAGATTTCTTTAAAGCCTTATATTTATTACTTTTTAAATTATGAATTCCTATTTATATTATAATAAAAAAGAATAAGAAAATACAAACTTTTAATAATTTTTATAATTATCAATATAAAAATAAGCCTTTAATAACCTTAAGAAATCCTTATAAAAAGAAGAAGTAATATATAGAATATTTTTGAAAGTAAATGAGTTAAAGGAAATTAATAAACTTAAATAATAATAAAAGTTACATAAGATTTATTTCAAAGAACTAAAAAAGAGCTTAAAAGGCTAGAAATAAAATTAAATAAGTAAAATACTTAATATATAATCTCTTATATCTCTTAGCTAATTAGTATAATATATTCCCTGAGAAAAGATATAAGAGATATAAATTAAATACTTATTAAAAAGAGGTAATAAAACAAATCTTTTTAATATTAATAACTTAATTAATTAAATATAAAAGATTAAGCTAAAAGGGTTAACTTAATCATAACTTATTAGCTCTTATGATTAAGGGGCTAACTTAATTATATCTTATTCGCTCTTATCATTAAGAGGGTATCTTATTAAATACTAAGTATTACTTTTTAAAGGATAATATATTATTTAATTCTAAGGTAATATTATATATCTTTAAAAATACCTTAAGGCTTAAGAATTGATAAATTACTTTAATAAAAGACTTTTTTTGAATGAGATATAAGCTAAATAGTAATAAATAGCTATAAAGATATTAATATTAACTTGAAAGATATTAATAATTTAATAAAAAGACTAAAACTTTATAATATTACTTTATATATTTACTGTATTATTGATTTAATTTCTGTTATTAAGCTAGGAAAGTAAGGCTTTAAATAAGATATAAAGCTAAGTGAGAATTACTTAAGAAAAGTAAATAATAACCCTCTTAAAGAAATAAAAAGAATCTATAAATAATAAGGCTTAAAATATTAAGAAGTAGCTTAATTATATTAGCTTAATTAAGCTATGCTTATAACTAATAAGGTATCTTCCTTTTTTTATAACAAAAGATATAAATATATAAATTACTTAATATAAAAATTAATTAAAGAAGATTTTTTTTATATAATATTAATACTTAAGGCACTTGGGGCTAAAGGTTTTTTATTAATTAATAACTACCTTGAGAGGTATAAAATTATAATTAAATAATAACCTTAAGGACTTAAAAAAGATGGTTATAATTAATTATAAGATATATAATACAATAAAAGCCGAATAAATAATTTAGAAAACTTTTAAAAATTAATAAACAAAATAAAATTAAGGGAATATATTATTATAAACTTTTATTTAATTATATAAGATTATAAGAAACATATCTTTATTTAAATCTTCATAAATAAAGCCTTAAGTTATTTATAAGATTATTATATTGTAGATTATTATATAAGTATTATCTTCTTAGTAATAAGAAAATTCTTAAAGCTCTTAGAGGTATAATACTCCCTTAAGGTGGAAATCTTTAAGTATGATAATAAGATTATAAAAGTTTACCCTTAAGTAATAATTTACTTATAAGAAAGAGAAATATATTATAACCCTTTCATGGTTAATACTTAGGTATTAAATAATAAAGCTAAGAAGGCTAAGGTAATAATTATTTAAAAAAGTAAAAATACTAAAAATAAAAACTAAGCTTTTAAAATATTTCTAGCTAGAGATAATAAAGGTAATAACTTATTTATATAATTATATACCCTTAATTTAAAAAAAGAAATTATTATATCAAATCTTTTACATTTATTAATACTTAAAAAATATAATAAAATTAGATTTTTTATACTTATAAGTATTTAATTATAATATGTATATTTTTATTATTAATACTTAGTTATAGTACAATTATTTTTAAAAAAAAAACATTTTAAATATAAATAAGTTTTTTTATTAATTATACCTTAAGCAACTTTTTATATATATAAAATTTATTTTATAAAAAAGCAATTAGAATAAGAGATATTATATTTAATAAGAACTAATTTTTTAATAATTAAATTAAAGCCCTAAGAGATAACTGTTTTAAAAACAAACTTTAAGGTAATTTAAAAATAAATCTAAGAGCTTATAGTAAATTAAAGAACCTTAAGCTAATTAATTATCTAAGTATTAAATAAAAAACTTAATTAGATTAACAAATTAAAATATAATCAAAAAGAAAAAATATCTTAAGGCCTCTTTATAAAATTAATAAAAGAATTATAAAAAAAGGGACCTCTTAAATAAAAATAATATATATTAGCTAAGTTTAGAATCCTTTTTATATTATTTAATTCATCATTAATAACATTTATTTATATCTAAGCTATTAGGCTAAATATAAAAAGCCATAATAAAGAAAATATATATAAAAAAAATAAAAATATTTTTAGAAAATATATATAAATTTCTCCTTTAATATAATATTTCTCTTAAAAACTTTTTAATCCTTAAAATATTATAAGAATACTTATTAAAAAAATACTGAATGGCCTAGCTAATTATAAGTTATTATTATTAATAAGAAATATAACTTACCCTCTAGATATAAATAAATAAAAAATCCCTAAGAGAGATATAAAAAGCCTTATATTTATTATTAAAACATAACTTAATATTAATATATATGAAAAGCTATTAAACTAATATCCTAGTTTTATTATAAATAACGTACTTGATAAGTGAGCTGTACACTTTGAAATTTCTTAGTATTTATACCTTATTTAAGGTCTTATAAGCTTAGATCTTAAACTAAGGTTTCTTAAAAAATCTAAGTTATATAAATGATCTTTTAGGATTTTTAAAAAATTACTTAGTAAGTTATTTAAGAATTTCTTATTCGCACTGCTTTTTTTTTTTTTAGTTTTTTAAATTTAAAAATTAAAAAGATTTTTTAAAAATCTTAAAAAATTATAAGCTTCTCACTTTTTTAGTTAGAATTATAAAAATACTCCTTGTAAATCTACAATTATTTGATATTAGGTTTTAGAGATTTAATGTGTATAATCTTTAGGTGCACAGTAAAGGGGTACAGCTCACTTGCGTGTACAGCTCACTTATCAAGTACGTTATATAATTTATAAGGCTAAGAAGATATACCATTAAAGCTATAAATAATTAAATTGCTAAATAAAAATCTTAAGGCCAATAATAAAAGGCTATTAAGTCCTAAGATATTACGAGGTAAATATCTATAAATTAAATAAATATAATAAATTCGTTAAGATTAAAATATACCTTATAGTTTATGAGAATTAATAAATTAAAAATAAAAGAGATATATATATTATTATCTTAATAAATATATTATTTAAGACCTTAGTAGCTATTATTAATTAATTTAATTATAAGATATTTTAATATAATATAATTAATACCTTTATATATACCTTATTAAATAAGGATAGATTTATAGGGATATTAAGAGGGTATTAACAGATAACTAAGGTCTTAAAACTCTAAAAAGCCTTTTATATCTTAAAGAGATCTCTTTTATTATAATAATCGTACTTTGCGAGAAGCCTTATAAATAATAATATAAAAAATATAATTAATAAAAACTATTATTAAATAATTAATAAAATTATTTTATTGTTTTATATAAATAATTATATTTTTTAGTATTTAAAATATAAATAAGAAAAAATAAAAAAATTAATAAAACATTTACAAAAATTATATTATTTTTTTAAAAAAAACCTCCCTTTTATTAATTCCTAGGGATAAATATAATAGATGACTAAAAGAATTGTTACCTATAGCTTTTTTAAGTTATATATATTAATAAGATATATTATTTTCTCTTTAATACATTATCTTAATTTAGGATAATTAATTATTTTAATAACATAAAAAGAATTCTTATTATATTACAAATTCATAAGCCTAAAAAATATTAATTTATACTTATCAAAAGTAAATATCATTATACATATAATAATAATAACTTAGCTGAATATTACTTTTGTAATAAAGAAGCTTATAAGATTTAACTAAAACCTAGGCCCTTAATATTATGAGGCTATTAATTACGTCTTATGATATTTATTTTAAGTTAGGGATTATACCTTTAAATTTAAAATAAACTAAGAATTTAAGGAAGATATATTTCTTATAGCTATTAATCTTAATTTTATGAATAATATAAAAAATAAAAAAAACTTTTAAGTATTTATTATAAGGCTATTTGAAGAAATAATTACTTAAAAAATAAATAAATAAAATATAATTATAATATTAATTATTAAGGCACGGAGCTCGGCGTTCTCCTCGACGGTGTCCTCGTCATCCTCCTCGATATCGTAGGGGAAGTTGTAGACAGGGATGCGNATTTATTTTAAGTTAGGGATTATACCTTTAAATTTAAAATAAACTAAGAATTTAAGGAAGATATATTTCTTATAGCTATTAATCTTAATTTTATGAATAATATAAAAAATAAAAAAAACTTTTAAGTATTTATTATAAGGCTATTTGAAGAAATAATTACTTAAAAAATAAATAAATAAAATATAATTATAATATTAATTATTAAGGTAAAGTTATTAGCTTTATTTTAAGTTATTAAGAAAAACATGTTTATTAGTTATTTATTTTCTTTTCTTATGGTTAACCTTATAAGATTAGCTACTTAATAAGGCTTAATAATCATAATTAACATTATAATTTAATATAATAATTAATAAATAATTTATTTTATCAAAAAAAACTAAATTAATTATATATAAACCTTAATTATATAAATATACATAATTATTAATTAACATAAAAAATTAAAAAAGAAGAATTAAAATAAAATATATCTTATTAAATAAATTTATTATTAATAGCTTAATAAAGGTTCTTTTATTAAATAAATTTAGATATTTTTATATTTAATTTAGCTTAAAAGATATCTTAATAAGGCTATAAAGAGAAAACGGTTAAGCCTTAGTAAATAAATACAAGGTAAAAACGTACAAAGGCATTAATTTTTATAACTTATAGATTTAACTAAGAGGCGTAATAACAAAAGTATATCCCTAGGCTATTAAGCTACTTAGCTAAATATATAAATTAAAGAAATAAGTTAATAAATATTATTAACTTAGAGCTTAAAAAAACACTTTTTAGTAATATTAATTAATACCTTTAAGAAGATTATACTAAGTAATTATATAAAAAATATAAGATGTATTATAAAATTATTATAAAAAGAGAATGAAGCTAATTTATATGAATAATAAGAGATAAAAACTTAAAAATACTAAATAGAAAATAATTAATTAGTTACTTAATAATAAGGCTAAAGGCGTATAATATTTATTAGCTATAAGAAAATAAATATAAAATATTAAGAGATTATTAAAAAGATTATTAGCATAGGGATTATTATTATTTTTATTAATTTAATACTACTAAGTTAAATAACCTGTAAGGGTAAGGCCTAAAATATCTTACTTATAAATATCATAAACAAAGGGCTTCTTAATATATAAGATAAAATAATTAAGTATTAAATTATCTTAATAAATAATTAGACATTAACTAAATTTAAGGCTAATATTAAGAATAAGCATATTTATATTAATCTCCTTAAGATAAGAGGTATTTTTATAAGTATTTAAATATAAAATAATTTCTTTAAGTATATAAGTTAACAAGCTATTAGCTATATATAATAAAATAATAATTATTACTTAAGACTTAATCTTACAAAGAAAAAGATTAATATTTACCTAGAGGGATTTAAATTAAAATAAATAAATATTAAGAAACAAAATATATATTAATTAAATAAAGAAATGTATTAATAATTAATATCAGAAAGCTAACTCTTAGAGAATTATTGTATTTTTTAATATAGTTTTACTTAAAATATATAAAATAAAAGGAATTAGCTACTTACAGATTAAGTTTTAAGTTAACTTATAAATAATTAAGGTAAATATTATATCCTTGACTTAATAATAAAACTAATTAGTATTAAAAAATTGTATTATTTTTAAAAATCCTTTATAGCCTTTTAATATATCTAAGTTATATATATTAACTACCTAATTACTGTTACTTAAAAAGGCTAAAATTACTTTTATTATTCTTATAAAGTGGCATGTAATTAAATTAATAATAAATATAATTAATTAATTAATTAATATAACGTACATGATAAGCATGCGTCGCATGCAAGTATGCGTCGCACTTTTCCCTCCTACACCTAACTTTTCATTTGATCAATTGATTCTTCAACCATTAAATATGTCAGACCTAAATACTGAGGCTAAAACTCTTCTTGCTCTTCAA
>WESN01000167.1:0-46747 GCA_011033385.1 Fusarium cf. solani
GTCGTTGTAGTGGCTCGGCGTTTCGTATTGGTTTTTGCTTTTGTTCATTGCGACCCTGGCACCAGTTTTGGTCCAATCAGCTTATGCCCCTTTCACTTGAATCACCTTTCACTTCACTCAACGACCGCACGCTATCAAGCCATGTCATTTCCCACGCAAATTACGCTCTGCGAGGTACCTACGAACCTGACCGGGGTCTGACCTTTCACTGAAAGGTCGTCGAGCAATAGTGGCTAGTATTTTTAATAGAAGTTTAAGATTTTATATTATTTTTTAAGTTATTATTTATTATAAAAAATATTTTATTATTAAAAAAAAGTATTTAATTAATCCTTTAATTAAAATATAAGTTAAATTAGCGTAATTATAGGTACTTAAGTACTAAGTTATAGCCTTTTATAGGTATAATATTAAATAAGATTTCTTAGTTTTTCCCTTTAATAAAAACTTTAAGGTAATTAATCTCGCTATTAATAACTCTATTATTATAATTAAATTACTTCCCTTTAAGGTTAATTATTATNTTAATAAAAACTTTAAGGTAATTAATCTCGCTATTAATAACTCTATTATTATAATTAAATTACTTCCCTTTAAGGTTAATTATTATATAGGGTTCTACCTTATATCTTTATAGTAGCTTAAGCTTATTTATTATCCTTAGGTTAAATAGATTTTACTTAGCTTTATTATCTATTAAAGTATATAGCTATTTCCCCTAACTTATATTAATATTTTAAAATATCTTTATATTAATCTTCCTTTAATAATATATAGGGCCCTTTATAATATTATAGCTTATTTTTTTATTTATAGCCTTTTTATAAGTAAGCTTCTTAATTTTTTAATAATATATAGCTAATATAATTATACTTATATTTATTATTATTATATACTTTATAATTATATATATTATCTTAGCTATATAGCTAGTCTTAGTATTATTATTTTTATTCTTATCTTAGGTTTTTTTTATTTTTTAACTAGGCTATTAGTTTTTATTCTTTTAGTATTTTCTCTTAATTAACTTATTTTTATTAGTCTTTTACTATATAAATAATTTATTTATATTTTTAGATTACTTAATATAAGTCTTTATAGTATTATATATATATAATATTAATAATATTATATTAATAAAATATCTAATAACCTTTTATTTTATATTATATATAAGATTAATTATTAAGTTAAGCTAATAAGGTAATAAAAAAGTAATCTTATTTTTATTTTTCTTTCTTATATTTTTTATATTAATAATATTAATAAGATATCTAAGAGATACTAGGGTATTTCTTATATATAAGGTATATTTATATATTATCTTATAAGTTAAAAGATATTTTTTAATATTATAGGTTTTTAGTTAATTTTTTATAATAAGCTTAAATATAAATTTCTTATATATTTATTATATTTATATATTCCTATGCAGTCTAGATATATCTCNTTTTTATATTAATAATATTAATAAGATATCTAAGAGATACTAGGGTATTTCTTATATATAAGGTATATTTATATATTATCTTATAAGTTAAAAGATATTTTTTAATATTATAGGTTTTTAGTTAATTTTTTATAATAAGCTTAAATATAAATTTCTTATATATTTATTATATTTATATATTCCTATGCAGTCTAGATATATCTCTCTTATAGGTTATTTTAATACTAATTATTATTTTTATTATATAAATAAGGGTAATTTTCCTCTTTTTATAGCTCTTTATTATTTTTTCTTACCTTTTATTATTAAGTATATAACTCATATAGTTCCCTTTATAATTTCTTTATTTTATATTTAAACCTAATTTAATTAATATTAATATTACTCGCCTTAATAAGCTAATTTATTTATCTAGGTTTTTTATTATTATAAGCTTATTCTTATTATTTATAAGTTTTATTATATTCTTATAATACTTTAATTTAATATTATAAGCATAGGTTATAATTATATTATATAAGGTTATCTTATTAATAATCCCTATAATATATAATAAATAATAATAAAAAATATTTATTATATCTTATAACTTATTTCTTATAATAAAAGCCTTTTATAGTGGCTTCCTTATAGTCTATTTATTTAGCTAATATTAAGGGTATTTATNTTATAATACTTTAATTTAATATTATAAGCATAGGTTATAATTATATTATATAAGGTTATCTTATTAATAATCCCTATAATATATAATAAATAATAATAAAAAATATTTATTATATCTTATAACTTATTTCTTATAATAAAAGCCTTTTATAGTGGCTTCCTTATAGTCTATTTATTTAGCTAATATTAAGGGTATTTATTATTTCTATTTTATTAATATTACTTCTTTCTTTTATTTAAGCTTCTTAGTAATTATAGTAATAACCCTCTTACTATTTATTATATCTAGCATAAGGTTTCTTTATTTTATTAGTTCTAAGAGTAATTACCTTTATATATTCTAGGTTTCCCTTAATTATTTTTTAAGGTATTTTACCTAGCTATAAGATACTCTTTTATTTAGTTCTTATTTATATTTATCTTATTTTTATCTTATTAATATATTATATTTATTTTATAATATTATAATAAGTTTAATTAATTAGATTATAATTTAAGGTTTTTTATTTTCTTATTAGGCTTATTAAGCTATATTAATATATTTCTTACTTTTTAGGAGGGATTACTATTAATAGCATTTTTCCCTAATATCTTATTATTTCTTATAATAAACCTTTTTAATATAATTTATCTTATAATAATAATAATATTTAAGGCTATAATAGTCTTATTTACCTTTCTATATAGCTCTTAGTATTATAAGATTAGCTTTAATGCTATAAGAGGTATTATTATTTTATTTCTTATTTTAGTTAATATTAAATCAGGGGTTATTAGCCTTATTATTACTAAACTNAATAGCATTTTTCCCTAATATCTTATTATTTCTTATAATAAACCTTTTTAATATAATTTATCTTATAATAATAATAATATTTAAGGCTATAATAGTCTTATTTACCTTTCTATATAGCTCTTAGTATTATAAGATTAGCTTTAATGCTATAAGAGGTATTATTATTTTATTTCTTATTTTAGTTAATATTAAATCAGGGGTTATTAGCCTTATTATTACTAAACTTAGGGTTTTAGAGTTTCTTTTAAGAGAACTATTAGTTATTAATCTTAATAGCTTAGCTAATATAATTAATTAGGTTATTAAGTTATTTCTCTTTATAAAGTTTTACTTATATTTCTTTTTTTAGTTTATTAAAAAAAAAAAATATTAAGAGTTCTTAATTTTAATTAAGCTTTAAGGTAAGCTATAAATACTTTATTTTATATTTTAAAGTAAATTAAGTCTATTATAATACTTTAATCTCTCTTTTAGCTTATATTTTCTTATTAATAATTTTAAAAGCTTATTAAAGCGCTACCTTAAAGGCTTTATAATTTAAATAAAGGTATTAGGTATATAATAAATATTAGCTAGCTAAAACTATAAGATATTCCCTTATAATAGGTTTAAACTATATAATAGCATAGCCCTTAAGTCTTCCTATAGTATATTAAACCTTATTAGCGGCTAAGATAAATTATATTAAGTAATATATTATAAATGCCCTTAGTTAAGTAAAAAATATAAGTAATTTATAAGCTATTTTATTAAAAGGTTTTAAGGGGTTTAGCTTTAAGATCTCTTTTATATTTCTTTTATTTATAATAATAGCTATTATATTATTAATATTTTAAATATTATCTAAGTATTTTATATTTTAGGTATATTAAGTTTTACTTATTTTTTTAATAAGTTTATATATAATATTTATTTTAATATTTATAGTAATAATCTAAGCTTAAAGTTATTTATTTTTCTTATTATTTAAGCTATTTTTATTTTTTATTTCTTTATTAATTAAAGTAATTAAAGTAAATATAATAAAGAGAGTAATTAATAAATAAGACTTATTAGTAGTTATTTATAAGAGTTACTTAAGTAGCTATTATATTTAATATTATTTAAGGTAATATAAGTAATTCTTTAAATAAGAGCTCTTAATATATAATAATTATATATATTCCTAAGGGATAAACTAATTATACTAGGTTTATATTAACAAGGGATTAAATATATTATCTTAGATAAGATATAAGTTATATTTAATAATATACTTAAGGGTATTAAATATAACTAAGTTATATTAATAACTAAGGTAGCTATTATATAAAAAAGTATATAAAATGCATTTTATATACTTAAAGTACTTATTAATAGGAAACCTATAATACTTACTTACTTACCTAGATAAGATTATTAAGAGTAAGCATCGCATAGGAGCGCTCACTTATACCCTAGTGGGTCCTACTTACTCTTATAGCGGACTAGTCACGTAGCGGGGTTCTGCCGTATTAGACCGCCTGGTCTATTACTTGGCCGTAATAATCACCACTAGCGTTATTCCGTCTGCGAGTCTCATACTTAGGCGAGCCCGGATACAAGACTTTGGCTGAATATTGGCGATAAGTCTCGTATGTTAGCATGTTGAGGATGGCGCCAAAAGAATATATTAATATGGTTCACGATTCTGATTTAGATGGTTGAATGATCACGGCATCGACTTGAGGCTAGATAGACAAATGGTGGGTGTCCTTGCAGGCTAAATAGCCCACACCTAACCCATAAGGCTTACATGAAGCACCGACAGTGGTCATATCCCCGATACTTCAACGCTACCCATTCTTGGTGATGCCCTACGTGTCTTGACAAGCCATCCGCTGTCAAACTTGAGGAGTCAATAGAGGGGCAGAAACTCGGATACACACTCGGTAACCATCTAAGCGCCTGAATCCGAGGAATGCGAACATGTTTAATAAGCGCCATCGTTCCACATTAACTCCGCACTTGGGCTTATGGTTGATGGGCCTGAGCCGGGTCCCGCGGACGACGATCTCCGCTCCCCCGGCGGAGATAGTAGCATGCTAGCCAATTTTGAAACATGAGAGCCTTTCTTCTCTGAAGCCCGCACAACTGCGGAGATTCACGAGATTCTCATACTCTGTCTCCTGAGACCCAGCAACGAATCCTGTCTCTCTGTGCCAGCCCCGTCGGAGTATCCTCATGATATAGCAGCCATTGTCCCACTCAGCCACTGCGTTTATCTTCCTCAAGCACAAGAGCCATTCTAGGAATCATCGTTTGGTCAATCTAGGTCTACTTGTCTCTTGCCCTCATCGTTTGTCTATCACTTCTTCCATCACCTGAAATGCCTGACCAGTCTGTGTCTGTTCTTGGCCTTGGCCTCATGGGCACCGCCGTTGCAAAGGCATTCATAAAGGCTGGGTGGAATACCACAGTCTGGAACCGAACCACTGCAAAGGCTGCACCCCTCGAGGCTCTCGGTGTGACGGTTGCTCAGACCGCTGCTGAGTGCATCCAAGCAAGCCATCTCACAGTAGCCGTCATCGTCAACCCGGAGGCACTCCACTCAGTTCTAAAGGAGCTGGACCCATCAATCACCAAAGGTCGCACCATCCTCGACTTTACCACTGGATCGCCAGCTTTGACAAATGAGTCCATCGAAGCAGCTACTCAGGCTGGCTTTCCTGAGTACCTCCATGGTGCTATTCTAGCCATGCCGCATCAGGTCGGCTTACCAGAGGGAATCTACCTCACCAGCGGCAAGAATGAAACGTTTGAGAAAATCACACCAGCTCTGAAAGCTCTTGGAACACCCCAACATCTCAGCACCAACACCGAAGCATCTGCACTCCTAGAGCTCATCCTCGTGGCCAATCTATATGGGGTTGCATCAGGCTTTGTGCAGAGCGTTGCGATGCTCAAGAAGACGTCTCTGTTCAAAGAAGAGGGAATCCAAGGGTTCATCAAGACACTGTTCATTCCCTATGTGATTGGTAGTGCCCAGGGGTTCTTCACCGACACAGGGAGACAGTTAGATGAGGGTGACTTTGTAACAAAAGGAGAAGGGGCAAAGTGCAGCCAACAGGTCCATGCGCTTGAGAACGTCGTCAGGACAAGTAAGGAACTTGGTGTTTCGGGAAAGCTCATGGAGCCGATACTGGAGTTGTTCAAGAAGCGAACTGAACAGGGGCATGGTGATGACGAGATTAGTGGCCTTGTCCAGCTGGTCTAGGAGGTTGTGAAAGAGAGAGACCGTCATGTTGAGTCTTGGTATCTGTACAGCAAAACCAAGGACTTCTGGCTCTAACAATGTTGGAATAATTGGGAGCTTCCCCCTCACTTCAGGGTCACATCACAAAGTCCTAGATTGAAAGTTGAAAGTCCTAGATGGAATCGCATGGGATATAAACCCCTAGGGAGCTCTCACCATGACAATAACAATAATAACCATGATTTTATCAATCACACCCAGCATCACTGCTCAATTCAACAACAAACAATGAGTTAGAAACCCAGCTATTAGAGAATGATGCGATGCTGTAGAATTTGCCAAGGTGGATATCATACCATGCACGTCAACTCCCACTCAATTCACTCTCTCTATGATCTAGCTCACTATATATTCATGAAGTCTGACACCATATTTCCGCCAGGGGAGTCAAAGGGCGAATATGCTGATATTCGATGGTGGTCCTGGATATATGTGCTTAGCTGCATGGAGCTCATTCTCCTGTCAACATTTCCATCATACGCTCCTATCCAACCGCTCTCCAAGGCCCCTTCAACGATGAACCTCATTCCTAAAACGTGTTTGGTAGCTCCAGTTAGCATTCAGAGACAAAAGGGCACTATTCACTTCCTATTGCGCATGATGCCGACTAAAAAGCCTGGAGAAATTGATCGTGCCTCTATAGTGTCATCGCTTGTAGAGGTTATGCAAGGAAACCGGTTTCATATCAATTTTGACTGGTACTATCCTACACATGCGTTCTTCTATCTCAGCCTAGTACTTGTTATATCTGGGCGTCACCTTGTAGCACACACAAAAGTTAGGTGTGCCAAAGGAGGTTTTGCTACCTCGCGCGATCCAAAAAGTATCGCCGGCATTCAGAGTGACGGTAGTGCCAGTTTCGTCAGATATGACAAATGTTCCTGTCAAGGAATATTTTACATTAGCCACAAGTCGATCATCACTTGCAAAGACATCTTAGCTTAGGTATAGTCATCTCCATCTCTCTCTCGGCGCGAGCCTTGAAGTGTGAGACGTCAGATGGCGGGTTATGGCCTCCCATTGACGATTAGAAGAGAGGAATAACACAAACGTACCCTTCAAGACAATTCCAGTCTCATCGTACTCATATGGGGGACTGGGTACAAGCTCCTTTGTGGCTTCCATAACAAACATCATAGCTGAGAGAGGGTTTGCGGCTTTTGTCTCTGGGTCGGTCCCAAAGACATCGGCTGAACGTCAATCGGATTAGATACACAACCCTGACCTATAGCAAATGGGGACATAGATCTGAGGAGCCATACCCATGAGAATCTCAGCAGGGGCTTGGGGGATCTTGGCCGACAAAGGAGGGACCTTGTAGAAGGCAGACTCGCGCTTGAATGTGACGGGCATTTTAGATAGCTCTAAGAGGGTTGAGAAAAGACTTTTCGATCTTATCGCCAAGATGGCTTCGCTGCAGGGTTGACTCGGGAGCGGTGCGATGACGATGATCTTATCATATAACTCAAGGAGAAGTGATAAATCGGGTATTGCATGGCAGCCGCGCTTAACTATGAGCCTCGGAGAACACTTTTGTCTCGGCCATATCGGTCAATCTCCCGGCTACATGATACTTCTTGAGGACGTCCTATCACGGGACCGAGAGGAGCGCGGAGACAGGCGAAATATCTTATCCAAAGTCCCGCGACAACGGTTGCGAGGGGTCGGGCATACCAAACCAGGTGTTTGTCGGTAACTTTGTTCGCAGGCTCTCTGCGCTTAAGTTAACCGAGCACTCTATCTATCCCTTTAGATTAGACAGCCGAACGAACCGCTTGTTGACAGTCCAAGGCGCTTGGTTGAATGCGGTATAGACTAGGAGCAGCAGTCGAGACGATAAGGCGCCGGAGGGGTTCTTATCTAGGCGCTGGTAATTACGGTAAACAAGTCTAGCCCGCATGACAGACGGGCTCCTCCCACCCCTTGATGAGACCTGGCGGGCGCCATGGCAGAACCCCGCACATCGAGCACAGAGAAGGGTTACGCCACCGTCTCGCTCTTTCTGAGCAGAGTCTCAAGCGACCTTGCTAGAGGGGCCGAGTGACAGATTTTGGACGACAAGGGAGACCATTGGGCTGCTAATTAGCGGCCATTCGTATCATCTCCATGATCCCTGCCCGATCCCACGCCAGGATTGATGCTGCCAAACGATCAACTTGCAAGGACCTTATCAGGGCCTCCAGGCGAAACTCGATGCCAATGGCTGCAGTTGACCCCATTATCTGGGTCAAGCGAACCCGAGGGGCTCATCGATGATTATCAAGATTGCATCTTGAACCTGGGCCTCACAGATAAACCCAGGAGCCAACCCAGAACGACTGGGTTGTCCCTAGTGCCTTACCCCGCCCTTTGCCACCAACAATGAGGGACCGGTGTACTGATAATGGAAACGAGATGAAAGGTCAGCCACTTTTCAATCGACAGCGCTGGAGGAAGCCACCAAACCTTGCCTGGCTTGTCTTGGCCTGTTATCGTGACAGCGCTTAGATTGATTGCGAATGCGGGGGAAGAATTGGGATTTGTGATTGGTCAAGGCCTGCCGCTGCTTTGCCTGGACCTGGGTCGTTTTGCGTGAAGACGGGCTTGGTAGAGGGGGGCAGCGACGGTGCTCGAGGCTTACACTACACTGGCATCTCACCGATCAGTGATTAGAGCGGCCAAGGCCATCGCTAGAGCTCATCGAGCACATATATAGCTCCCAGCTGCTATTTTGTCCGGGGCTTTGAGCACCTGAAACCAACAACTCTTCCATCTACTACCGCCCTGTTGCCCGAAGCATTGTCGCTGCCAGGCCACGACCATCTCCCCGATCTACAACTAGCGCCGAATACACACTTCGTCGATCAACCACCATGTCGGCAACTGAAAATAATCCTCTCCCTGACGATATCAAGCCCCAACGCACCGCCGAGTCGTCCTCATCCACCGTCGAGCATGTCGGCCAAGTCTCAGAGCCTGTCCACCTCGACCGCACCCGCTTCAGTGTCCTTGGAGCAGTCGGCATCCACTGGTCTTCAACCGCAGCTCCCCTCTCCATATGCTCGAGCCTCCAACTCGTCATCGGCGTGGGAGGCAGTCCGTTCTACTTCTGGGCTTTCTGCGCAGCAGCTTTCTTCCAGTTTACCGTTGCTCTGAGTCTCGCTGAGCTGGCTTCTGCGTATCCGCACACCTCAGGTAAGGGCTTTGTGAAGCTGTCTGGCGCCTCTTGTCTGACACGTGGGCAGGTCAAGCGTACTGGGTTACAAAACTAGCTCCTTCGAAAGTGTCCCGATTCATGACGTACTGGGTTGGTATCTGCACCTTCTGGGGGTGGCTATTCGGTATGGCTGGTACGGCCGCTCTTGGTGCCGAATTCATCCTCGCGATCGGCACCTTGACTGTCGGTTCCCCCACCCGCGAGCTGTGGCAAGTCTACCTCGTCACTGTAGCCATGGGTGCCGTGGCTCTGTTCATGAACACGATAGCCATCAGGGTTCTCCCTAAAATCACCTTCCCCAATGTTGTGTTCCTCAACGCAGCGACGCTCTTCATCTTCGTCACTCTCCTAGTCAAAGCCTCTCCCAAAGCGTCTGCCTCGACTGTCTTTGTGGACGTTCTCAACTACACAGGCTGGTCATCAGATGGTGTGGTCTTTCTGTTGAGCTTGCTTCCTGGGTCTGTGGCTGTCAGCCTCTTCGACGCTGCCACGCACGCTTCAGACGAGATGCCGCGACCAGCTGAGCAGGTCCCCAGGGTCATGATTGGTACCACGATCCTCAACATTGTGTCGGTATTCATCATGCTCCTTGGTGTCCTGTTCTGCCTCAGCAAGCCAGAGAATCTCCTTGAGCCTCTGGCGGGACTCGCATTCATCCAGCTTTGCTGGGATGCCTGGCCGAACCTTGGCTTCGTCACCACCGTCGCGGTTATCTATTCCCTTCTCAACATATTTGCCGTCACCACAATGGTCTATACCTGCAGTCGCCTTATCTGGTCCTTTGCCCAGACTGGCGGTTTTCACCGTCGTAGCTGGCTCGTTGGTGTCAACCGAAGGCTTCAGGTCCCTGTCAACGCGGTCTTCCTGACTGTCATCCTACTCTTTCTCGTCAACCTGCTTATTCTGGGTCCTTCGACAGTTCTCAACGCCATGTTTGGGGCTGGCGGTTTCTTCTTCGTTAACTCGTATTGCATTCCAATTATTCTCTTGTTGATCCGCGGACGAAAGTCGCTACCTGAGAACAGGAGCTTTCACCTTGGACGTTTTGGCACGGCTATCAACGCCACCGCTGTGGCCTACTGTGCTGTTCTTGGGACCATTATCAACTTCCCTACCTTCATCCCTGTCCAGCCTTCGACGATGAACTGGACATCAGCATGTATCGGGGTGTGTGTGGCTCTCACGGTTGGGAACTGGTTTATGGCTCGCCACTCATATCAACCCCCTAAGCCCTTATTCGAAGGACCAGATGTTTTTAGAGACGCCCCTACACCATGTGTCTGAGATGGAACTTAGGCTTGGTCAGTCGGGTAGAAAGATGATCCTGGTAGGATGGAAAGGATACGTGGCTAGGTACCTAATGTCAATGAAATTGCTATCTTGGGAAAGAGTCCATGACGTAGCTGAATCACTCGCCCATAACTCTCTACAACTAAGGTTCTTCATCTCGTCACTAGCCATCTCTTCGCAGACACTGATTGAATTTCCGTCTAGGTGCTTATACACTCTGTATCAGATCAGTCTTGAAAGTGGTTGGAGAGTTAAGGGAAGGGAGCAAGTATAGAGCACCCCAGCCATCGTAACTAGCACCCAATTTTAGCATGAATAGCAAGTGAAAGCGGCCGTCTGTTTGCCCCAACCTGACTCCAGTTCCGACTCAGACATAGGGAATCAGAGGTAGAATACTTAATATAGAATATACCTGCTTTCTCACCCGCAATTGCTTGTTGCAGCATGTTATGGCTTCATAGGCTTCTATCTAATATGCTGCTAAATGTAATAACGGCAACCGTCTACCGATATTTGAATCAGCATCATGGTATTCATTTAATCTTCATACAGCTTAAACGGCGCCATCATTCTGACACTAGACCCAAAAACTCCTCGAAGGCATCAGCTACTCTATCAATGTGGTCCTGGTCATGCGCAAAATTCAAGGCCAGGAACCCTCTGTGTCCAATGTAAATACCCTTTGACAGTAGGAAGTGGTAAAACAGATCGCGATGAATCGGTCCTGAGGGCGAAATCCACCCAACACCTAGGATACTTCCAAAGCCTGTAATGATAGCCAGCTTCCTGGAGGGGTCCTTGGCGGCGAGTATGTCATTGAGACGCCCGCGAAGCTTGTCACCGAGAGCATTCAACTTCTTGAGGCTCTCATCCGTCAATAACTTTGTGCCGACGACGCCCACCTTCATGCTAAAAACATTATTGTTAAAGGTTCCCGAGTGGTGTAAGTGGCTCGGCGAATGAGGATCAAACTGAGCCATGATGTCTTCCCGACCACCAAAAGCTCCGAAGCTGAAGCCACCCCCAAAGTGCTTGCCCATCGTGGTCATATCCGGAGTAACGTCCAAGTGGGTTTGAAGACCTCCGTACACGAACCTCGAGGTAATAGTTTCGTCAAAGATGAGTATGGCGCCAATTTTTATGGTAGCCTCACGCAGGTACTCGAAGAATGCCTTGTCGCCAAGTTTCGCTCCTCCGGCGCCCTGCATCGGCTCTACAATCACCACGCCGATGTTGCTGCTATTGGGGCCCTCGAGGACTGCCTTCGTCTTCTCAATGTTGTTGAAGACTCCGAACACGTAATCATGCGGGACGTTGAGTGGGCTCTTGTCTCCGGCAGACGCAAACGACATGCCTCCGCCATGGTAGCCGTGCTCAAAGACGAGGACCTTGGATCGGCGGGTGAAGTTGAGCACGGCAGCCACAGCGAATATGTTGGCTTCAGACGCTGAGTTGCAGAATCTAATGCGGTCGACACTGGGGAACCTATCCACGAGCAACTTGGCCAGCTCGGCCTCGGCTGGATGGGGAGAGCCATAGCTCAGCCCGCTTTTGGCTGTCTCTTGGATTGCCTCGAGGATTTTGGGGTTTGAATGGCCGTAGATCCCTGCAAAGTACTCGGAGACGAAGTCGAGGTACTTGCGGCCGTCAACCGAAGTCAATTCGGCGCCTTGGCCGCTTGCAATAACCAAAGGAAAGGGGTCCTGATGTAGGGTCGCTCTGGTTGTTCCACCAGGAAGATACTGTGATGCATCCTGGATGGTCTTTTTCGATTGGGGGTTCTCGGCCTCGTACCGGGAGAGGTACTGAGCGAGGAGCTGTCCGACCTTGGTGGTTGCATTCATGGCTGCGAGAGTGAATAAGAAAGATATAAAACCTGGTCAGAGATTACTCAGGAGCGGATGTATGGTGGATGAAGTTATTCACAGAATAAGATAGTGCCTGGGATTATATGGTCAGCTGGCTTGTCGAGCATAGGTACATCATCCCATTTAAGTTAGCAACCGCGATGCAGATTCGGTCATCTGAACCAGCCCGTGGTCCTCGGCCTCCGTTCTCCCCTGCCTCGCTACTGAGTGTCGATTAATCTTGGTGCTTGGGCCCCTCTTGAGACGACTGTCGGGATGAGGTCTATACGACTTCCCATGGCGCTTAGATGCCATTTTTCTCCGCTTTGGCAGCCTCCAGATCTCCGCAAGGATGATGCGGGGCTGAGGACATGATCACGTTGCGACGCTGATGGTGAAGCCAATTCGGCCTAGTGCCAGGCGCTTAAACATCCTCGGTCTAGAGCCGAGTAGAGGGGTTCCGACTCGCGGATCTCGCCCCACCCAGGAACATGATAAGCGCCGTCAGGTAGCGATTTCGCCTCGGGCATCTTCCTCCGGCCGAATGCAAGGGAGCTCCCGTCTGGGTGCGGGGACACTCGGGACCCGTGGACACCGAAGAGCAAACGACGGACCCTCCAGGGTCGTCCGGCAACAACCGAGCTCGACAGAATCATAACTGGTGGCGGGACAAGGTGACTGCTCTGAAACTACACCATGCTTTCAGAATGTGTTTTGGGGAGTAGTTATTTTTCTCTAGGGTAACCGGAGGATGCTGCAACACTCAAGGCATCCAGTTAGATGTTTGTCGAAGTTAAGACGCAACGTTATCCATGAAGACTTCAGCATCATCAAATTACTTGGAGACGTGCTCGACAAGACTCTACTTCCGGTTTTCAGACGATTTGTGTTAACCCGATGAACTATAAATGATGCATACTGGAGGGCCATCAAAATCCTACAGGGTAGCATCGAAAATTGACTGAAGTCTATGTCACTGTCGAAATCGCCATCTTTCTCGTCCGATATAAACACTTAGAAGTCCCAAACTCATCGATAATACTCAGTCGTCAAAAGTATCCAAGGAATAAGTTTGCTTAAACCAAAGAGTCGTAGGACTGGTCGAGCTTGAATCCTCCAGCCCGAAGGCTCTGAAACAGTCCCTTCGGGTCATATTTGGCGGCTGCCTCCCGCATCAGCCTGAGCGATTCGGCACCGTAGCTGCCCACTGGATTCTGGAATTGGCTCGCGTAGTTGAGGTAGAGATACTCATTATCCTTTCCCAGATCCTGCGCCTTCTTCTTTGTTGCTGTAAGAATCTTGTGGATGAGCTTATAGACAAGTACGGCACCCTTGGGATCGTCAAACCGCATCGCAGGGTTGAACAAGAGCAGGGGCTCGTCCGATTCGCCGAGAGACCCCATGATATTGCCACCATGTCGCTCGCGGGCGAAGCGACGCATGTTGGGTGAAATTGTCTGGATGCACCCAGTAGGAGAGAATCCTGCGACTTGGCCAGTGGCGAGTAGTTTGTTGGACTCGTCCATGAAGGTATCAACGTAGAAGCGGAGAAGCTCAGGGTCGTGTTTGGTGATAAGAACCCAATACGAGTTATAGTTGCCACGAGGGGAGAGATTGGACATGCTCATTGTCAGATCAGACATGTTCCGTATGCCCGTCTCGTCGGCAACAGCGGGCAAAGCCATGAAAGGTTTCATCATGTCGGGTGGAGAGTTCTTGACGGCAACTCCGTACTCCAAATCATTTGCGAATATCCAATTACCCTCATAAAGGCCTGTGTTTATGATGACTGATACATGCGGGTCGTTTCTCGTTGACACAGTAGCGTATTCGTGAAAGGCGTCGAGGAGGCTATCGAGATGTTCCAGTGTCTGGGCTCTCATGCCACCCCACATGCCCTTATATGGAACCGACTCGAGGGTAAAGGATGTCACGATGCCGAAGTTGGCGCCTCCGCCTCGGAGGACCTTGAATAGATCTGCGTTTCGGGTTGCGCTTGCGGTTGTGACTGTGCCGTTGGCGAGGACGAGTTCGTACGACCGGATGTTCTCCGTTCCCCAACCGTATTCATTTGATAAGAAGGATATTCCGCCTGGATTCGGGCAATATGGTCAGTCTCATGAAGACAGCGCTTTAATGCTCAACATCTGCCCACTTACCTGCCAGCAGAAAGCCACCAACACCAACATCCGCATCACGCCCTCCAATCACCGTGATCCCGAGTGGTTCAAGCGCAGTATAAACATCCACCCACCGCAACCCTGGCCCTAAGGTGACAGTATCGCGGCCCTCTGAAACCTCGATATGATCAAGGTTCACAAGATCAATGCCCAGGCCTCCGTCAACGCTCGACTCCCCACTGAACCTGCCGTGGCCTCCGCTCTTGATGGCGAAGGGACAAGATGTATATTGGGCGACGATGACGGCGAGGGATACGTCACCGGCGTTTGCAGGCTGGTAGACACATTTCTGGGAGGTGGTGGCTTGTGCCTTATCCCAGTAGGTGTAACGTGCCTTCTCGTATGCTGCTGTGCCAGGGTAGTGGACTTGGCCGGGGCGGATCGTAGAAAGGAGGTCACACTATAGGGCGCCGTTAGATGAAGTAAAGAGATGATGTAGCTACGGTAGTAAGAAAGAAATCGCAGGCGAGTAACGTACCGCGACAGGACAAGAAGACTCGGCGAAAGAAGAGAGAGGTTGGCCTGGAAATACGACCTGCTGGTCAAGGTGGGCGGCTCTGCCTGGTTGACATGACTGTGCTATCATGGCTAAGAGGCAGCCGCCGTATGACAGCTTGCTCTTCGGTGGCTTGACCATTGTATAGACTATCGGGATAGTACACAAGACGCGACTACTAAGGCAGGGAGGCGCTCAGAACGGAATATTAATCTTGGACCCTCGGGTTTTGCTGGATCATCTAACGCCAGAACTCTGACTCCTATATACCCGTGCTGCATCACATGGGGTGTTACTTATGGTTCTTCAGAAGCTCCGGCCCTGTCGGCCGTTGGAGCTCCGTGACATCTTGTGCACGCTGCCGGAAGTCCCCTTTTTTCGTCTGCTCCGCGCCGTCCGGCTCGAGCAAGGCACCCTAACCCTTGTCATCGAAGGCCCGCAGTGATTTCCTCCCCTCCCGTCCTATCTCCCTGGCAATGGACATGGCGCTTAGATATGCTCCACTTTATGGCACCTTCGGGATCCAATCTCGAGCCCTGTTCGATTGGTCAAATTCTCGTAGCGAAATGGAAGCGATCGGCGCTTAAGTTATATCACCGCTCAGTTTGACAAGCTACGACTTAGGCCAACACGTACAGGAGACGACCTTATGTAGTTTAGTGAGTTGGCTAATCACCCATGCATGAGGTTGTTAGGCAACGGTCCTTCTGCTGCTGTCTTGCGAGCTCTATTAAGGAATCTCAAGTTGGAGCCAGATGGCGCGAGTTCTCATGAAGATGGTATGGAAAGTGTGAATATGGGCTTGTTTGGCTCCTCAAATATCGAGCTATACTCATCTCGGCATCACCATCTCCCTGTTCACAGTATGAGACCAGGGTGCATGGCGAGCTTCAACGCCCTCATTAACCCATAAACCATCAGGTGTTGCTCCGCAAAACTGCCCACATGGCTTGGCTAATTGGAACAGGAGGCACAAAATACAAAGACCGACTAAAGGCCATGGCCTTCCAGAAGCACCAGAAACTAGTACCTGTAATATCACCCATTCCCTAACCAAAGCAATATGCGTCGCTCTCTCCAACAATCTTCGATATCCCATCTAGTCCAAACACATCATCAGGCGCATCCCAAAGGCCCTTCAGCAGCTCAATCCCTCTGGACACAATCCCCATCGGAGGACTAAACTTTCCTAGGTTCGCCAGAAGCCTCTGCTTCTGCTTCGGAGACTGCGTGTACGACCCAATAATAACCGTCGGCCACCAGGTGGTGTTCTCCCAGGTTGTGTCTGTCACCCGATCGATCATGTCGAGCGACTCATCAACGATTGGCTGCGTCGCCACAACGAGACGGTCATGATCCTCCTTATGCTGTAGGTATGCCGAGTAGAGGAAAAGCAAGAGGGAGTTTTGTATGACATAAGCTGATGCAACCATAGGTGACTCGTCCGTCTTGCGAGCCGTCTCGACCTCCTCGCGCGCAGCTCTCTCCTCTGGTCCCTCGAAACCGCCTAGAGCGTTGAACCATGTCTCTGTGTGCTTGTAATGCATCTCACACGGCTCCTGAGGCGGCTTCCACGACGAGATGCTACGCAATAGCCCCGTAAACTCTGCCGCACACCCGAGATCCCTCCCCGTCGAAATCTCCAGTTCCCGCGTCGAATAGAACTTGTGGAGAGCGGGAATCATCTCGTAGAGGTCAGCAGCGCACCCGAAATACGCCCCAAATGTCTCGTAACTCTTGAGCAGCGTGAATCGGCCCTCGTGGATCAGCTTGACCAGATCGATCGAGTGGTTGCCGCTCCGGTCGCCCGGTCGAGGGAAGCGCAGGCCGGAGAGAAACTGGAGGTAAGCTGTGTGTTCGAGGAGGTGAGCCACGAGTTCCATTTGGCTGTCTGTGTGTTTGGATTTGAGGACGCGGGCGACGGGGTAGCTTGCTCGCAGGTGTAGCTGCAAGGTTCCGTTGAAGTTTCCGCCGAGGCACTGATTGCAGATTGCAGGTTAGAATGGCATCGTAGGATGTGAAGGTACAACTCATTGCAGTACTGAGATGCCGCCATGATCAGAAGAGAGGTGGCAGAAGAAGATAAGCCGGGGCGAGGGGGCATGAACACTGGACAAGCTCACCTCGTGCTCGGCCAACAGACACGTCACAAGCATCACGCGCAGAGTATCATCGCTCACCGTCGACTCGTTACCGACCCAGTGTTGCAGGGCTAGCTGAAGGCCGGTGATCGAACGGAGGACATACTTGGTCATCGCCTGCTCGATCCCTTGAAGCTGATTGCCCGTCACGCCAGCTGCCAAGTGAACACTGCCCACGGCGAGGACCGCGTTCATGACAAGCCTGTCCGACTCTGCTAGCTGGAGTACAGTGCTCTTCCAGACATTGTTGGCACCGGGCTTCTGCGACATCATTCGGTCGGTGGTGTACTCGAGATAGAAGCGAAGGACTCCTTGGGACACGGAGTCGAGGGTGGACCATGTCCCGCCAAGCGAGGCGAGAAGGGGAGGATGTGATTCATCTCTCTGACACGCTCGTTTGGATGGTTGGGTTAATGAAAATGATACAGAACTGCTACTCGAGATAGATGGTGGTTTTGTGACGGTTGATGAAGCGGAGGAAAGGGGAGACTCGAGGTCTATCACGTCATTGATGAATGAATCCACGTCAAAGTCCAGAGAGGGTATTTCTGACGGCAGGGATGTCGATGAACCTGAAGAAGAAGGGGAAGAAGTCGGCGAGGAAGGATTCGGCGGAGCAGCCGACACTGAACGCGTCCTCGTCTTGTTCATCTGACTCGACACCTGGGAAAGACACTGGATAGCCTCCCGCGCAGGCGTGTCGCCCTCGATGCCCAGATTGAGGCGCCATGCAAACTCCTTTGACTGCGGCCACGAGCATGGCAGACCAAGCTTCTTGCAGCTTATGCAGATGGGTTTCTCCTCAGTGCATTTCTTGCGCCGCAGGCGACAGCAAAGGCAGCCCGTCTTGGAGCGCGCGCGCCGGGGGCTGACGTTTGTGAGGGCCGGAGGAGGCATGGCGATGCGGTCGGCGCTTCCTTTCTGGGTCGAACTGCGTGTGGACTCCGCAAGTTGAGGAGGGAGGCCAGAGATCGAGTGTCCCCCCCGTTGATTCATAGCACGGAGAATGGCAAACATTCCAATCCGAAGCCGACAAGCTTCGGTTCCCCCGCATTTCAGATGCTATCCAAGGGGGGAGGATCCGGGACCCGCGGCCGCCTTGTCCGTGCTGCGTCTCGGTAGTGCCAATGCTCTAGCCATGTCTAGCTAGATGGAGCTCAATTCGGCTTCGCTGTTGGCCCGGCATTCTGGCGATCTCAATGCAACTCTTATCGGTCATTGGGCGTTTAGATAAGAGCGTGACCGGTAGATGCCCGTCGCTTGGATGTGCCGGCTCTCTTGTCCCAGACTCCCAGGGAGGCCCGAGCATCCGCGGAGGCCGTTTGACCATCGTTCCAACTTTGCGTGATGCTGTTGGCGAGCAACGAATACGAATTCCATTGCTCCATCTGAGGCCTTTCATGATGCTCCCCCATGGCATGCCTTGTCGGCTTTGTCGGCTTATAAGGACTGCAATAGGTACCCTCCTTGCCCAACAGCCACTAGCCGCACACATTCCAAGTTCGATTCGACGTTCTCTCACCTACCATGGGCAATTATTTTCTTTCTCGACGGATCTCGCTTCGACTTGTTGCACTCTCTCTGCTTGCTGGCTTGGGCGAAACCAGCGGTTTCTCTGACGGCTTCCAGTCCCTCCAGGATTGGATCGGAATCTCGGGCAATGCCTCAGGTGGTGTATCAGTGCTCTTAAGCGCTGCTGTAAGAATGAGTCGCCCTTATCTTTTGGCTCAATGGTAGATGACTGATGCTTGTGGCATACTGCCCGCTCTTGTCGTAGTGCGACTTGCTATCAACCATCCAACCAAGCCAGACCCTCCCGCCCGGAACGGCCGCCTACGAGGGTGTAAGGGCCAAGTACTGGGACCGCTCCCAACGAGACTCAAGTCCCGCTTGCATCTTCCAGCCTCGTTCTGCGGCAGAAGTATCGCTCTCACTCGTCATCCTCAGACACACCAACACCCCCTTCGCCATTAAGAGCGGTGGCCACGGACAATGGCACGGCGAGTCCTCGATAGATGGCGGCGTCACCATTGACCTTGCCCGTATTTCTCACCTTGACCTAGACGAGGATGGTAAAGTTTTGAGCGTTGGCCCTGGCAATCGATGGGTCGATGTGTACACTGCCCTTGAGCCTCTTGGCTTGACCGTGATTGGAGGCCGGTCCGCATACGTAGGAGTTGGAGGGTTCCTGCAAGGAGGTAAGTTACGGAAAGCCGATACCTGATGATATTTCCATGCTGAATTTGAGTCAAAATCAGGTGGTATTTCCTTCCACTCGAACAAATACGGATGGGGTCTGGACAATATCAAGGAGTTCCAGGTTGTCCTCGGCAATAGCACGATTACAACTGCTAGTTCAACACAAAATCCTAAGCTTTACAAGGCGTTGCGAGGCGGAGGCGCCAACTTTGGCATTGTCACCTCCTTCGTGCTCGATACATACCCCTACACGGGTGGTTGGGGAGGGGTATGGGCGACCACGCTTGACCAAGAAGACGCCGTCATCGACGCCCTCCTACACTACGGCGAAAACGTAAAAAAGGACCCTAACCCTTCCTTCCTACCCGCTCTTCACTTCCACGAGGGCCAGTGGGTTTGGGTCGGTGACTTGTTCTACTGCGACGGGGTCACCGTGCGGCCTTCGGTATTCGACAAGCTCTACGAGATCCCGTCGATCTTTGAGACAGCTGGGCCAAAAAGCCTATCCAAAAAGGCTTGGGAAATGGCCCAGTCATACCCAGAGGCCGAATACAACACCATGTGGGTGTTCTGCACCAAAGTCGACAAGCGACTCATCAAGCTCTATTCTGCTGCGTGGCAGCGCGAAGGCAACAAGTTGATTGACATAGACGGCATCAGAATGACCGCAGTCGTCCAGCTCATCACCTCTCAGACGGCATCTTTCTTCAGACGACGGGGCGGGAATGGGCTCGGTATGCCTGACGATGAACCATTCCTCATGTTCAATATCGAACCACATTGGAAAGATGCCGGGCAGAGCTGGCGCGTGTACCGTGCCATGAAGACTGTTGCTGATGAGGTCATTGCCGAAGCTGAACGCCTTGAGCTCGCCGTTGATTACATATACATCAATTACGCCAGCCAGTTTCAGAATGGGTTTGGTAAATCCGCCGAGGGGGCTCCAGTTGCTGCTGGGAAGTTTTTGGAGGAAGTGTCACGGGAGTATGATCCCGATCGGGTATTTCAGAAGTTAAGAGGTGCTGGGTTCAAGCTTGACGGTGCGCACGTCTCCCGGGTTCCATGATGTATGAAATCAGACTTAGGGCTCGCACTATGGAGATACGGTAGTGTGGATGCTATACATTGTATACATAGTAGATGCTTGCCTTGTATAGGAACAACTTCTCCCCATGCATCTTGCTAATACTTTGATATGCTCATGGACGCTCTTCGTTCCTGTCATGATTGGCATGCTAAGAGGAGACCGACAATGCAAGATGGACGCGAGAAAGTAGTTGGGCTGCCCCCCTTGTGCTTGAACGATGCGGTCCTGGCAGCTTAGAAAATGAGGACCAAGTTCAACTACACGGACAGGCCATGACGTCAAAGATCTGAAAGGAAAGGAAAATTGGACAAAAAGAAAAAAATAGTTTCTATTATCATAGGAAACAAACTTGCCCGTGAAGAAGCAAGAAGCAGTTTCTACAGTTCCACTCTATTCCGCTTTGATGCCCTTCTGCCGGATAATTGTCTCAAGTTTGGATAGCCCGAATTTCTTGTAGGCCATATTATCTAGCAACCACTCCCCGAAGAGCAAACGGGAGAGCCAGATCTGGGTCGTCATCCCTCCAGCCCAAAACCACTTGGCTGCTCCTCCAATCCAGCCCCCAAGCCATCCCTCTGCCTTGACAGCTTCATCAACCAGTTTCTTGGCATAGTCGCCAGATTCTACCGTCGCATTGTTCTGAGAATATAGCAGACGCCGCGCATAGTCCTCTTTGATGGGGAGATAGATAGAATCAGGAGGTAACGAGCGATCAGCCTTGGCAATCTGGCTTTTCACAGTTCCGGTCAGAGACACCAGAACCCTGACGCCGAAAGGCCGCAGCTCCTGGCGCAAGGTACGGCTGTATGAGTTCAGCGCACCTTTGGTTGCGCAGTAGACGGACCCGAATACGTAGGGCGAGAGGGAGGACAGGCTGCTGATCATGATAATGAGGCCACGGGCCTTGATAAGCAGAGGTGCAAAGGCTTGAACCATGGCCATGATGCCGAATACATTGGCCTCGAACGTTTGTCGGATCTCATCCATGTTGATATCGGTGGCTGGGACGGTATAGGTGAGTCCGCTAGAGCAACCATTAAGAGGCGTAATCAAGTGTTGAATAGCTGCATAGCACTCACGCATTATTTACAAGGATATCCAGATATCCGTCGGTGAGCTCTTGGACTTCTTTCTTGCAGGCGGCTATGCTTTCGGCCGAGCTCACATCCAAGGGGACAACAGACATGCCCGCATCTCGCAGGCTACCCAACAGATGCGGGCGCCGAGCTGTAGCGATGACATGAAAACCTAGGGCACAGTCAGTAAGTAAGGAGTGCTGATGAATGATCTGTGATCGAAGACAAAATAACCCTTACCTCTTGAATGAAACTCATTACACAACGCCTCGCCAATACCACCCGGCGTGCAGCTGTATGCCAATTAGCTTCGGGCTCATCCTTTGTTCGCAGAAAGATATGATGCAGCAAAGCTCACCCGGTGATGAGAACGGTTTTCTTTCTCCCCTCATCGGCCATTATGATGCAAGTGATTGGGTACTCACTGGTAGCGATCCAACACAAGGCGAACCGGCTCTGATAGCACTCTTATTGGATTTTCAGCTCTGCCTGTCATGGTTTAGCCGGCCTTTCTGGCCCATATTGTATGAGCAATCCGGCCGGCCTCGTCGATTCGGTGGGCTCCGCGGGTTCCGGGCTCCACCCTCGGTCTGCGACCGTTGGGATCGGCCGCGCTTAGATTGAGGCTCGAAGCACGGGCGGCCTGCTGCATTTACAATCGGAAACTTCCAAGTGCCAAGTATTTTCCCGGCGCTTATCATTCGGCCTTGCGGGAGGCAATACAGAAATCCACGATGCGTGGGATGAGTCGATGTTCGGTGAAGTCGGGTGGGAGATGGACATACATGCTCAAGGCGTCTCACGTCAGGGAGTACAGGCACCAGGACATGGCCCGGAGCACAGAGAGGATTTTTGTGTTTGGATAATAGACTCCTGCTTTATGAGACGTCCAGGGTGACAATGCTGTGGCGACGGAGATGGGAAGAGCCTTAGTGATAAAAGTATGAGAATGGAAATCGAAGAGGAAAAAAATCAATATACACTATTTCACACTATTTTTGCATGTATTTGGGTTAGGGGTTTTATGCCACACACTGAAAGCATATTGAATTGCAAGACTGACTACATGTATCAAGCTAAACACTCTGGATCTCGACCCCCCTGAGCCCTCCACTCGCCCTCCAGTTATCCAAATAACGAATATAGTCATTGACCCCCTTGGCCCAAATCGAACCCTTCGCCATCTTGATCTGATCCTCCGGACTCGTCACATTTGCCAACTCTCCTTCTCTGGTAGTGTAGCTCGGGGTACAGATCGAGAGCCCTCCCAACGCGTACGCGCCCTGCACAATCTTGAGAACCCACTCTGCCTCGCCCTCAGCTGTCGGCTCGATGAGAACCTTCTTCTTGCCCTGGGCAGCTTGCTGCTTGAATGCTTCAGACACGATATATGCCGCGTGCTGCGCCGCAACGTCCAACATGTGGACGATATTAACCGTAGCACCAGACTGCGTCATGCTGGGCAGGATCAGGTTGGGGAAGCTTCTGGTGAAGACGCCGTGGAGGGTTCCGATGCCCTCGCTCCATTTCTGGTCCAGGTCGAGCCCACCGCGGCCCTTGACAGTGATATTGGCGCGGTACGCTGGGCTACCAGCAGTCCAAGGCTCGAACCCCGTTCCGAGAATGAGCACGTCCACGTCAAACTCTTTGCCTCCAGCGACAAGGCCAGTTGGAGTGCACCTCTCCACACCTTTGCCGTCCGTATCGATAAGTTCGACGTTTGGATTATTAAAAGCCTGGAGATACTCGTCGTGGAAGCAGGGCCGCTTGCACCAGCCAGGGTACCAAGCCTTTAACGCCTCCGCAACGGTGGGATCCTTCACCAGAGAAGACACCCGACTGCGAATAGCCTCAGAGCGGGGAAAATCGAGTGCAAGAAGGGAGCCCACGTAGCCTTCCACCGTCTTAGCTGTGAGGCCATCTGCACCCGGGCCACCAACAAGGCCCGAGAAGGAAGGGAAGCAGGTCCAACCATCGCTGATGAGATCCTCTTTGACATCTGGGTAGTTAGAGAGTCGAGCGGCCATATTCTCACGACGCCTTCGTTGCCAGCCCTTCTCGGCCGTGTCCTTGGCCCACTCCTCAGTGTCGATGGGGCGTTGGCCTCGTTCAGCCACGGACGCTGGAGTTCGTTGGATGACATAGAGCTTTTTGGTCCACTTGGCTAGCTGAGGGACGACTTGGACGCCCGTGGCACCTGTGCCGAGGAATGCGACTTTCTTATCCTTGAGGTTGGAAAGAGTCTGGTCCTCTGGCGAGCCACCAGTGTAGTTGTAGTCCCAGCGGGCGGTATGAAAGACGTGGCCGCCAAAGTCGATCAGGCCTGGGAAGCCAGGAAGTTTGGGGCGTGTCAGAATTCCAGAGATTATGATGTAGAAGTCACTGCGGATTGTGAGGGTTTCAGTCTGGCCGCCAGAGGTCCTCGAGATGGTATGGACCCAATTAGAAGAGGTCTCATCCCAGGTGGAATCTCGAACGGTGGATTGCCATAGACCCTGACCTTGAAGATTCCACTTCGAGGCGATAAGCTCCGCGTACTCCTTTAGCTCGGGCCCGTAGGCATAGCGATGCTTGGGAACGTATCCAGACTCCTCAAGTAGAGGTAGATAACTGGCGCTCTCGACGTCGCACATAAGCCCAGGATACCGGTTCCAGTACCACACGCCGCCAAAACCACCTGCGGCATCGACAAAGACAAAGTCTTCTCCTTTGAAGACCCCAGTCTGGATGAGACGGACCGCAAAAGTGAGGGCTCCGTATCCCGCTCCAAGGATCACAACTTTGGCATGGCCCCCGTCTGCAACAGGAGGTGGTGGCTGTGTCCTTTTCTTGTTATCTAGCTCAATCCACGGGTCGATCCCGTAGTGCTTGAACTTGTCCGACTTGCCAGTGTCGATGTACTGGGCTAGGCCATCAGGGCGTTGTCTTTTTTGCCGTTCCAGCTCGTACTTGGCTAGGGTTTGGACAAAGGCGTCCTCCGCCGCCTGGCCGTTGGCGTCGACTGTCATGGTGAATAGTATAGGCCAGTATAGTTTTGTATAAGGTGGATCAAGAAGGACAATATTGGCTGAGTTGAAAAAGACGAGGGAATGGACGGCTGCCGAAGTATCTCAATGAGTGAGGCCGGCCATCACAGTTATTCATTCATTCTCAGCCGTCACCTCCTACCGGGCTCCGCGGACATCGTGGATATCTCTTCCCAACAGCATGTAGAGCTAACCGTAATATGGAGATCCCGAGCGCTTAGATCCACCGTGACGCCTCCAGGCCAATTCTCGACATGACAACCATGTCCCGACACGATGTGGGCCCAACTATAATCAGTTAAGCGCTCGGATGCTCGAGGCTAGACCTCAGCGCCTAGATCCGTATTGAATCTAGGCGCTAGCATCCTCTCGATTTCGGTCTGTCGCGGACGTCGTTCTCCGCGCTTTGTTCGGCCCCTCCCCCGCAACACGCCATCCGTTTAGCCGCACTAACGCATCATGATGATACGAGTTCTTCCCAGATCGAGTCCCTCCATCATGGACCCCTGGAGGTACCCCGCACGACAGGTCGTCGGCTCTCCACTTTATCGCCAGCCTGCCTCGGCTCGGAAGATAAGGGCAACTAGTAACAACTCTGTTCTTCTGGGATATGGTTCTACTACGCTCTGAAAGCCGAATAACCCTACTAAGCCGCGGTTACCTATGATACTATGCAGGCGATAAAAGATGTCCCTGGCTTCGACCTGAAGCTCCATTAGGCCATTCCCCAATCTCTTCACTGTCCACATACGAACCTCGCTATCCTTAATCTTGTCTTGCAGATTCGTAGTTCATACTCTCTTCAGCATGCTCGAGATCGAAAACGGAAATGGCGCCGACAACATTGACGCCGTGGCGATGGGCTCCGGGGCCGGAGTCCAATTGATGCCCTCGTTTGATGATCCTCACAAAGAACGCGCTTATCTCAAGGGCAGGCTTGCACTTGCATTCCGCATCTTTGCCCAAAAGGGGTTTGATGAGGGGTAGGTGCTGGCTATGAATTGAACCCAGCTCTTCTCTATTGTTATTGTTCATGCTAACCCTGGTCCATCCGTCCAGTGTAGCTGGCCACATCACCGTCAGAGTATGCACCCACTACCGGTAGATTCCCAAGAAGAGACGTACGTACTAACCACCCCGAAGGATCCTGTAGAACCTTCCACATTCTGGGTCAACCCCTTTGGAGTTGCATGGTCCACGCTGAAGGCTTCAGACCTTACCCGCGTTAATGGCGAAGGCAAGGTCGTTGAGGGCGGTCCCGTAAAGCTCTTGAACAAAGCCGGTTAGTCTTCCTCCTAGCATTCTTGGTCGATTTGCTTCAAGTCTCCCCCGATTCGTAGAGAGTCCTCCATCTCACACGGTATAGCATACATGATTCATCATGCCGTCCACGAGGCCCGCCCAGACGTCAACTGCGTCGCTCACGCGCACTCCGTCTACGGCAGAGCCTTCTCGACCCTAGGCCGACCACTCGATATCATCACCCAGGATGCCTGCGCATTCTATAATGACATCGTCCACTACAAGTCATTTGGAGGCATCGTCCTTGAAGCCGAAGAGGGCGCCAACATCGCCAAAGGCCTGGGAAATAAGAAGGCTGCCATCCTAGCAAATCACGGCCTGCTTACCTGCGGCAAGACGGTCGAGAGCACCGTATTTTGGTTCATGAGCCTGGAAACGTGCTGCCGCGTTCAGCTTCTTGCCGACGCTGCCGCTGCTGGTAGAGGAGGCCAGGTTGTCAAGGTGAACGATCAAGAGGCAGAGTACACCTACAAAACGGTTGGCACGGAGCTTGCCGGCTGGTTTTCCGCAAAGCCGACCTTCTTTGCGATAGAGAGGGAGAGCAAGGAGGATCATTTGGGATGAGGCGTTGTTGGCGTGTAAGGGACTGCTGCTTGTTAAATGGTCAGTTGAGACGTTTGGCTTTCTGGAAGCCTGAAGCGGAATATCTTGACCAACATGATAGCACTAGTGGATCAAATTTGACGTCTTGGCCCTGACCTTTTCGCAACGTTTTCTACAATCAGAAGGGAAGCCCTTCTAATAGAAACCAATGCCAGTCGTCCAAATAGGCATTAGAGGGCCATCAGTGGAAGGCCGAGAAAACAGTACAGAAGAAACAAGCGGTCGAAAAGTTAAGCATTTACTCTCTGAACCTTTGAGAGGCATAGGGTGCCCCATTATATGAAAGGAAACGTCGCAAAGCAATCAGCGTCTTTAAGACGTCCTATGGCCAAGTTGCCGATGCATCCGAAACCAGCTAATTAGTGTATATATCATGCCCTATCGTACCAAGTTTTAGTCTTGCTACTGCTTCTTTTCCATTACTGAAGCAGCATTGTTAGCAAATATATCATTGTCGTGTTATGTCGGAGAATCAAGCAATTGTCAACGATAGCTCATATATCCAGCCTGAACCCAGGGAATCGATATAGGCGACTACAATCTTACCATGATGGCCTGATCCCATGCGCGCTAAACTGTGCCAATAGTTCTTGAAATATCTGCTTCAAGCTTCTTACTGCGATGGCTCTGCAGAAACCCCTCTTCAAGCATCGAGCCGTTCATTCGGTCAAAGCCTCCTCATGATTCGGGGCCTCAACGGCAAGAATTCTTTGGGTGTGTTGTCCATCATCATGCTATCCAAAGACGGACCGTTTTTCGCAGAAAGCATGGCTATCAGTGGATGAGAGGCGGAGACAAGTTCCGAAGCAGATCCAGCCAATGTAGAGAAATTATTAGCCCACTACGGATAAGTTACCTCCCCCTCTTTCCACCCCGCGCACCTCATAAGAACGAGAAATGAACAAGCAAGGGTCTTGGACAAGATACCCGTGCAAGAGAGGGGCCCGCTTCACGGGTTGCCGGTTGGGATCAAGGACATCATCTACACCAAGGGTATGCCTGAGTCTGGTTGATCATGATCAGTGCTAAGCAGAGCTTTGGTTCAGATATGCCGACAAAGCACAACTCGACAATCTACAAAGGCTCTTTTCCTCAGGTTGACGCATCATCTGTCATGATACTCCGTCACGCTGGGGCTCTCATCTTCGGTAACACGCAACCTCACTGGATTGTTCACAAGACTCTCCTTAACCTGGGCCAACCTCACAGGAAAAACAACCACCACCGAATTCGCAGCTACCATGGTCGGACCCAAGACCACCAACACGAATTCTTCCTCCGTCACCCATACCACTGGAGGGTCATCGTCCGGCTCGGGCGCCGCTGTCGGCGATGCACAGGTTCCTCTCGCCCTCGCAACGCAGACAGCTGGTTCCGTGATCCGCCCAGCAAGCTTCGACGGCATTTATGGACTAAAGCCCATATGGGGTACAGTGTCCAGTGGAGGACAGAGGGTACACTCTATGCTGCTCGACACGCTGGGTTGGTTCGGCCGCTCGGTTGCTGACCTGGCCGTTCTCGCCGACGTATTTGGCCTGAAAGACGACGAGCCGAGCACATTCAACGGCATAAGGGGAGCAAAGTTCGCCATCTGCAGAACTGACAACTGGCCATTCGTCGGCGAAGGAACAAAGAAGGCTCTAGATAAAGCCGTGGCGCTTCTGGGTGATCACGGCGCGACTGTTGATCAGCTGTCTCTTCCCTACTCCGTACTTTTNAGAATGTAGATCAGAAATGCGACGCATTTCCGCCTCTGCACCAATCAGCATCTCGATATCCTTACCCCGAATTTCCCCTTAGAAATGCGCCGCATTTCCAACCAGTCCCGAAAAATAGGAACGCGAAACGCGCCGCGTTTCTCCCATGAGGGGCCGTGCCAACTATGTAGAAGTCCGCGCTCATGGGCGATAGCGCGTAGTGATTTGAGTTACGTCGACTAAGGGAAAGGGGGACAGAAGGAGCAATAGGTAATTTCTCCTCTTTATATAAGCGTAACTTCTCAGAGAGCAATCTATCCTCCTAGTGCCTCTATAGCTTCATCAATATGGCAGACCTCGTAACGCGCATAGAGGCCATCACTACATTGCGGCCGAATTAGCTTAAAAGGCTCGATAATCTCGGCTTATACTATAACTCGCCAGAGCCAGCATTGATTTATATTAAATGCGGCTTCGCTATTAACCCTACGCGCGCGCCGCGTCACCCAGGTGATAAGTGTCGGATACGAGGGTGGTAAGTCAAGATGAATGATCATTTCAAGATGGAGAATAGATTATTCATTGATTTAACTCTCTATCCCGTCGTCTTTTTCCTTCCTCGTCCTCATTATATTTGACAAAGCGAGGCCATGATACTAGACCCGCCGAACCTGCAACACATCTGTAACACCACTCTGACTCTTATGGTGCACTCTTGTGGCAATCTGGGTAGAGGCATATGCAACAAGTTGCAATTCTTCATGCCTCCCTAGCAGTTGCCTATAATAATGAGTTTTCAATTGTTCAGATGCTTTATCACGCGGGAACCCTAACCCCCATATTTTGATATGATAAAGTAGGGCACAAAAATGCAACTGTACTACTCCGTACAGTTCAGACATTAGACAGTAGGACTCAGGCGGTTTTCTCGAAGACCAGCAGCGTCATATAGCCACCAAAGCTCAGCTTATCTCGGGACTGCATCCATGACAAATGAGCGGCCGAGTCCCACCGGGCTCCGCGCATCCCGATACGAGAGCTCCCTCCAACCACGTTCCTGGAGCTAGCTTCAATATGTATTAGATCGCCAACCACTCCCAGGTTTTTTCACGGTAGGAAGTTGAGAGTTTGCTTAAGATAGTTGGCCAAGGTTTGGTCTTGATCATGCCGTCCTCTGAACATGATTGCTGGAAATGTGTACCAGTCGAACCCTGTTTGCATCGCCGGCGGCCCGCGGCCTCCGGACAGAACAATGATGACGAACCTATCCAACAGGCCATCGCCACCAAGAAGCACAAAAGAGAGATTTCGATATTTTCATGCCTTTCATTTCCTTCTGCATTTCTCGCCGCTGCATGCGTACCCAAGATAATCCTCCCACCGGTAGTCGTTGTCATTGCATCCCCCTCCACTCAAGCTTCAATCACTCCATGGATCAGCCGACCATCAGCCTGGACAACAATGAACTGCAAGGTTCAGATGAGTCAGCACGAAGAGCGGTAAGATATGGCCCGTCTATTCACAGTTGATGACTTGCTTTCCCTTTGGTCAAGCCAGTGATCCTTTCAAGCGTCCTGAGATGTGTTATCATTCTTGAATCTCGACGTTCCCTCCGACACGTCGACCTTCACGTTGTGTTTAATATTAGATTTTAATACCCTTATTACTTCTGGATCGAGGCTGACTGAAACCATTTCTCCCTGGCAGTGTGATCAGTGTCGTTCTCGCAAGGTGAGCACGCCTCTCGTTCCTGAAATAGCACCGAGAGCAAAATGGCAAGGCAAAAATGCCGATTAACATTGGTTGGCGATTTATAGATCCGTTGTGATAGAGATATGCCTTGCTCTAACTGCCGTACCGCTAACCGCTCCTGTACCTCGACAAACCCTCGCCAGAAAACCAAAGAGCCCCGATCACGAGTTCTGATCTCGTCTCAATAGTGTGTAACAAGCCTCACATCCTTCTCACCAACCCTTCACACCTTTGGCATCCATTTTAACGCAATGTATAACCTAATACGCTGCCAGTGAAAAGAAGATCGATCAGATTGAGATACGATTATCGAGCATTGAGTCGCTCCTCCGAGAGCTCTCCCAGCGCACGATTTCGGCCTCCGGTAGCCATCTTCAACTACTCAGCGCTCCTCAGCTCCTTGTTCCGAATGTTAGCAGAGCAATCAGCAGCGGGTTTACGACTGCGGCGCCCTCAACTGTTCACCACGAGAGTTCCGATGACGAATCTGCCTTCGCTGGTGATTCGGTTCTCGCAGTCCACACATCTTATGCAAGCGAGCTTCTAGAGAATGCCATTGAACGGACCCCGATCGATCATGTAAACCCCGAGATGCGCGAGGCCTTGTCCGATCTCAAGCAGTTGATCGAGCTCCAAAAGCGTCAGTCCATTGGTCGTGGACCTCGTTTCCCTTTGCAGCAACACATCCCCGTGGGCGGTCTAGGCCAACTTCCAATGCCACCAATGGATATCGTAGTCAACCTTCTCAATGGTATCAAAGGCACGTTCCACTCCTCCCCCGACCCTCACTCGGCCTCAGTTTTGTCAAATGGTCCCCATCCTGTAGCTAACGCATTAAAACAGCTTCTCCTCCAGGCCTGTTCACTTTAATATGCTCCCTTGTAAGGATCAGTGACTTCACTGAACTCTGCAGAAAGGTCTATTTCCCCATAGATGATTTCACTGATGCGACTTTTCTGGTTGTTAATGCTGTCTTGTACTATCTGTTCCTTGAGCAGTACACACTCGCGTCAGACAAGGATACCAAAGAGGAACTCGACCCCTTGATCCAGCTATGCCGTATTAACCTTGAAACGTCACTCGCAAACACGTCTTTCTTTATGTCCTCAAAAGTTGAGACTGTGCAAGCCCTTTTGCTCGGTGTAGGTGAGGGTTCGCGAAGCCAGCTTTCCGGCCTGCTAATGGAAAGATAGACCATGTATGCGATTGATGTGTCCAGGCCAACAGTTGCTTGGCATCTAAACTGTGCAGCTGCACAGATATGTCAGACAGCTGGCTTCCACCGACAGGAACAGCTAAGCCGGGACCCTTCTAATGCCAACATCAAGTCCAACTTATTTTGGCATATATATACCAACGACAAGGCACTGGGACTACGGCTGGGTCGGGCCCCTGTGATCCAGGACTGGGATATTGACATTCCCCGCTGCTTCGACTTTGAGGGCCTGGTTACCCTTGAGCTGTCGGGTGTGGCTACGATGTGGGTAAGGGTAGCCACCCTTCAAGGCCATGTGTACGAAAAATTGTCTGCTTCTCCCTCCATGATCTGAGTAATTCTGCAGCTAACAAGCCAATAGATATAGCCCGGATGCTTTTGCTCAGTCCCGGTCCGAATTAGCCGAACGAGCTCGTATTCTAGGCACAGAGTGTCGTCATGTGGAGTTAGACTCAACACTACACCGAGGATTAGCTGTCAGCTCTCCTGAGAAGATTGGAGCCTCGTCACTTATCGATATCCACATCAAAGGAGGCGAAGTCCAGCTACTGTCAACCATGACACTTGTCTATCTAGCTATCACTCCGCCAGCAGGATCTAATAGTAGATTCTGTGAAGAATGCATTGATGCAGCGCGAAGAGCGATGCGACAACACGCATTGTGCATGGAGTTGGTCCAGCGCGACGCGATTGCGAAGTCGATTTACCTTCATTGGTACGTATGAGTGGCTGGGTTGATTAGAAGGAGACGAGATACTTTCCCAACGTTTGCTAACACCAGTCACCAGGCACCTGGTATTGACGCCCTTTGCTCCCTTCTTTGTCATCTTTAGTTACGTTATTGAGACGTCGTCAGCCGATGACCTTCAGCTTCTGCAAGAGTTCACCACGTCCTTAGAAACGGCCGTGGACTCTTCTGAGACCGTGGAAAAGTTGTGGAGACTATGGCACATCATGAGTGGCATCGCGGCGCTGTATGTCAAGGCCAAGTTCCAGCAGCAAGAGGATGAGGCCATGGCGCCAATCGGGAGCGAATTCGACGTGTACCTCAATCAGCTGGGATTCCTACCGATTAGCCAGACGATTATGGGTCCAATAGAAGCACCGAATGTAGAGGTTGCTGGGAGCTCCCAGGTCGCACACATTGCAAACTGGATGTCAGGAAGCCGTAATATGATGAGACTGTTGGAACAGGACTTCTCACAAATAGGAGGAGTAGAATTGCGGCAAGAATAAGTACCTAATATGTTTAAGATGTGTTTTAAGATAAATCAATCAACCGAACCTTTCGTTCCTCAAGCCATATTTATCACATCCTTGTTAAAGCAGACAGCGTTCAACTTTAAGGCAGCCCTAACCCCCATTGATTTGAGTTGCCGACGCCATGCTGGGCAACTAGAGTTACTGCTAATTGATGCTGCCTGCAATACTCAGTGCAGGGCGTTCAATGGTGCGAGACCACCAAGCTCATGAAATGAGCAGTGGCCGAAACCATGCGCTGGATAGTTTAAACGCGTGCCCTGCTTAAAGTTTGCTAGTGTTGGAGCCTTGGGCCTTCATATTGGGCTTTGTCTGCACGGATAGCTCATTCCACCAAGGATACGTCCGCGGCGCGTCTCTCGAAAGTACATCGTTGAAGGCAGGCTTCCGCTTTGAAAAGAACGCTTTCTTGAATTCGAGATGATCCCTGTGTTTCAGGGATTAGCAAACAATTCGTGATAGGCGAGATTTGTTGTAACGCGAAAAACGTACTTTCCGCCAAACATGTCGTACAACAAAGGACTGTCCACCAAGTGAGTACCCTCGGCAGACCCAGGATTTCGCCACATGAGCTGTCGGTTAATATGGACGGCCATCAAGCTAACGTTAGTGAGAATATCCTGTGCAAGTTCAATCGCGCGGGGAAGAACATCCTTTGGCTCGGGCATAAGCTCTGCGAATAAACCATGAAGTACGGCGGACTCGGCAGGATATGTTTTCCCCGTAGAAAGAAGATATGTTGCATTGCTGTAACCAACCATTCGAGGCAGGAAGAACGAACTGCATGACTCCATGGTGATGCCGATGCGTGAGAATGGGAAGCCGAACTCTGTCTTACGAGGCGCGATCCTGAAAAAAAAATTGAGACGTAAGTTCTCGCGCTGCAATATTGGTCTTGGAAAACATGTACCTGATGCTGGCCGCCAAGGTGGACGTCATGCCAATCCCAACAGAAAGACCATTGTACGCCACAATGACGGGCTTGCTGCAATTCAACATGGCCAGTGCTAGACTACCTCCGGGGTCGCGCATTTCGCTTGGAGGCGACAAGTCTTTCTCCTGGCTGTTGTCCATTGTAAGGTCAATTCCGGCACTGAACGCTTTCCCAGCGCCAGTCAGGATTACGACTTTGACACGGTCATCCACATCAACGGCTTCAAATATGGTGATGAGGTCTTGGATCATGCCTATTGTTATCGCGTTGAGCTTGTTGGGTCGATTTAGCGTCAAGATCTGGATGGGTGTTACCCCAGGATCCGATTGCGGGTAATTTGAGATGCGGACATGGCTGTCCAGTGAATTGACATAAGTGCTTGGAGGCATCGTGAGTGTGAAAGTTGGAGAAAATAAAATTGTTCGCGTAAAGTAGTAGTTGGACTGTCACCTTTAACGGAGGCTTCTTGGGGAGTGTATACGCGAAGGTCCAGCAGCTTCGGCTCTGAAGTACTCCCTGTGATGAGTTTCGTGGATTATGATATTGTAGTCAGTCCCCGCATACCGGCCCTCGGCTCAAAGAAAGTTAATCCACCCACGAGTTCAATACCGAGGTTTAGCACTGTAGACGGAACAAACGTATCCTTATCCTCGGTAATCTAGGAGATTTGTATCGTACACGTGAAATGCGTCTCCATTTTAGTCTATATTGGGTCCGTTATCAGTGATCAGTGTTGGGTTTATAGTTTTGGGTGTGACGAACGAGTTTCCCATCTGCTACACCTGGTCGTACTAGGTTTATGTTGGCAGGCGATCAGGGCGTTGTTCTGAGCAAAGAGGGTAGTCGCATTTGGTAATGTGCAAGCCTAGCTTGTGTAACCAAGCTGTATTTTAGAATAATTGTTGATAGCTGAGGTACAGTAGCTGAGTGTGTATGAAAGTGTAAATATGACGTGAAGCTATATCCAAAGGGTGATGTTGGACCACGGTTGGGAATCGTGATCCTTGAACTGGATCATAACTTTACCTCAAAGTGCCTTTTTAATGCTGTTGCAAATAGCAATCGCGAATGCAATAAGGTCGAAATTTGAGTTTTTGGACTGCCGGAAAGGCGGGGATGGTGTATCCATTTTAACCAGTTCTTGACATCGATTCCAAATAAATCTCTGAGTTTCAGATGAACCTACCAATACTCCGTGCTGCCTCGAGAATTGTCAGACAGCAGTGACGCTAACTCGGTGACGATCTTCGCGAGTCTTTTAGCATTCGCCATGACGTTCAGTAGGTAAAGGAGTAAATTCCCCACTCTTTGGCCGTCATTTTAGAGTCATCTCAGGTGGTAAGTCCTATGATGGAAGAAGCTTGGGGCCTTAAGTGGACAGGCTACATACCCGCGACGACTCTTACGTAGCCTAGCTCAACACGTCCTGTGCCCCAACATGGGACCTGTCCGGACGGAACATACACGTAAAGGTGCAACGAAACCCCAAGTCGCCGACTCGGCATGAGCGTGAGTGCCTGGTTCGGGTGTCCGCGGCCCACCGTTTTCAGGAAGCTTCTGCCACTCCTGCTTCCGCGGGTCCCGAGATCAGTAGTATATCCACCACACGGACTTTTTGTTTGGTACTTTTGCGATCAATCACGAAGAGAACGCAACTTTGACCTGGCACCACTCATATTCTGCTTGCTTGCCTATCTAGGCGACGTATGCGGTGCTGGAGTTCTTTCGGACATCGCGTCGAGTGCCTTCCTGTCGCCTCCGATCGCGTCTAGCGTTCTGCCTCGCTTGGCTTTGATTGACTCAGAGCTATTAAATGATTTACGGATGCTTTCGGAACTTCATCCTCATTTTAGTGGCTCCAGTTCATTCATCGGTGTTCCAAAGATCCAGTTGCAGAGGAAAGCCACGAGAATGGCAATGCTCGAGGTCCTTGAACTTCCGGCGCATGCAACGGTGTGCTAATAGTTGACTGGGAGATCTCATCGGCCTCAAGCTCTGGACTTATCGGCTTAGAACAATTGAACAACAGGGCGGTAATCTCCTTTTCGCTATCGCCCGAATATACTTATGCCTAATTAGCATCGACAACCACGCAGTCTTGTGCAGTGCATACACGAAGCAAGATGGTTTCGTCACAAGCACAGAAACCGGCTATGTTTAAATTCAGAGGCTCACCGGGAACCCCATTCCACGTTTCATCCTGCCCCCATCAGAAGACCGACAACGCAGCCGAAGGGCCCTGGCTGGCCAGTCTCTTTGATGGCACCCAGAATCTGATAACCCGTGACCGGTACACTTGATCCTAATCGGGCTCATGTTGCTCCTTCCATCCGCTTGGTATCTCCGTCGGTACAATAGCATCCCGATGTCTATGCTACCAAATCCAGCCGATGATGCCACAACCACAACCTAGACCTTGTTAGAGCACGCAGCGAAGACGAAACAGTCTTGGGGTCTTTACCAGATGGCGATCCCGGAGCCTTCCAGGTTGGAGCCCTACGAGCTCGGTGCGAAGATGATATGGCCCCACCGGAGCCCTCATTTTGGCCATCCGCGGGCTATTCTGACTTGTTCTCTAGGCCTGCAAGGTAGTTATTAATAGAGGACTTTGGCATGACCTTGATCTATCTTGAAATTCGTGGAGGCCTTTCTCTTTTCTTTTCTCTTCATCTCCTGTTTAGGTCAAAAAGCTCTACTGGCCACTACGACTGTATTGTATTCTCATCTTTTATTTGCCGTCAGGTGTCTCTTCTTGTTCCTACTTAGAAAAAAGAAAGTTGGGAGAGCCATTGCAAATCTGTCGCAATGGGAGAACCTTCAACTCCGTCCGCCGGCTCCACTGATGCCAAGCAACCCCCCGAACATGCCTAGGATTGTATTGAGACGCTCGCACGTCAACTAACTGCCACGTCTGCATATCTACATTACGGAGAAAATAACACTATCAGTCCCGCCAAAGGCAGTAATTTGGACCCCTTCTCATCTAAATTTGACAGCCTACAGTGGGCAGCAGATGTCAGTGGAATAGACGCCCGGCACCACAGCAGTTGCCCTTAGGCAACAACAGCGGGATTTGGCTCGCAGTTAGCGCGAGCCCCTCACCTGGGTGGACAGGTTGTATTCCTAGCGGATAGAAGGCGTGGTCTCCTGGCTACAGGTTAGCAACCTTCATACCTTGGTGACGACATTGGAGCCTTTCGGTAGTTACCGGCATCCTCATAGAGAGCTTGCCATAGGGCTCATCACTTCACGGGACGTGACAGAAGTAAGGTCAACCAGCTTTAGGTGCTCGCACCATTGCCGGCATCCCAGTGAGTAGAGGAGATGGAACGAAGTGGAATCGGATAGAAGTAAGCACAGAGAGGGAGGGACGACCGGATGTGTAGTCATAGGAGGGTGGAGCGACGGAGGAGTGGAGACCCCGTTGAGGTAGACGAGTGAGAGAGGCACGATTAAATCCGGCCACTTTTATCCTTACACGGAGATATGGTCAAGTATAAAAGGCGCAGGGCGCCTACCCGTAGGGTTATTTAGAAGTTTATCTTTAAATATTGTTTAAATAGTAGTAAGTTAGGTTTTTATATCTATTTTTACCTATATTATTATATACTGCTATAGTAGTTACGCGATAGAGTAAGTAGTTAATTTAAAGAATAGGTAAGAGTATAAATAGTTTAGTATTTATATAATAATAAACCTAGTAGGTAAGTATATTATTTTCGATCGAGGATATAAGGAATAAGTATAGAGAACAGAGTAAAGTAAATACTTTATATTTTCTTATAGACCTAGAGGGTCAGTTTATATTACTAACGGCTAAGGCTATAGATTTTATAAGTGCCTAAAGGGTTAAGATTAGGTACTAGCTTAAATATATCTTAATTAATATAGATATCCTTTATATATAAGTAGAGATAAGCTCTTTTTTTAATATTATATCTATAATAATCTTATAGGATATATATATAAAGTTTAGACTACCTTATATCCTTTAGGACTAGAGTTATATAGAGAGGGAGATAAAGGCAATAAAATAATAATAGAGTAATATTAACTATAATATAATATCTTCTTTACTCATATTTAAGTATAAATCCTATTTTTATATTTTATTAAGGAGACTTTATAATAGAGTTAATTATAAGTATAAGCGGAGTAATCTATAAAGGTTAAGTATATCAGGAGAGATATATAATTAAAATAAAATCCTATTGCGGTTATAGTAATTAGTAAAGTGGTATATTTTAATAGATAAGGCTATTTTATTCTATGCCTTTCTTTTAGTACTGTATTTAAGAGATATAGCATTTATTATAAATAGTACGCTAAGTAAGAGATATAAAGAGGGTAATAATACTCTAGGTAATTAAATAATATAATTTATTAAGTTATTTTATTAAATAAGGCAAACTATAATAAATTTTTATTTATAATAAAATAAATAATATAATAAAAAGTATAAATAATATAAATAATATTATATATATATATAATTTTATATAAGTATTAATTAATAATATAATAAGTCTTTAAAAAAACTTAAAGTAAATTAAATAAGCTTCTTAATATAAATATATAAGTATTAAATAAATATTATAAAATAATATAAAAATAAAATATAAAATAAAAATTAAAATATTATATAAAAGATATTAAATATAAATAATTATTATTACAAAATATTTTAAAGTTAAAAATTAAATAAGTAATAATGATTTATAAATTAAAACTTATAATAAAAAATTTAATCTTTAAAAAAAAAAAAAAATTATATAAAAAAATTATAAAGTTATAAAGTAATATATAAAAAAAAATTATATATAGAAATTAAGTAAAATTAATAAATAAAATAAATATAAAAAACTATATAATAATAAAAATAAAATAATAATATAAAAATAAAATTAAAAAATAAATTATAAGCCTTAATAAAATAATATAAAAGTAATGTAAAAATAAAATCTAAAATAAATAAAATATACTTTAAAAATTATCTTAAAAATATAACTAAATTATAATTTAGCGATATTAAGTAAATATAATAAGCTATACCTAAATATAATAAGAGGTAAAGTCCCCCCTTATAACTAAAGGTTATTTATAACTTTAGTTTAAGGGGGGACTATAGGATATAGGACGGGACAAAGGATAGTAAGTATATAAAGGCAACTAAGTATAATAAGTATATATATTCCTAAGGGATAAACCGGTCATACTAGGTTTATATTAGTAATAAAAAATATTATATTATCTTAAATAGGATATAAGTTATATCTAGTAATATACTTAAAGGTATTAAGTATAACTAAGTTATATTAATAGCTAAGGTAGCTANTATAAGTTATATCTAGTAATATACTTAAAGGTATTAAGTATAACTAAGTTATATTAATAGCTAAGGTAGCTACTATATAAGAGAGTATAATAAGTATATCTTATATACTTCTTATAATATAATAGCTTATAATAAATTATATTTTATAAGGCCTAAGTTATTATAATTTATCTAGCTAGCTTAGAAAAGATTATAGCCTATAAGCTATAATTTATTTTAATTTATATATAATTAGTTAGCTAATATAAGTCCTTCTTATTATATAGCCTAAGATTATTTTAAGCTATAATATAATATCTCCTTTTTATTAGTTTTATTCTTAAGGTTATATTTATAACCCTAATTATTTCGCGTATATATATTAATCCTAAACCTATAAAAATCTTTTATTAATATATCTAATTATCTTACCTTTTCTAAGAAGTAATTAGCTATTATTAAACTAAGTAATACTATTAATTATTTTAGATTTAAAATTATATTTTATTTATTTTATTATTCTTATAGCCTATATTATATAGCCTTACCTAAAAAATTAAATTACTATAAGGAATATACTTATTATAATCTTTTTTATAATATATTAATAAATATTTTTAGCGCTTATTTATATATTCTCGCCTATAGGTTTTTTTATTTTATTAATAATTTTCTTAGTAAATTATATTTATTAAGAGTTTAATTATTTAAATTTTAAAGAAAAGTATATTAAAAAGGACTTTTTATATTTATAATAAGAGGCCTAAGAGGCTTAAATAAGAATAAATAAGGTTTTAGCTTATTTAATTTAGCTTTATTACTAAAAATATTAATTATATATTAAAGGTATTAAGATAGTTATTTATAGTTTTTATTCCTTAGATAAATTAGAAGAGATAAAAAAAGTAAAGTTAAAGGCTATAATTATTATATAGTCTATAAGTACTATAGATATTATTAATTAAAGTATTATTAGCCTTAAATTTATATCTCTTTTTAATATTATTAATAAAGGTCTTTTAGAAGGTATTATATATTAATAAGGTATTTTAGGGGTTTTTATATATTTTCTAAGTCTAAGTAGTCTTTTTATTTAATAAAGTATATTATTTTATTATTAATTTTATTTATATTAAGGATAGCTTTTATAATATATTTTTCTAGTTTATTAATTTTTATATTAGGCTTATTACTTATCTTAACTTAAATAATATCTTATATTAATTTAAGTTATAAAATATAAAAAATTAAATAAAACTTAACCTTAGGGGGTAAATTTAATTTATAATTATATTTTAAGATTTTTTATTTAATTTTATAAGGTCTAATATATTTATAATTAAGTTTTTTATTTTAATATTTTATTTTAATATTTTTTATTATAAGATAAATTATATTTCCCTTTAAGAAAATTAATCCCTTAATTTTTTTTTTATTAATATAATTTATTATTTTATTTTTAATAAACTTAAGTTTTATTTTTATTTCTTTATATAGATTTTTTAATTAATTATTAATAAGAATTACTTTAAGGTTAATAATAATACCTTATATTTAATAATATATATCTAATATAAATCTAAAATTAATATAAGCTAATATAATCTTTATACTTTTATTTATAGCTATATTATAAGCTAGCTATATAGCTAATAGTTTCTTAATTTAGTTAGTTTATTTATAATTAATATAGTATTAAAGGTATTATTTTAATATCTAATTTATATATTTTATTTATTTATTTATTTCCTTATAATATATAATAAAGAGTTTATAATTAATTCCTAAGTATCTTATAAGGCTTTATTAAAGTTTTAAACTAAATAATAGTCCTTAATCTATAATAATCTTAAGTAATATATTATATATCTTAATAATATAAAAATAAAAGAGGTAAGTAAATTCTTTAGCTATTATTACTTTTTTATAAAATATAAAATAAGAAAATTTTATAAATTTATTTATAATAATAAAAATATTATTATAGAAATTTCTAATAGCTAATTCTTTTAATAAGGGTAATTTAGTAATAAAGTCTATAGTAATAAAATCTTATAGTTATTATATAACTAAGAGTAATTATAATTTCTTATATAATTTATAGTATTATACCTTAGTTTTTATATAGAGGTTATATTAATTAATAATTATTATAATAATTTTTTTTATTTTAAGAAAAATAAATATTATTTTAATTTATTTTAGGGTTTTATTAATTCCTTAATATTTATATAGCTAATAACTATATATCTTATATATAAGTTTATATTATAATTCGTCTAGGACTTATTATTTATTTATTTTTTTAGTATCTAAGAGTTACTTATTATATTCTAAGATTTATTTTAAAAGTAAATTACCTTATTTTATTATATAGGCGGCTCTATTAATTTAATATAATATCCTAATAACTCTAGATTATTTATAAAGTCTTAATTTTTTTTTATTATTCTTAAATTTATTAATTAATTTATTTATAGTATTTCTTATAATAAAATATATATCCTTATATTTTATATAAGAGTTTATAGTTATTATAATATTATTATATAGCTTAGGTTATTTCTTTTAGACTCTTATAATATATAGCTTAGTAATAGTAATAATTAAAAATATTTTAGATTACTTTATTAAGGATAAAGAGTTTCTTTTTATAAGTTTAAAGTTTATTATTTTATTATTAATAGCCTTATATATAATTAATAAAGTTTATAACTTATTACTTATATTTCCTAATAAATATAAGGTATTTTAATAGGGGTATTAATTTCTTTATTTACTTAATAAACTTTTATTTAATATATCCTTTTAATATAAAATATAATAGTTATTTCTTAGCTTTAATCTTTCTAATATCTAGGTTAAGTTATTAGCTAATAATATTACCTTAGTTGTTTTTTATTTCTTTAATATAAATAATAATATAATTAAATTCTAAAAGGTACTTAGTATATTATAGTTATTATTTACTATATTCTTAGGTTTTTATAAAATAAGTAATATTTTTATAATTTATATATACCTTAATTTAGTATTTACTTCTAAGGAAATAATATTAAAATTCCTTAAAAGTATTAATAATTATAAGGAATTCTTTATTATAAATAAGGTAATTAAGTTCTATTTTATATAGCTTATAAGAGTAAAATATAATTAAGTATAAAAGTCTTTTATTATCTTATTACTTAATCTAAGCTCTAAGTATAAAATCTAAGGTATTTATCTTAAGTTTTATTAATTAAAATAAATTAAATATCTTAAGTATNTCTAATATTTACTCCTAAGGAGGTAATATTAAAATTCCTTAAAAGTATTAATAATTATAAGGAATTCTTTATTATAAATAAGGTAATTAAGTTCTATTTTATATAGCTTATAAGAGTAAAATATAATTAAGTATAAAAGTCTTTTATTATCTTATTACTTAATCTAAGCTCTAAGTATAAAATCTAAGGTATTTATCTTAAGTTTTATTAATTAAAATAAATTAAATATCTTAAGTATTAATTTACTTAAGATAAGTTCCTTAATTATATAAAAGGCTTTTTATACCTTATCCCTAAATATAAATATCTTATTTTTCTTTATAAGGTTAATTAATAATATTATAATCTTCTTAATTATTTATAATACCTTATAGATATATTTTATATATTTTTTTTTTATTTTAAAGAAAATAAAGATATTATCTAGGTAATATATAATAAATATATCTAGATATTTTTATAATATATTATTAATTATTTATTAAAATATAATAAATATATTTATAAGTCTAAAAGGTATAATAAGGTACTTAAATAGTTTATACTTAGTATAAAAAGCAGTTTTTTATTTATATTTTTTTTTAATTTAAATAAGGTTATAGGCTCCTTTAAGGTTAAGTATTATAAAATATTGTATTTTAAAAAATCAATTTTTTAACTTATTAATAAAAGATAATAATATATAATCCTTAATTATAATAATATTAAGTATTTTAAAATTAATATAAANATTTAAATAAGGTTATAGGCTCCTTTAAGGTTAAGTATTATAAAATATTGTATTTTAAAAAATCAATTTTTTAACTTATTAATAAAAGATAATAATATATAATCCTTAATTATAATAATATTAAGTATTTTAAAATTAATATAAAGTTAAAGCTTTTTATTTTTTTTTAATATAAATATAATAAGGTATTTAATAAATAACTTATTTTCCTTAATATATCCTTTTTATAATATATCTTTAATATATTCTTTTAATATTTATAATTATATTTTATTAAGTAAATAAAGTTTATTAAAGCTAAGTTATTTCTTATTAATAAATATAATTTCTAAGTTATAATATATATATTTAAGTAGACTTATTTTAAGTTTTTTTATAAAGAGTTTTTTATAAATATAATATTATAATAAAATATTCTTAAGTTATTTTTCTTTTAATATTTTCTTAATATACTTAAGGTCTTTCTCTAGCCTATAAAGTTACTATATAATATATATAATTATTTATTAATTTTATTATTTTTATTTATTATAATATTTATATTATATTTTTTTAAGTAAAGAGATATCTTATATTTACTTTTACTTAATTTTTCTAATATCTTTAATAAAAGTTTAAAATCTTATATTATCTTCTAAGTTATTATTTATTATAAGAAATACCTTATTATTAAAAGAGAGTACTTAACTAGTCCTCTAATTAAAATATAAGTTAAATTAATATAACTATAAATACCTAAGTATTAAGTTATAGCCTTTTATAAGTATAATATTAAATAAAATTCCTTAGTTTTTTCTTTTAATAAAAACTTTAAAGTAATTAATCTTATTATTAATAACTTTATTATTATAATTAAATTACTTCCCTTTAAGGTTAATTATTATTTAAGGTTTTGCCTTATACCTCTATAATAGCTTAAGTTTATTTATTATTCTTAGGTTAAATAGATTTTACTTAGTTTTATTATTTATTAAAGTATATAATTATTTTTCCTTAATTTATATTAATATTTTAAAATATCTTTATATTAATTCTCTTTTAATAATATATAGGGCCTTTTATAGCATTATAGCTTATTTTTTTACTTATAGCCTTTTTATAAATATGTTTCTTAGTTTTTTAATAATATATAGCTAATATAATTATACTTATATTTATTATTATTATATACTTTATAGTTATATATATTATCTTAGCTATNGTTTTTTAATAATATATAGCTAATATAATTATACTTATATTTATTATTATTATATACTTTATAGTTATATATATTATCTTAGCTATATATCTAGTCTTAGTATTATTATTCTTATTTTTATCTTAGGTCTTTTTTATCTTTTAATTAGGCTATTAGTTTTTATTCTTTTAGTGCTTTTTTTTAGTTAATTTATTTTTATTAGTCTTTTACCTTATAAATAATTTATTTATATTTCTAGATAGCTTAATATAAATCTTTATAGTATTATATATATATAATATTAATAATATTATATTAATATAATACTTAATAGCCTTTTATTTTATACTATATATAGGGTTTATTATTTAATTAAGCTAATAAAGTAATAAGAAAATAGTCTTATTCTTACTTTTTCTTTTTCTATTCTCTATATTAGTAATATTAATAAGATATCTAAGAGATACTAGGGTATTTCTTATATATTAGGTATATTTTTATATTATCTTATAAATTAAATAATATTTCTTAATATAATAGGTTTTTAGCTAATTCCTTATAATAAGCTTAGATATAAATCTCTTATATATTTATTATATTTATATATTCCTATATAGTTTAAATATATCTTTCTTATAGGTTATTTTAATATTAGTTATTATTTTTATTATATAGCTAAGGATAGTTTTTTTTTTTTATAATTTTTTATTACTCTTTCTTACTTTCTATTATTAAGTATATAATTTATATAGCTCTTTCTATAGTTTCTTTATCTTATATTTAAACCTAATTTAATTAATATTAATATTATTTACCTTAGTAAGTTAATTTATTTATTAGGGTTTCTTATTATTATAGGTTTATTCCTATTATTTATAGGTTTTATTATATTCTTTTAATACTTTATTTTAATATTATAGGTATAAGCTATAATTATATTATATAGGATTATCTTATTAATAATCCTTATAATATATAATAAATAATAATAATAATTATTTATTATATCTTATAACCTATTTTTTATAATTAAAGCCTTTTATAATAGCTTCTTTATAGTTTACTTATTTAGCTAATATTAAGGGTATTTATTATTCTTATTTTACTAATATTATTTCTTTTTTTTATTTAAGTTTCTTAGTAATTATAATAATAACCTTTTTATTATTTATTATATCTAATATAAGGTTTCTTTATTTTATTAATTCTAAGAGTAATCGCTATTATATATTCTAGGTTTTCCTTAGTTACTTTCTAGGGCATCTTACTTAGCTATAAGATACTTTTTTATTTAGTTTTTATTTATATTTATTTTAATCTTATCTTATTAATATATTATATCTATTTTATGATATTATAATAAGTTTAATTAATTAGATTATAGTTTATAATTCCTTATTTTCCTATTAGGCTTAATAAGCTATATTAATATATTTCTTACCTTCTAGTAGGGATTATTATTAATTAGGTTAATAGCGCCTTTTCTTAATATTTTATTATTTCTTATAATAAACCTTTTTAATATAATTTATCTTATAATNCTTATTTTCCTATTAGGCTTAATAAGCTATATTAATATATTTCTTACCTTCTAGTAGGGATTATTATTAATTAGGTTAATAGCGCCTTTTCTTAATATTTTATTATTTCTTATAATAAACCTTTTTAATATAATTTATCTTATAATCATAATAATATTTAAAGCTATAATAGTTTTATTTACCTTTCTATATAGCTTTAAATACTATAAGGCTAGCTTTAGTATTATAAGAGGTATTATTATTTCTTTTCTTACCTTAGTTAATATTAAATTATAAGTTATTAGCCTTATTACTATTAAACTTAGGGTTTTATAGTTTCTTTTATAAGAATTATTAATTATTAATTTTAATTACCTAGCTAATATAATTAACTAGGTTATTAAGTTAATTTTCCTTATATAATTTTACTTAGATTTCTTTTTTAAGATTATTAAATAAAAATAATATTAGAGGTTTTTAATTTTAATTAAGCTTTAAGGCGAATTAGAGGTATTTAGTTTTATATTTAAAGGCTAAATAAGTTTATTAAAATACCTTAATTTCTCTTTTAGTTTATACCTTTTTATTAATTATTTTAAATACTTATTAAAATATAATCTTAAAAGTTTTAAAGTTTAAATAAAAATTAATAATTCTAAGTAAGAGTTTAATAAAAGAGGTAATAAGGTATTTCTTTATAATAAGTTTAAATTAAGCTATAATATACTTAGTAAATTACTTTACGGCGTATTAAACCTTACTAAATGCTAAGTTAAATTATATTAAATAATAAGTTATAAAAGTATATAACTATATAAGAAATATAAGTAGCTTATAAGTAATTTTATTAAATTTCTCTAAGAGGTCTAACTTTAAGATTTCTCTTATATTCTTACCTCTTATAATAATAATTATTATATTATTAACTTCTTAGATATTATTTATATATTAGGTATTTTATACCTTTTATATTATACTTATTCTTTTAATAAGGTTATAAAGTTTATTTATCTTAGTGCTTATAATAATAATCTAGGCCTAGAGTTACTTAATTTTTTTATTATTAAAGCTATTTATATTATTTATATCTTTATTTTAATTAACTAAGATAAGTATAAGTAAATAATTAATAAGTAAGACCTATTAGTAGTTATTAATAAGAGTTACTTAAGTAGCTATTATATTTAATATTATTTAAGGTAATATAAGTAATTTATTAAATAAGAGCTATTAATATATAATAATTATA